>VDFB02271358.1:1159860967-1160319428 GCA_007258455.2 Sequoia sempervirens | reverse complement strand
TAGTAGTCTATCTTTCCGCCAACAAAATCATATCCCTTTTCAAAAACAATAGTAAAATCACCAAATTATAAAGTTGAAGGCATGAGATATTGCTTGCCACAACTCTTAAGATGCATATAATTAGAATAATCCAACTTCCTCACTATCTATAAATATGCAATTCTATCATGAACTATTCTAGGTAGAAGGAATGGAGCTTCCTCAAACCCATACACTCTAATCATAGTGAAATCCTCATAGGTGTACCAATATCCTCAGTTGTGATTTACCTTTCCTTTTGGGTTTTTCTTCTTAGGTCTAAGGAATCTCTATATCTCAAGGGACAAATTATAATCACAATGATAACCAAACAATTTGTATAAGGGCTTCATAAAGTTTTCTTCGAAGTACAAGTAATGAGACCTCTCACATCTACTATCCCAAATTGAAGTCCACATTTGTACTGGCCTTATGTTCTCATCTTCATCCAAGTCCTTAATTCTTAGTTCTTCTCCCCAAATCCCCATGGATTGTCTTGCATACAAGATCATGTGCATAAGCAAACAATATTGTCTAAAACTAATTGCATCACTACTGTTCTTTATGGAAGCAAGTGATGTGCTTATAACCTCTGCCAGGTATTCTACTAAGTTGAAAGGTCTAGCATCTTGGTTATGAACATCTATAGCTAAGATCATAGGGGCTATAACCATCCCGACAAGAACATCTATTCCCAATACTTGTACAGCTAAGTAATATGTATATTGATAATATTCTTCAAACAAATCTACAGAAAAAGGAGGTTGTTCATTACTAGAGAATCTTCTGAGCTGACCCCCTGTGTCTCGAGGTCTATGTAAAGGCGATTTCCATCTTTTGTAACTTGTGTCCATAGTGTGGAATTCTTCCAAAGTATCTCTAATTCCTAGTGGCATTTTCATAGATGTATCCAATTGAAAAACCATAGCAATATAATCTCTAGTGATGGGGAGAAAGTGTGACCCATCATGTGAATGAATCCTCCTCATTTTGGGATTATACATTTTGGCCAATACCTTGATTAATTCCACATTGATAAACATATTTAGGATGATGAGCTTTCCTAGATTCATATTCCATGGGTTTGACACAAGCTTATGCCTATACTTCTTTCTATAATGGTATATGACTGTCATATCCTCATTGTGGAGTCCATACATCTCCTAAATTCTTGTATTTATCTTCTAATTTCTCAGCTGAAGAATTTAACTGGGTTGTTTGTCTAGATTTTGGTCTAGAACTAGGACATTGCTCAATTAAATTTTGGTTTAGTAGTCTCGTTTTTGTTTTTTACCTCTTTAATTTGGGTTTCTTTGATGTTCTTTCCATGTTTTTTTTAAAACCCTAACTCTACTGCAATTCAAACAAACTTTGATAAAATCTTCATTTGAGTTCTTGGGTACTTACTTGAACTAGTGTCGCCTTCTCTAAGCTTCTCACTATTGCTCAATCCCGCATCCTCCAACTTTCAACTTCAATATATTAAGACTCTGAGATCTTACAAGCAAGATATATCAATATTTGGCACACTTCTATCGACTCTGGTCACAAATGTCATCCCCGCCAACTTGCTAATCAATGGTGGCATTAATGTTAGTTGTCTCTTCAAAATCCTCACCAGTCATGTCAACTTGGTTAGAAGTAATTCTTTGTTGTGTCTAAGAGACTATAGTTTTGTAGACACTAAAAAATGTCCTAAATGATATCATGCACTTGAATAAGGTATACTAACATCATTTCCTCTCAAATTCATCCTCTTTTCGCTTAATTAATTGGATTAGCCTAGCTATTTAATTAATTATGTCATTTGCATCTATTAACCTAATTCATTTAATTAGGTTAATTCTCCCCCTTTTGCGCTAAAATTTCATCTCATTAAATTAAATAAATCAAACTATTTAATTTAATTCCCTAAGTCTTCTTATTTAATTAAATAACCCCAAGTTATTTAATTAAATGTCATTTCAGCATTCCCCATTCATTAAATCATTTAATTTAATGAATATCATTTTTAATTCTTCTAAATCCCTAAATTGCATGGTTAAACCTTGTTTAATTAGAAATTATCTAATTAATCCAATTCCTCCCACTTGCAAAGGAATATTCCAAAAGAATATTCCTCCTTTGCACAATTTAATTTAGTTTTAATTAACTATAACCTTTTTCCTCACCCATGAGAATATTCCAAAGAATATTCTCTCTCCTCTAATCATTTGAAAAAGGGAATATTCTCACTTGGCTTCTTGAGCAAGCTAAACTTGAAACCTCTTGAGCAAGTTAACTTTTAACCTCTTAAACATGTCAAAAGTGTGCTTGTTTGGAAGGAATGAGAACCCTTGATTAAACCTCATCTTCTGTTCTCATCCATTGATGAGAATCCATGATCCATGCCTCCCATTTCCTCCATCCTGGACCATTGATTAGCTTTTTCAATCTCAACCCTCCATTTCTCATTTGTTTTCCTATAAATAGAACACTATTTGGAGACAAATAGATCCATCTTTCAATTTGAAAACTTATGCTGTTGGAATCACTCACACTCACACTCATCTTTACTCACATTTAGCATATTTTAGTTCATTTTTAGCTACATATTAGCTTTAATCTTCCATTAATGTCTTCCATGCATCCATTTAGCTTGTTTATAGATTAGGGTTTGAATCTTTTAGCTTGGAATACACTTAGATTAGCTTAGCTTTTGCATATTTAGATCATTTTAGCATAAAATAATGTTAATTTAGCTTGCATCATGTTCAATTTAGCATAAATCATGTTTTCATCTACATATCACATTTCATCGATTCTCTTCAATAGAATCGATTGGAACAGGCTCACTGATCACCGGATTGGGATAGGATCATTGTTCCACATCAACACAACACCAATTCCAAAACGGGATAAGTTTTAAATGGGTTAGAGTAGACATTTAAATGTTTTCATATTTAGAATGCTTCATTTTAATAAATGTTTAGTTTATCTATCATTTGAATGATCTTGTTTAAGATTTAGTATTAGTGACTACATTATGCTTCAATTCTTCATGAATCAAGCGTAATCGACCCATACTAGTATCCTCAATCAACAAGTTCCACTTGTTAGCTCTAAAAAATGCAAGCTGAATGCCTCAAGAGGCTACCAATCTCTTGATACACTTTAGGGTAACAGACAAGGTCAAGAGAACTCAACCTTCTACTCTTTAGGTGCTGCTAACCTGGGCGAGTGTACCTTTCTGAAAGAAGCAGACTTAAATTATGATTTATCCTTCTGAAATGATTTGTCCACAAGGGTAGATGAGAGTGAACAAATGAAATCAAACTTGATAGTAATAGCAACCTTCTGATCTAAATCCTAAAATGCTCAATTAACAGATATAAAGAAACTGAATGAATCCAAATGATGAAATTGTAGAGACCAGTGCCTTATTGGGTATGCAGAGTCAAATGAAAAAGAAGTGGGCAACTTATTTTGGAAAAAAATCAAATTGCTGGCATATGTTCTATTTACAACTTGTATAAACATGCAAGATTGTGACTACTAAGCTCTACTTTAATAATCTAGATGAATCTCCCTGATTACTATGATCAACTAAAAGGATTTAATATCTTCTTGAGAGAACCAATTAATTAACCACATAGATACAAAAAATGTGCACTGATAAACTGAGAATAAACTTGTTATATCAATTTAAACAACCAGAAAGAATCAACCTGGAGATAGCTTAGCAATGCTTTTCAATAAATTCAACAGACAATTGACACCAAAAATAAACTACCACACCAGCTGAATCTCATTGAAATTTCCATTTGAAAGAATGCAACATAGTCTCTGGAATGAGAAATTTATTCTACTTTGTCTATTCCTAATCTACCTACTGTATGATTCTAAAATCTGATATATCAATTATAATCCGGAGTGCATATTTATACACCAGCATGAGAAAACATATCGCTTCAAATTCATGTCGGCCCACCATAGAGATCAGGAAAATTTCACGTCGGCCATCAAATATATTTAGAAATTCTCATATGTCAGCCCACAGTGTTTGAATCTTTATTAATTGCTAATGGAACAGTTGCTGAGACAACCAGAAAGTATGCCGAAGGCAATTCAATCGTCAATCGTTAGTCATCCCGTGTTCCTCTGTTCTTTGTGTTGTTCGCTTTCACCATGACCATTTGTTCGCTATGCTGAAGTCAAGAAGTATCCACATGTTCCCTTTGTGTTTTTCTATAGCTCTATAATATCGGGGAAACAACATATCAAATTCATTATGTCAGGCTGAAAGTCTTTTATCATTTTCCAAGTCACCAAGACAAGAGCACACTGTCACCGAGATATAATCTTTATTCACCTTCGCCAAGACAACACACAATCGGGGAGAAGTCCCACAGAGTTTGTTGAGTTATACCAAAAGCCCTTTATTCATTTGATGTGTCGCTGTGACTTATTGGCTTTCTCACCGATGCACCATTAGTCTTATTTACTTCGCTATGACCTCAAGATATCAGGGAGACCTCATACAAATAACACTTCATTATACCGAAAGTATCCCATAATGTTATTTCCCAGTTGCCAAGACAAGGAAATTCTTACACCGATAAGGATCCTCTTGTTTTCCATCAGCGAGACCAAAGGTCACTCACCGAGACCTCATGGCGATAGCCCCAACTTATACCAATATGCACATCCTTTCGCCACTGATCAGTGAGACAATGTCAAGTCACTATGACTTCTCACCGAAGGCATTATGTTTGGCTGAAACGAAACCTCCGCATGTTGTTCAGTGAGACCACAAGAGTTCACCATGACATCATATTGACGCTGCAACTTAAGCCAAAAAGTGTATCATCCTCAGGTTGGCGAGACATGATGAGTTCGGTAAGAGCTTCCACCGAGGACTAAACTCATCCCAATATGAAACAATAGATGAATTCTGGTGACCATGACAGTAGAAATGTCTTGCCGATAGGAAACTTAGACGTTTACCAATATAAAGCGCACAATGGATCGGGGAGACCCTGCTTTCTTCATGTCGATATGAACCCAGATGTGGATGCCGATCGCTGTGACAATGAAAAAGTTTTGCCAACCACCTGCAACAAACATATGTTAATAGAAAAGCATCATGGGTCGAGGAGACCTAGATAGACCAATGCCGAAATGGACCACGACATAAAAAATGCATAACTTAATGGATTCAAAGGGGCAATAGGGAAAAATGCAAGAAAAATGTCATGAAGAGAGAAAAATTGCGCTCAAGGTAGGACCAATCTAGAAATTTATGAAAGTGAACAACATGAAAAAACATCAAATTTTTATAGTCCCAACAGTGGCTTCGTCTGGGGATGAATGATAGTGAGATCATTGCAAGGATCCAGAGCTTGGGTGAGTAGACCAGACACAAAATGAGAAAAATGGAAATGGAAAAGCAACATGATGAAATGAATGCAAAATGAATGCAATATGGAGGTGAACCAAAGCCCTAAACTACTGTGCATGGAAAATAATTTTAAAGAGGACAAGCAAGAGTTGTCCATGCACTGGCAACCCTTAATCCTCTATGTTTTCACTTCACTTGTTCTAAGCTGTTACAATCTGCAACTCAAATCATACTTTCCCTTGTCAAATACCTAGCTTTGTCTTGAGTTCATTAGATTCCTCTTGAAGAAACACATGCAATCTTCTTTGTCACTGTTATTGCAAGTTTTTAGAAAATCATCATGTTCAGCTTGGCCCCAATTCCCTTCATCATTCTATAGCTCAAATTCTCCATCATCATGAGGCAAATCTCTGTTATCTTCAACATAGAAAATATATGCATATTCGATACAACTTCTTATATTATCTCTCACTGTTGTGTACTATAACACACTCTCTCAGCTGTATTGAAAATTCATCATCAAAGTGCTTTTCTTGAGAAACAAAGAATTTTGTTATATCAATATTGTTTGAAACAAATAGATCTACAACCTTTTGCACCTCTTTAACAACACCAATTGGATACAACACTGGATTATGACTCATATCATCAATATTAAGCATATATGAATCAATCAAATCTGGACCACTATCATCTTTGGCATGCAAATAAACATCTTCTCCATATAAGCTAGGAACTTCAAAATCACATACCTCATCTTGAATGGACACAGACCTTTGATCAACACCAAAAGTTTCACCATCACACCAAGAAATGGACTGGGTGTCATAAAAATCTTTACACAAAGATCTTTCACTGTCAAAACAAATGTAAGCTGGACACAAATCTTCAAGACCACCTTCATGTGCACATCCCTGGTATTTAGGAATTAACAAATCTAAAATCTATCCACTGTTGAGCGAACAAGTCTCAACATTTTCATCACTAGAGTTGTATTCTCCATTTTTATCATCATTAAAGAGAGATCCAAAATCATCAGAGAAAGCAAAATCAGAAACATTACCAGCACAGTCATTTATTCCACCATTTTTCTTGTATGAAATTATCTCCTCCTTATCATAAAGTGGATTTGAAATACCTGAAGTTCATTCATGGGCATACCTCCGCAAAATATCATCTGATCTTCATTTAACTCTTCATCATACAATGGGTTTGAAAAAGTTTGGAAATCACTTTCAAATGTACAAACCTCATCATCATCAGCTGTATCTTCATAATAGGTAGAAGAATCCCTTGATTGCAGATCAAAATCCTCTGGTTCATCATCAGAATCTAAATATTCATTGGATTCCTCACAACATGCACTGCTTTCCCTGTCACAATCTATTATGCAAGAGAAATCTCTTGTACCTTCATCTTTCTCATGTAGGAAATCATATGAGTCATTCTGACTTGCACATGTCTCATCTTCTATTGGATGCATCATCTGATCAATTTCTCTATACTCATCAGAAATACAAGTATTGGATTCAACATTGATAGTGTTCTCATACCTTATTCCCTGGGACAACGCTTGAATGAAGTCAAAAGAGGGGTCTACTGCCTCAATCCTTTTCTTCTGCTCCAATGTTTCTCCTTTTTTTTCTTCCTTCTAATTAGCAATAGTTAGTCTCTCTATCTCTTCTTCAGTAAGTCTCTTCATACTGTATTGAGCAGGTACCTCAATAGAATGTGGCTCTATATAATCTTCTTCAGAATCAGAAAGGACCTGCTGTTCAGGCATATGAACATTGTATTTATGATTTGAAAAATCATGTTGATAACCCTCATCCTCTGGAGATGAGTACCTCCCCACAACATGGTGAAAGGTATTTGAAGTCAAATATACTGTGTGATCCTCTCTATTGTTTCCCATCAACATTCCCCCCTCTTGCATTCTTTGGGCAACAACACAATAATCTGGGGAATGTGGCTTATCACAAAATTCACATAAGTAATTGTTACTTACCATATAGGTTACCTTCTTGCTCAATGGATCAAGAGCTTCTTTGTTTCTAGGCCTAGCTGTTATAGGTTTCTCATCCTTCTAGTCTGTATTATAAGGCATGTCATACAACCTCAGCCTTTCATTTCTATAAGTATTCTCCTGTCTGTACTGATAATTGCTGCTTTGCTGACGAACCTTAGGATTGTCTCTTTTATCCATTATCCATGTAGCCCTCCTATTGTTTTCAATTGTTTGTGCCATCTTTTGAGCCTCAGCTAAGTCTCTTGGGAATCTATTTCTCAATTCATACCCTATTTTAGGATAAAATGCATTCAAATAAACACTAAGTGTTACAGAATCTGGAAACTTTGATCTAGGAGGTATCTTATTCTGCAACTTATTGAATCTCTGATTAAAATCATAAATTGTGTCATTTTGATCTTTCTAAATCCGTATTAATTCATGCAGAGCAGCATCTGGTGCACTTGGATTCCCATATTGCTAAAGGAATTGATCCTGAAATCCTTGGAGAGAATCAATAGAGACTGCTGGTAGGCTGTTGAACCAATCCTTGGCATCTTCAACAAGTGATATCATGAATAGCCTCATGTGTAAATCTTCATATGGCACACCCAAATCTTGGATGAAAGCATTGAAACTTCTTAAATGCTCTTCAGCAGTAACTGCATCACTCCTTGTAAACTTTGGAACAATTCCTCTCCAATCGCCATCCATTGGATAAGGGGATAATTGAATCCTTGCCAATTCAAACTATCTGATCATTGTTGTGTATTGATGAGGGTGGGCGCTAGGTGGGTACTGATGCTGATACATTAGACCATAGTGTTGTGTATGATGATATGACACATACTGCTAACCATGAGGTGGCTGTGCTGAGTATATATTTTGTTGTGCATGATATGCATTGCCTCCATTGTGAGAATTTCCAATTGTATAATCAAGCATTTGAGGAATCCAATGCTTGCCTACATTTGTGTACTCATTCGTTCCATATACAAATTCCATTCTTCATCAATTTTTTTCAGAGTCGCCACCTACTTTCCAAAAGTAGGAAAATGATTCTTTTTGATCTTCTTCCCAGCGGAATCACTCTTTCTGAATCTTCTCAAATTATAACTCTCTTTTTTTCACTAACTCTATATGATGGTCTTCAAGCGAATTTTCTGATGTAATCCCTAGTAGAGTCGCCAATTTGTTAGCTCTCAAAAATGTAGGTTGAATGCCTCAAGAGGCTGCCAATCTCTTGATACGCTTTAGGGTAATAAACAAGGTCAAGAGAACTCAACCTTCTATTCTTTAGGTGCTACTAACCTGGGCGGGTGTACCTTTCTGAAAGAAGCAGACTTAACTTATGATTTATCCTTCTGAAATGTTTTGTCCACAAGGGCAGATAAGAGTGAACAAATGAAATCAAACTTGATAGTAATAGCAACCTTCTGATCTAAATCCTAAAATGCTCAATTAACAGATATAAAGAAACTAAATGAATCCAAATGATGAAATTGTAGAGACCAGTGCCTTATTGGGTATGCAGAGTCAAATGAAAAAGAAGTGGGCAACTTATTCTGGCAGAAAATTAAATTGCTGGCATATGTTATATTTACAACTTGTATAAACATGCAAGATTGTGACTACTAAGCTCTACTTTAATAATCCAGATGAATCTCCCTGATTACTGTGATCAACTAAAAGGATTTAATCTCTTCTTGAGAGAACCAGTTAATTAACCACATAGATAAAACAAATGTGCATTGATAAACTGAGAATAAACTTGTTATATCAATTTAAACAACCATAAAGAATCAACCTGGAGACAACTTAGCAATGCTTTTCAATAAATTCAACAGACAATTGACACCAAAAATAAACTACCACACTAGCTGAATCTCATTGAAATCTCCATTTGAAAGCATGCAAAATAGTCTCTGGAATGAGAAATTTATTCTACTCTGTCCATTCCTAATCTACCTACTGTATGATTCTAAAATCTGATATATCAATTACAATCCAGAGTGCATATTTATACACCAACATGAGAAAACATATCGCTTCAAATTCATGTCGGCCCACTGTAGAGATCGGGAAAATTTCACATTGGCCATCAACTGTATTTAGAAATTCTCATATGTCGGCCCACAGTGTTTGAATCTTTATTAATCGCCAATGGAATAGTCGTTGAGACAACCAAAAAGTATGCTGAAGATAATTCAATCGCCAATCGGTAGTCATCTCGTGTTCCTCTGTTCTTTGTGTTGTTCGCTTTCGCCGTGACCATTTGTTCGCTATGCCGAAGTCAAGAAGTATCTGCATGTTCCCTTTGTGTTTCGCTCTAGCTCTGTAATATCAGGGAAACAACATATCAAATTCATTATGTCAGGCCGAAAGTCTTTTATCATTTTCCAAGTTGCCAAGACAAGAGCACACTCTCACCGAGATATAATCTTCATTCACCTTCGCCAAGACAACACACAATCGGGGAGAAGTCCCACGGAGTTTGTTGAGTTATACCGAAAGCCCTTTATTCATCTGATGTGTCGCTGTGACTTATTGGCTTTCTCACCGATGCACCATTAGTCTTATTTACTTCGCTGTGACCTCAAGATATCGGGGAGACCTCATACAGATAACACTTCGTTATACCTGTATACGTCTAAAAATGGTCGTGATTAAGCTTGTTAATTAATTAAATATGATTTATTTAATTAATTCCCTTGAAGTCATCTACATATAAATAAATTTAATTATTTATTTATATCGTTCATTTTTCTAATTCTTCTACCTTTAATTAAATTAATTACTAACATTTCCACCTTTTCGCTTAATTAAATTAAATAAATTTTTATAATTTATTTACATTTAATTATCATCCTATTCTAAAGTTTAAATATTTTAAATATTTAAATAATGGAATATCTTCTTCATCTCATCTTTTACCCTTCCACTTGATTAAATTAAATAAATTTTTATAATTTATTTACATTTAATTATCATTCTATCCTAAAGTTCAAATATTTTGAATATTTGAATAATGGAATATTCTTCGTCCTCAAATTAAATATTAAATATCTTATTTAATATTTTCCTCACCCTATTTTCATTTTAAAACATAATTAAATAATTTATTTAATTATGTGGCTTTCCATTTTCATCTCCACTTCTCGAATTAAATAAATTTAATTTATTTAATTTCTAACTCATGCTAACTCGCCCTTCCAAATTCGTATCTTATCCTTCGAAATGGAAGTTTCCCTTCAAAACTCAATTACGAAATTCGAAGAGAAGGGAAACCTTCCATCCTCCTCTTCCACTTTCGAAGATCTCTCGCCGTTCGTTCGAAACAAGCTTAATCCAGACCGTCGATCGATTCAGCCAATCAAACTCGTCCGAAAACTCTATAAAAGCACGTGCAAATCCAAGCCTTGGTTAATCATCCACCTACATTCTGCATAATCGCTCACATTCGCATACTTCGTATACTTATTTACATAGCCATATTTTCACCAGCATTTGCATGCATATTATTTTAATATCACAGCAATATCTTTTATTTTAGCATAACTTCTTGCATTTTGCATATTATGCATTTTTATTTTTATCTCATTCTTCATGTCGTCATTTTGTTGAGCTCTATCTGCTGATCTGAGAGCCATTCAAAGCAACAAAATGGTGAATTTAGAGGAGGATAGGATGGTTTCGAGAAGTTGCGATTATGATTTGCGTTATTCTGTCTTTCTTTTACAGCTTTTTTGATTTAATGTCTTATTAACATGTGTTGAATTTTTACTTAATTGATCCAATATTTCATACACACATAAAATGGTGCCCACCGTGGGGCCCGAACCCACGAATTTAACATTTTCTGTAAGTTTATTTTGACAGTTTCGGCTTTCTGGAATCGGTTCTTTGGAAAATTCTGACGTTTAGGCGCATTCAAAAATTCCTGACGCACATACAGAAAACTTCAACTTCTGGTTTTGCAAAATTTTGACGCACATCCCATGACTGTTACAGCGCATCCCATGACTGTTACGGCGCATACCGTGACTATTACGGTGCATCCATGGTTGTTAAAGCGCATACAGTGACTATTAAAGCGCATATAATTTTCTTCTCATATGCACAGTACTATGCAACATTTTCTTTCGGCGCATCCAGTCTCTCTTTAGGCGCTTATAGTGTTTTTTTCGGCACATCCAGCTTCTGTTCGAGCACATCCAATTTCTGTTTCAGCGCATACAGTCTCTGTTCTGGCGCATATACATTTCGGTGCATACAGCCTCTGTTTAGGCGCATATAGACTGTAACAAAATTTACAGAATTCTGAGTCTGACGCATTCCACAGACAGAATTCTGTTTCTTTTTCTAAAGGTTTTTAAAATGAAGCAATCCTAGGGTAGCCACATCTGGATAAAATGAAGCAATCTAGGATAGTCACCAAACAATGAATTTTGTAGTTAAAATTGAACAATCTGTTTTGGTGAAGCAATATCTTCACCTAGATTAGCTCATTATTATTTGGATTTTAAAAAGAACATCTACTTGCTGTGATTGTGGCAATAGGTCTATGCTCTCCCCTTAACTGGGTGATCAAAATACCAGACTTGCCTTTTTATTTCATGCAATGTTATTGTTACATCCTTTAGAGAGCCTGCCGTAGTGGGAAAAAGTACTCACCCTATGGGAACGACTCAAGTGGGTTCAAGCCAAAGCCAGGCTATTCCGCCCCACTATAAAATTTAAAGCAGATCTGGGGAAACCCTCTTTTGCCAGTAGTGTGCAAGATAACCATCCCCAAAACCTTTGTTCTAAAGGTTGGGAGGTCTCCTGAGGGAGTTTATTATTGCCACACCGAACGGAAATCCTTACTACGAACCTAGTGTAGTAGCCAGCCGAGTCAGTTGCCAAACATTCTGATAATCACAATGCAAGGGGAGGGAAGAATTTTCCCCCAAGACACTCACCATATAACTGCCAAGGACCGTTTGCTTAGGGGATCCGGTATCCACTTCTGTAACTCTGAGTACGCGCCTGGAAAAGACAAAAACATGGGCACCCCTTCGGGGGTGACACGACTGTGTGAGTCGACGTAGTTCTAAGATGTGGGCTGTTGATTACTAGAATGACCTACTTGAGCACTTAAGAGTGAGTCTGCCTGAACTGTCTTTCATGTGCAAAAACCTGTGAAAACATTTGATGAAAAACATTTCTTGATCAAACACTTCATGTTAGTATAGGGCCTTAAGAACAACTGTTTTCAAAAATGTTTGTTGTGTTTTCCAATACATTAATCTAGATAAAGAGATCATCCAAAAGAGATAGGAAGAACAACAACTGAAAGTCACTTAAGAGTTTTTCATATCATTGCTTCAGGAAACATTCCCAATACCTTTTTCCATGCTTAGGGATTGGAAGTCAACAAAGTTTACCAAGAAATCAGTTTCTAAGAGAATCAGAAAACCTAAGAAACCATTAGGATACAAGAAAACACTGCAAAAGAGAAAAATCTTATACAAAAGCAGACAAGTTTTGCTCCACTATCGAGGATTTCTTCACAGATATCAGGATTTTGTTAGAGGATTCACTGATGAATATGCTGTAGATCCCTTAGATTCCCAGGCTTATTATCAAAGAAGAGATCTATCACAACGGCATAATCATAACCAACCTCTTGAATTTGACAACATACCACAACCTTCCATAGAATATCCTTCACACCCAAGCCATATTCTCCAAAGATCTTGAGAGAATCTCCTTGAAAACGAAGATCAAAATATTTTTAAGTGCACCTTTCAAAAATAGCTTTCTAATTTTTGGCTCAGCTTCCCCCAACAGGATTTTGAAATCCTTTATCATCTTGGAAGCCACAACCAATAAGTTAGGAGCATCCTTGATCATACCATAAGATTACATATCTTATCGGATCAAGACATCATCACCATTACACTTGTCAAAATTGTGATCTAAGTTTAGAGGAAATTTTCAAAAACATATGCCTATCTCCACAAGATCTCAAAATAACAAATCAAAAGATACAATCCAAAAAGAAAGTCATATTCAAATCACTCACGAAGAAGGAGAAAGCAGTAATCCCGTTTTTAGCATAAATCAAAATCCCCTTTTCAACAACAACATGGACAATAGAGAAGAAAATCCTTTCCATCAAGTGGATAGTGATGAAGAACAAGAAGAAGAACACCTTAGAGAGGCCGAACAAGATCTAAAATTCCATAAAGCCATTGAGAAGATCTTGCAGTGAGATAAGGAAAAATATTTTCGCTATCTAGCCGAACAAGGGGCTAAATTACCTCATGACTTTGACACTGAAAACTTGAAAAAAAAACCTGAAGAGACACCCCTTTCAGATCTTAGTGCCTTGACCCAACAAATCAAGGCACTTCAAGGACAAGTTAGAGAATTACAAGGGGGAACAACCACAAAGAAATACACTTTGGAGGACATATGTCCTTATCCTTTTGACAGAAGTTTAAACATGATTCCTTTTCCCAAGCATTGTGAAATGCCAAAGTTTGATCGCTATAATGGGAAAACGGATCCAATCGATCACGTTAGGGATTTCAAAAACCTGACACTAGAATTTTCTCACGAAGATACTTACTTGATGTGATTATTTCCTAGGAGTCTGGGAGTACACTCTATGGAATGGTTATCCAAAATCTCACCTCCCGTTAGGACATTTGAAGAGTTGATCAATTTATTCATATTACAATATACCTACAACATACAACATCAGATCACCATGATAGATCTTTGTAAAGTTGCACAGAAATCAGGTGAACCTTTCATTACATTTCTTCAGAGATGGAGAAGAATGTTTTCCAGATACCCACATCCTGTTCCAGAGAAAGAAAATATGGTTACTTTCATCAACAGTTTAAACTCAGAAATGAGCTATCACTTGAACTTACATTGTCCTTCTTCTTTTGAGAAAATGATCGAAGATGCCTTAACCATTGAAAGTGCTTTGGTCAAAAGAGTCATAATAAAACATGACAAAGAAAATCCTAGCTCATCCAACCATCATAATCAGGACAAATCCAAATTCTGGACCCGCAACAAAAATATGGTGAATGATGGTGTTGTGGATGCAAATCATGCTTCAACCAAACCATTTGTCCTCACTACCCCAAACACTCACAACAACAATGTCAACTCAATTGCCAATCACGGAAATAATCCTCCTCCTCAGAGGAACAATACAAATCAACACTCCACTTCCCATCAAGGGATTTCCAACAACCAGGGTTACCGAGGAAACAATAAAAATCACAATTCTTTAGGGAACACCTCAAATTCAAATCCACAAAGATTTTCATTCTTCTCGAATAGAAGAAATTTTACTCCATTGGGTCAATCCCTAGAATCTGCATTCAAAGAGTTGATGGCCAAAAATGTCATTACTTTGTTGCCTCAACAAAATTATGAACCCAGTGTAAAGCCTCCATCATGGAATGAGGCATACTATTGTGATTATCATCGATGTAAAGGTCATCGCACCAATAATTGCCGAGCCTTGAAGAATGCTATTCAAGACTTGATTGACAGTGATATCATCACAATAGAAGGAAATCAACAAACCAATGCAGACCACCAAGCTTTTCATAATCCTTTACCTAATTATCAAAAAGGTGAGTCTTCTAACAAAAAAGTGAATCACATCAATGACGATCATATAATCAACCATCTCTACGCAGATGATGAGCGGGTAAATGTCATTAAAGTCAACGAGAAGGTGGAATATAGAGAAGTCAATGCAACAACAAGAGCGCAAGCTAAAGTTGTCTTGAAAGGTGCTTCTTCAAAATCCATTGAATCCCCACCCCAACATCAATATGACTTGGTCAATCAACTTCGGAAAACCCCCGCTCAAATTTCTATTTTGGAACTATTAAATATTTCTCCAGCCCATAAAGAAATTCTTGAAAAGGCCCTCATTGAAACCAATGTATCTACTGATTTGGATGTGAATCAATTTCAAGCCATGGTAGGGAATTTGTCCTCACCCACTTGTCTTTCATTTTCTGATAAAGATGACATTTCCATAACCCATCCCCATAATTCCTCTTTGTACTTAGAAGTCATGATTCATAAATTTCGCATCAGACGAGTTCTGATAGATGGAGGTGCTGGTTTGAACATCTGTACCTTGAAGTTGGTTAAAGCCTTAGGATTTTCTGAGGACTCCATTGATTTCAGAAGAAAGATTACCATAAAGGCCTATGATGATGAAGAAAGAGCATCCAAAGGTCTAATCATGCTGCCAATTAAAGTGGGCCTTGTTATAAAGAATACTTTTTGTCAAGTACTGGATCGTGATCTGGCATATAACATCTTGTTGGGTCATCCTTGGATCCATGAAATGCAAGCTGTCCCATCAACTTACCATCAATGTCTCAAGTTTCCTTATGATGGACAAGAAATCACGATACCTGCTGATAATTCCAACATTCAAACTTGTGCCAACATGAAAGCCAGTCAAGACACTTTGGTCCCTAATAATCGAGAAGCTCATGCTAGTACTTCTCTAAAGATTGACACACAAATCAGTCAATTGACCAATAGCTTTGACAAAAAGATGAAATTCAAGGATCATGGAGTTGGAGAATACTCTCTTTGTCTTGTCAATTTACCTACATCACCTCGATCACATGGACAACCATCTATTAGAGAACATCAAATATCAGCAACATCAACATCAAAGCAAATGCCAATAGAGCCAATTACAAAATTTAATGGGCAATTCATCAAAGAAAAATTCTCCATGGAAAACTCTGAGGATACTGAAATTCTAAATTGGCTCTATAAAGATGAAGATGAAGCAGTTTCTAATATCAAATTACCCACAGATAAATATGGAAAAGGATATTTAATCATGCAGAAGATGGGTTATGATGAGGGACCTATTGGAAAAAGGAAGGAAGGAGTAGTTGAACCCATTCACCTCCGCGGACTCACTGCCAAAGAGAAAACTGGATTGGGTTATGATAATCACTCCAAAGAAAAATAACTACATAGCACCGTCTTCGCGTTGCAAGAAGGCTCAAATTCACAAGAGGCATGTTTGACAACAATTCAGAACTTCCTAGACAACAGTTCTGAAATAGACTTTGCTGAATATGAATGGGACACTATTTACAATGATGAATTTTGGAGGGACAAAGAGGTTGATGTAATACACCAATATGCCACAACTCTAATTAAAGGACAAGGTTCAGGGTCCCAACCACAAGAATCTGAACCACAAATCGACTATGATTCTAGTGATACTAAATCAGATCTAAACGAACAAGATTATCATGAGGACAGTACCATCATTGACTCACCTCATACCTCGGATCCTACAGATCACTCTGTTATGACCTTAACCATAGCCGATTTCACACAACCTGACGATCCTCTACCTTTAATCCATCCTCACCTCATTGATTGGGATTCTACTGAATTTATTAACATACCCATGTTTCCAAGTGATGAAGCTATTGTAAAATTCCTTTCCGCAGAGGGTACAAATGATTGTTCCACCAGCGATTTTTGACATAGAGTTTTTGATCAGAAGAGTGTCAAGTCTCCTAGCTGCAAAAGTAAAAATATAAAAAAAAGATCTAATGGTGAAAACCAGAATCTGGCAGTATTAGATCAAACAAAAGATAAAATAAAGAGCGTATCAAATGGTGAAAACCTCTTTGAGGCGCTAGATGATGGGACTCTTGACACTCTCCCAGAGCACTACCATGAACGATCACCTATTCTGATTGAGCCTACAAATGCTGTCGATCTTGAGACTTCAGACAAACCAAAATTTTTACAGTTAGCTGCATCAATGACTGAAAAAGAGATACCAAAATTCATAGAATTCCTGAAAGGAAATCAGGTCAATTTTGTGTGGTCTTACGCTGACATGCCTAGTCTTGATCCTGATCTTATCATGCATCATTTGTCTATCAAACCAGGGACCAAGCCGGTGAAACAAAAACTCAGAAAGATGCACCCTCATATTGCATTATTGGTTAAGGAAGAACTAAGAAAACTCCTTGATGTGGGCTTCATAAGACCAATTGACTATGCAGAATGGATTTCTAACATTGTACCTGTATCCAAACCAGATAAAACTGTCAGAATATGCACAAATTTCAGAGATCTCAACAAAGCATGCCCCAAAGATGATTTTCCATTACCAAACATCAACACTATAGTTGATCTAACAGCTGGCCATGCCATGTATTCATTAATGGATGGTTTTTCTGGATATAACCAAATCAAGATTGCACCTGAAGACCAGGAGAAAACAACTTTCACATGTCCATGGGGGACTTATTGTTGGAACGTCATGCCTTTCGGTCTGAAGAATGCTGGGGCTACCTACCAAAGATCCATGACTACAATTTTCCATGACATGATGCATGTCTTCATGGAAGATTATGTGGATGATATACTAGCAAAATCATACACTAGAGAAGGACATCTTGAAATATTGTCCAAAATATTTGCAAGATTAGAAAAATTCAAAGTTCGCCTCAACCCTAAGAAATGTGTTTTCGGGGTAAAATCTGGAAAACTCTTGGGATACATTGTTTCAGAAAAAGGAATTGAAGTAGATCCAGCAAAATTTCAAGCAATTATGGAAATTCCTCCACCAAAGAACATCAGTCAGTTAAGATCACTGCAAGGACGACTTCAATCTATACGGAGGTTCATTGCACAATTGGCTGACAAAAGTCTACCATTCACACATCTACTGCATAAAAATGTTCCTTTCAAGTGGGATGACAAATGTGAATTGGCTTTCTAGAAAATCAAAGAATATCTAATGACCCCACCAGTTCTCATATCACCAAATCCAGACAAACCACTCATCTTGTACATTGCTGCAACAGAGACATCTCTGGGGGCACTGTTAGCACAAGAAGACACTACTGGAAAGGAACGTGCAATCTACTACATCAGTAGAACACTAACAAGTCATGAACTCAACTACACTTCTATTGAGAAGGCTTGTCTGGCAGTAGTTTTTGCTTCACAGAAGTTTCGGCATTACATGCTGACCCATACAGTCAATTTGGTTTCAAAGATTGATCCACTCAAGTATTTGTTGAGCAAAGCATCATTGACAGGGAGGTTAGCAAAGTGGGTAATGATTCTAAGTGAGTTTGACATACACTATGTTGACCACAAGGCCATCAAAGGACAAGTTATAGCTGATCAATTAGCAAAGGCACCACTACAAGAAGATCATCCCTTGCACATTGAATTTCCAGATGCAGATGTATTCACTGCGGAATCTAAACAAACGTGGGCCTTATATTTTGATGGTTCTTTCACTCAACATGGATCGGGGGCAGGCATACTTTTTGTCACCCCTCAAGGGCATACCATTCCTCGTTCATATAGGCTAATGTTTCCATGCACCAACAACATAGCTGAATATGAAGCATTAATCACTGGACTCAAGATAGCACTGGAATGGAGAATAACAGAATTACAGGTGTTTGGTGACTCACAGTTGGTCATTTGTCAGATCAATGATGACTATCAAACTAAAGATGAAAAACTACTACCTTATAAAAAGATGGTGGATGACTTCAAGAAATACTTTGTGGACATCAAATTTACACAAATTCCAAGGCTTGATAATAAAGCAGCTGACGCTATGGCTACAATCGCATCATTGTTACAACTCCCAGAAACTCAAAATAGTTATGAATTTCTGGTGGAACAATCATTTACACCTGCATATGATACCCCTGAAAGCCAAATCATTTGTCATTTAGTAGGATCCGATTCACCTTGGTACGAAAAAATTTATGCCTACCTCAAAGACGACATCTTACCACCCGATTTATCTCCTAATCAAAGATGCAACTTTATTCACCAATCCGCTCGCTATACCCTCCTCGCTGACACCCTTTATCGCCGTGGTCTTGATGGTAATTTACTCTAATGTCTTGAACGCGAGGAATCTGACAAAACTTTACAAGAAGTTCATAGTGGCATCTGTGGTACTCATTCAAGTGGACTGACCTTATCTAAAAAATTGATTAGAATGGGTTACTACTGGCCTACAATGGAGAGGGAATCATTCACTTTTGTGAAAACATGTTCAAAATGTCAGATTCATGGGAATCTCATTCATGCTCCTGCACAAGAATTACAACCGTTCACACCAACCTAGCCATTTTCTCAATGGGGGCTAGATCTAGTAGGCAAGATTCATCCTTCTTCATCAAATGGACATAAATTTATCATCATAGCAATAGAGTATTTCACCAAGTGGATTGAGGCAGTCCCTCTTACTAAAGTTACCGGCAAACAAATATCATCATTTATACTCAATTATATCATTTGTCGGTATGGTATTCCCAACTCCATTATCACAGATAATGGACGCGCATTCAAAAATCAGAATGTTGGTGAGCTTTGTGAGAGATTTCACATACAACATAGATACTCAACACCTTACTATCCACAAGGGAATGGCCAAGCAGAGGACTCAAATAAAACAATATTGAAAATCTTGAAAAAGACTGTGAATGATTCAAGGAAGGATTGGCACGTTCAACTCAATCCCGCCTTGTGGGCCTATAGAACCAGTGTCCGCACTCCAACAGGAGCAACGCCATTCACCCTTGTTTATGGAGAAGAAGCCATATTTCCCTTAGAAGTGGAGATTCCCTCACTCAGAGTATCATTGAAAGGCTTAACAACAGATGATGAATACAGAGTTTCTTGACTCCAAGAACTGGAACTTCTAGATGAGAAGAGACAAAGAGCAGCTGACCATTTGAAAGCTTATCAATAGATGATGTATCGTAGCTACAACCACAAAGTAAAACCACGTACCTTCCAGGTGGGTGATCTTGTTCTGAAAGAGAATCCACGCAATCAACAAGACAGAGAGAAGAAAGGAAAGTTTGAGCCAAATTGGCTAGGTCCTTACGTGGTTATCGCAGTTTATGGTTCAGGAGCCTACAAGCTATCAATGCCAGAAGGGGACCTGTTTGATGAGCCTATCAACAACATGCATTTGAAAAAGTATTATGTCTAAGACGGTTATAAAAAAAATCAGAAAAAGTCCTGAAGAAATATAAAAAAAATAGAAAAAGTCCTGAAGAAATACCAAAAAAAAAATCAGAAAAAGTCGTGAAGAAATATCAAAAAAATTAGAAAAAGTCCTTAAAAAATATCAAAAAAATCAGAAAAAGTCCTGAAGAAATATCAAAAAATCAGAAAAGTCCTAAAGAAATACCAAAAAAAAAATCGAGGAAAAGTTAGAAGAAATATAAAAATCGAGAAAGTCACGGAAGAAATATCAAAAAATTAGAAAAAGTCTGAAGAAATGCCAAAAAATCGAGAAAAGTCACGAAGAAATATAAAAAAAATTTAGAAAAAGTCCTTAAAAAAGTCATAGGGTGAAAACCTGGCAAACAGGCAGTCTATTGACAAGAAAAATGCAATAAAAACAAATAGTGAAAATCTGGCAAACATACGCTATTTGGAAGCCCTCCATCTATTAGTTCATGTTCTGCATTTACTTTTTCAGCCTTCATTTTCATGCATCTTTTCCATCATCTTAGGGTCGCGCCGGCACCATGCTCTCATCATTTTCCTCGAATGATAACAAGGGAAAATATGGGAACACTGGGGGCAATCAATTTTCAACAGTAAGACAATGACATCGAAACCAATCACGCAAAACAAAGCAACCAAACCAAATCAAAGCATCCAAACATTGACTCATATCACAGTGGCTTTCAAATTGTGTACCTTACCATGACTCATATCTGGATGATCTCTAATCTGACTGATGTTTAGAATCACAGCGTTTCATTTTCGAATAATGGTTGTTTAATTTTTTGATATCATTTCTCTGGAGCTCACTCAATGATGTACTGAACTAGAGTGGCAAGGAAAGAGGATGATTTTTCTTTGTCTGCTATCTGGAGGTTAATCATTTATCTGTTGTAAATATGTCACGAGACATGATTTTCCAAAAAAAAATTTATCATTGAGGACAGTTCCAAATTTGCATCAGATGGTGGTTAGTCTTTGTCTGTTTATGCAAGAAATGCTTAGGTCATCTCGGTTCAATTATACCTAGATGCTTGTATTCACTTGCTATATCAAAAATCATGAAGGTTGTACTCAGGTCATCATTGGTGCTAATTTCCCCTCTGATGCTTGTACATACTTCCAACATTTTTAAAACACTCTATGATGATTTAAGTAGGCTCAACAAAATGATCGGCTTCATTTACTTGCATTTCATTTTAGGTCATTGTACATAACGACATATTGGATTTTGCATCACGAGTTTTCAAAGGGTCAATGGATGTCATCTTTTGGACTATTTGTGGAAGACAATGCAAATATTTGTATCATTATCATTGCATTTCATTTTCATATCATTTCATCACCATTGCATTTTCATCATCATTGCATTTCATATCATTTCATTTTAATTTCATTTCTTCATTTGCATCCATTATCATTCCATCATTTCATATTCGTTGCATTGTCCATTTCATCAACATTTCGGGTGCAGTTTATTCATTTATCATTTCATTATCATTGTCATTATTATTATCATTTAACAATTTTTGATTATCATTCTATCATTTTAACGACACATTACCATTATCTCATTCATTCCACTTTGCATTATCATTATCTTTTAAATCATTGCATTTATCTCATGGTAGTTTCATATACGTTTTCTTACCATTATAATTATTTCATTTCATTCACTTATCCCTCATTCCATCCATTCGTTAGTATTATATGGTCATCTTTTCATTATTTCATTATCATTACTATTTATTTCATCATCATTTTTTTTTTCATTCATGCCATTACCATCTCATTATCACCTCATTTCACTCATTACTTCATTATCATTCATTCTATTATTGTATTACTTCATTTATCATTTCATTTCACATCATTTATCATTTCACATCATATTATTTATCATTTCATTTCATATCATTTATCATTTCATTTCACATAATATATCCATTTAACATTTCACATCATATCATTTATCATTTCATTTCATATCATTCATCATTTATCATTTCACATCATATTATTTATCATTTCACATCATATTATTTATCATTTCATTTCATATCATTTATCATTTCATTTCACATCATATATCCATTTAACATTTCACATCATATCATTTATCATTTCATTTCATATACCCATTTAACATTTCACATCAAATCATTTATCATTTCATTTCATATCATTTATCATATCATTTCATTTCATATCATTTATCATTTCACTTCACATCACTAACACTTCATATCATATCATTTAAACAATAACATTTCATATCCATTTATCACTTCATATCATTTAACATTTTCATTTCCTCTAATCTTCCATTATAATTTCACATCCCATTCCATACCATTTCATTTTATCATTTTATCATTTCATTCACTCATACCATTTTCCATCACATCATAATCCGAAACACAACATTCATATTTCATCTTTTATCTATACTACAAAATCTAAAAATACACATCATAGGCAATTCATCTACATCACATTGTTAGTACACATCATCAGATAATCATAATCATAATAAAACATCATAATCAAACCATCCTGCATATCATGTTAGTCATCAAATCATTTACATGCATGACAAAATCCATCACATATAAACATCAATGCATATCATATCATCACATCAAAAATGAACATCACATCATCATCAAAATAATCATCGTCGCAACATATCATCACTCATCAAAAATGATACAAATGTCCAAGTGTCCAATGAAACTACAATGTCCAATACATCAAATATGATAAAAAATGGCATATACATGCTTTGCATCATAAAGTCTAGCTGGTGGATGCTCTTGATGGTGCTGGTCCGGAGGGAGGTGGTCTGCCACTGGTGCCTGCATTTGGATCCTGCCGTGGCCCTGTCACTCCCCTGCTCTGGGTATGTGTCCGTGATCTGCTCCGGGTCCTGCTGTGGGATTGCGGGTATGGCTCTTTGCGCTCTAGAGGGCATAGCTCCTCGTATCTGACCTTGTAATACTCAGCCTCCCTGGCCATCTCCATACCCTCTCCAATGGCCTCTTGTAGTGATGCACTCTCTACTGTGCCCATCAATCTCTGAGCCACGCCCTCAGCCTCTACGACCCGTCGCCTGAATGCATCCCTCTTGGCGATCACTTGAGCTAACTATGGGTCTGGGGAAAGTGCCTATACCTGTGCCTGTGCCTATGCCTGTGCCTGAGCAAGCTGTGTCTGTAACTGCACAATAAAATTATATGCCTGCGACAACTGACTCTGTAGCTGACCCTGCTGCCCCTGCAATGTTTGCACCTGAGCCTGCAGTGTGGCTACCTGTCCCTGCTGTGAGGAAGATGTCATCCGGATCACCATCCATCTCCCTATCCCTGTCCTAGGACGTTGCATAATCTACACACCCCTCAGGATATCCAGCCCTGACCTCCCCAGTGCATGTCCTCCCATCCCCCCATCATCCCCATCGTCATCATCATCACCATCTAAGCCCTCCTCCTCTCCGCTCTCCACCTCCTCTCCTCCAACCGCTCCTTGCTCACCGCCGACCACATCCTCCTGTCCACCCGCTCCGGGCGGTGGTACTCTCACAATTGGTGCTGGCTCATTGGGACTGGTAAATCACAGAAAGGGATGAGTGTGGAAATAGGCAGCATACTCATCGGACATCCCAGCATCCACTATGTCTCATCTGTCCACCCATACCTCAAGTGCTAAAGCCATGTACTCTGCATAAGCAACCTGATATACAATACACGACCCCCATCTGGCCTCATCTCTGCTCCGCGCATAATGTGCAATCCCCTGTGGCATCCCCTGCATAAATCTGAACTGCCTCTGCACCCGCAATGCCAAAAATCTCTCCAAAATGAAGGGAGTCCTCCCTATCAGAAATCGCGGAATACAGACATAGGGCATCTCGGTGTCATCAGTAGCCCATGGCTCACAATCCAAATATGGTCGCCATATGATTGTATCTATATCATCTAGCAGTCACCTCCAATAATCTACCTTGCCCAGCTTGGGCTGGGTAAGGAACTCAGAATACATATAAATATATGGCCTGCCTCGTGCCCTCACTCTAGGGCATGCCGCCCTCGTCACAGTGAAATGCTCCCAGGCCCAGATCTGCAGCAATGTAACCCCACAAGATAAACTAGACGATCCTCTGTAGACCACCTGGTGAAAATCATGATAGAGGTGAGCTAACATGCAGCTCCCCCATGCATACCTCCTCGGCTGTAGTATCATCTACTCTAGAATCCTGCCCCAGCCTACTGACAATCCCTTTGCCCGGCGATCTGGACAAAGGAGACCTCTGATAAAAGCACCCAAAACTGCTGGTAAGGCTGGATATTCGTGAAAGTCTGCCCATGGTACCTAGTACCCGGCTATCCGTGCATCTCCGTACACTCTCCTCAGAGCATCTGTACCCCCAATCTCCTTGTGATCGTAATACACAAGGGCTCCAATAACTGGAATACCTAGGATCCTATATACATCCTCGGGAGTCACTGTCACCTCACCGGTCGGCATGTGAAAGGTGTTGTGCTCTGAGTACCATCTCTCTGCTAGTGCTATCAACAATCCTCTGTTGACCCTAATCGGTGGCATCGCCAACAAGGGTCTCAAACCACAAGCGTCAATCATTGCTCTATCAGCAGGGGTCAACTCAGGGATCCTATCCCATCCTGCTGAATGTCGCTCCCTAATCTGGAGGTTTTTGAAAACCTCCTATTTTTCATCACAAAGATCATCCATCATAATCATATCACATATTCACACAAAATAAAATCAAATTTATATCTATCAGTTACCTATGTCAGTGAACTATATCAGATCCATATCAATGACTCATATCAATGACCCATATCACACAATCAAATCAAATCACCTCTATCCAGCTGGATATCATATCACATCTATCCTACTATCTATTACTATTTGTTTTCTATCGCAGGAAGCAAATTTATCAGAAGTCATATCAGTTTCATCTACTCTTTGTTTTCTATCCTAGGAAGCAAGGTTATCAATCAATCATTTGATTTTCCTATCATTTTTATCCATATCAACATGATGGCATGACAATTTACCTATCTATTGACTAAGGAAGCAATACAAATCATTATTTTCATCACAACATTCATTTTGACTATTTACTGGATGTGCCATTCTTTTTACGGAATGCGCTCAATCCCACATGCGCCATATTTTTCACCATATGCGCTAAAACAGGCACCCAATGCGTGTTTTCTCGTATGCGCCACTTCATTCGCCATATGCGCCACTATTTTCGCTGTATGCGCGCTTTCCCATATGCGCGTCTATTTTCCCTATATGCACTTTATCCCTAATTTTTTTAAGCTGCCCTATATGCGCGCTAGTTTCTACGGGATGCGCAACACTGGTTTTCCTACAAAATTTAAACACTAAACCCTATGCGCGTTTGTTTCTACTGTATGGGCACCTATTTTTTTTTAAAGCGCCTAAAGATGGCTATATGCGCGCAAAAGTAAACTTTAAAACTAAATCCGCGAAAAAATTGAAAAATTACGATTCAAATGAAAAAATTCGAAAGCACAGGGGGTTAGATCGACTCACCGATGGTCCATATGCTACTGGCCTCTGATATCGGCGTGATCTCTCGAATCGGTGGCGATGATAAGGAATCTCCATGTCACAATGTCGCTTTCACAGTTACAGTTTTCACCACAGTCAAAAGTGCAAATGACTTGTCTTTTTCAACCTTTTTACCTTTTAAAGGTCAACCAAGGGTAAAATGTGACTTTATTTTCAAAATGGGCATTTATTTTTCTGTCGCGAGCTAAACCACTTTCCCTCTCATCCGTGATTTACCTCCCGAGGGGGCATCATCAGCAGAAACATCGAAAGTACATCAGGGGAAAAATCTTATTTTCTTTGAAGCAATATGTTTTACACATCACTTCAAAGAGGGGCAAAATGTATACGTCTAAAAATGGTCGTGATTAAGCTTGTTAATTAATTAAATATGATTTATTTAATTAATTCCCCTGAAGTCATCTACATATAAATAAATTTAATTATTTATTTATATCGTTCATTTTTCTAATTCTTCTACCTTTAATTAAATTAATTACTAACATTTCCACCTTTTCGCTTAGTTAAATTAAATAGATTTTTATAATTTATTTACATTTAATTATCATCCTATTCTAAAGTTTAAATATTTTAAATATTTAAATAATGGAATATCTTCTTCATCTCATCTTTTACCCTTCCGCTTGATTAAATTAAATAAATTTTTATAATTTATTTACATTTAATTATCATTCTATCCTAAAGTTCAAATATTTTGAATATTTGAATAATGGAATATTCTTCATCCTCAAATTAAATATTAAATATCTTATTTAATATTTTCCTCACCCTATTTTCATTTTAAAACATAATTAAATAATTTATTTAATTATGTGGCTTTCCATTTTCATCTCCACTTCTCGAATTAAATAAATTTAATTTATTTAATTTCTAACTCATGCTAACTCGCCCTTCCAAATTCGTATCTTATCCTTCGAAATGGAAGTTTCCCTTCGAAACTCAATGACAAAATTTGAAGAGAAGGGAAACCTTCCATCCTCCTCTTCCACTTTCGAAGATCTCTCGCCGTTCGTTTGAAACAAGCTTAATCCGGACTGTCGATCGATTCAGCCAATCAGTGCAAATCCAAGCCTTGGTTAATCATCCACCTACATTCTGCATAATTGCTCACATTCGCATACTTCGTATACTCATTACATAGCCATATTTTCACCAGCATTTGCATGCATATTATTTTAATATCACAGCAATATCTTTTATTTTAGCATAACTTCTTGCATTTTGCATATTATGCATTTTTATTTTTATCTCGTTCTTCATGTCGTCATTTTGTTGAGCTCTATCTGCTGATCTGTGAGCCATTCGAAGCAACAAAACGGTGAAGTTAGAGGAGGATAGGACGGTTTCGAGAAGCTACGATTATGGTTTGCGTTATTCTGTCTTTCTTTTACAACTTTTTCGATTTAATGTCTTATTAACATGTGTTGAATTTTTACTTAATTGATCCAATATTTCATACACACAATACCAAAATTCTCCCATAATGTTATTTTCCAGTCGCCGAGACAAGGCAATTCTTACGCTGACAAGGATCCTCTTGTTTTCCATCGGCGAGACCAAAGGTCACTCGCCAAGACCTCACAACGATAGCCCCAACTTATATCGATATGCACATCCTTCCGCCACTGATCGATGAGACAATGTGAAGTCGCTATGACTTCTCACTGAAGGCATTATGTTTGGCCGAAACGAAACCCCCGCATGTTGTTCGGTGAGACCACAAGAGCTCACCATGACATCATCTTGACACTGCAACTTAAGCCGAAAAGTGTATCATCCTCAGGTCAGCGAGACATGATGAGTTCGGTAAGAGCTTCCACCAAGGACTAAACTCATGCCGATATGAAACAATAGATGAATTCTGGTCGCCGTAACAGCAGAAACGTCTTGCCGATAGGCAACTCAGATGTTTACCAATATAAAGCGCACAATGGGTTAGGGAGACCCTGCTTTCTTCATGCCGATATGAACCCAGATGTGGATGCCGATCGCTGTGACAATGAAAAAGTTCTGCCGACCACCTGCAGCAAACATATGTTAACAGAAAAGCATCATGGGTCGGGGAGACCTAGATAGACCAATGCCGAAATGGACCACGACATGAAAAATGCATAACTCAATGGATTCAAAGGGGCAGTAGGGAAAAATGCATGCAAAATTTCATGAAGAGAGAAAAATTGAGCTCAAGGTAGGACCAATCTGGAAATTTATGAGAGTGAACAACATGAAAAACATCAAATTTTTATAGTCCCAACACCAATCTCACCGATATCTTATTCTCCCTTTGATATATTTGTGCCCTTGTTTCCTTTTCGGAGTTTTGAAGAGACATATCCTCACTTCTCTACGATATCATGTGGTCTCTCCAAGAACTTTATCCTAGGTATTACTTTATTTACCGCTTTTATTATATTATGAGATCTTCCTTCTTTGTTATTGGAGTTTCAGAGAGGCTTGCAACCATCTCCCTTTGATATGTCAACATACCTTTGAAAATCATCTTCCCTTTGTTTATCAGAGTTTCAGAGACTTTTAATTATGTCTCCCCAATACAAGCTTCTCTCTTTGATGTTCCTTACCTTTATTCTTTATTTCAGAGTTTCGAAGAGACATGCTATTATTTCTCTTCGATATCCTACAATCTCCTCAAAAACATTTGCTCAGTATTAATTTTTTGCATTCTTTATATTTATTCTCTCGTTATCGGAGTGATCAGAGAGACTTTCATCAATGTCCTCTTGATTTAAGTTTGTATCTTCGATATTTTATTCTCAACTATTTTCATAATGTCGAAGAGAATTTTACATTTCTTAGCCTAAGAATTCAATGTCTCTTCAAAATTGTCACTCCATTGGCCAAGTCTTGGATTTGAAAGTTGTCCATTATTTATTGCATAACAATCATTTATGTCTGAGAGATGTTTTCTGTTTCCTGAATGCCAAAAATATTTTAGCATATTTAAAACTTCAATATTTCTTCAGTGTCTTGCATTTCAATTTATCGGTGAGACAAGATATTTTTTCTCTCTGAAACACTCAAGTGTCTTCAAAATATTCCTTTTTGGGCTATCGGAGAGACTTCAAAATATGTCACTTCGAAGTGTGGTGGTCTCCTCAACATTTTGTGTTGGCTTATTTTATCGGCTTATTAGAGAGATTGCAGTGTAGCTCTCCCCAAAATGGAATTGTTTCACCGAAATGTGTTTCTAGTGACAGACTTAAGGGGATGTATGTGTTAAGGTAGCAACTATAGGGAAGGTGTTTTTGAATAATATTTTAGTGGAACAGGTTTAGGGAGATTATTATTATGGAAATTCTAAGCTTATTAGGTAAATATAATGGTTTTTGAGGGATGGTGCTGATGTAATACAGGGGTCACAAAACTCTCAACCAAACTCAACTTAACAAAAACTCAACCAAATTCTTACTTGTCCTTGCAACTAGGACCCTTCCTTCTTCACAAAAACACTAGTTTCAGAACACCAAAAACACTAGTTTCATAACACCAAAATGATAACAAGGCACAATAACATATTTTTTAATCCCTAAACCACATTAGCAACATCAAAATACATGACCCAAACCCTTTTTTTCCAACATAAACAACTCCAACATGTGAACTTTCCCAAATAGACTGTCCAAATCAGCAATTAGGCCATTTAGGCCACATCCACAAAACATCAATTTACCAAGCCCTTTACACCTTCCTAATGCCAAAAATAAATGTAAATATGTATGCACAACATGTTTATACCATCCCCAAATCTTTATTCATGATATTTCCACAAACATTTATTCTAAACCCCCATTCTCCACTTCAAAATAGGACTGTTACCAGACTGTCAAGCAAAGAACAACATATAAATTAACACAGACTTTTAATCCACCAAACCTAGATAGGAAAGGGTTTAAAATACACCAATACAACCTTTTAATTCATTGTCACCAAAAGAGAATACATTTTTCTTCATCAAAACACAAATTCTTAACTGTTCACTGTCCATTTCCAGATTTTTATGCATATTACAGACTTAGGGCATCAATATTTCATATGCTAACCTTATTCTCTTGGTCTGAAACATTGGATTATGAAAATATATTCAAAAGAAGCCTTCTTACATAAAATTAGAATTTCCCACCGAGTAAAATGGAAGAAACACAATTTAGATTACCCATTGTTACCCTAGATCAAGGTTTCTACCGGCCTCACATGATTTCACAATAACTTTCACAAACTAGCATGGATTTTAATGAAAAAAATTGAAAAATAAAGTAGATTCATAGGGATTCAATATAAAATGGAGGATAAGTGGGATCAATACAAAATATGGTTGTACAATGGCCTGAAATCAATGAAAAAGTAGGAAAATAACAAAATAATAGTATTTATTCATTGAAATTCTTCTCCATACATCATCCCCAACCTTCCTCAAATTTTGTGAAGCTTCCAAATTATTTTATAAAGAAAAACAAATGCCTAAAGCTAACTCTTGAACTACCTTGACTCTTCACCTTCCACCATCTTGCAATTTGTTGCATTTTTACAATTTTGCATTGACAACATTTTGTCAAATTTTGCAACTTTTACACTTTAGACCCAATGACTCCAAAATAACTAAGACCTAAAAAAACATTAAAATGATCAAATCAAACTTATTACAACACTAAGGCATCATATTTAATTCCAAAACTTGAAGTTGCCTCTTGGAGGCATATTCTTGCAAGGGTGCACCTGCACCAGGTGCTCATGATGCAAAATTAAATGGTCATATTGAGGTGGCGAGGACTAGTGGAAATTTTGAGGTTAAAATTTTGGTTCCAATAGGGTTATTTCCCCTCCTTTCAACTAGATGCATAGTTGTGTGCATCTGTCTAGGAAGCATCTCAAGATACATTCTTGGTCTTGGACTGATGTTGAAGGCTACCTCTTAGGGGGAGTAGGTAGGAGTGTTTTTGATTGGCACAGTTAGGTGGAGCATATATTGTTTCCCTATGGGGAGTGTTTAGAAAAGAGAAAGTAGTAGAGGGGACTGTGAAGAATGAGTAGTGCAGTGTGTGCAGTAGTGAGAATTGTATGGAGAAGAGTAGTGGAGATAGCAGTTTCTTGCTGGTGTTTCCTAAAGAGAAGTATGTAAGTGTTGTCAAAGGGAAAGATGTTTCCTTTTTCCATTGATGTCAAAGGGGGAGAGTATGATCTAAAAAGCATAGGGGGAGAGTAATGGTTGAAGAAATCCTCAAATAGGGGGAGAGAAAGTGATGATTGTAGAGAGAATAGAAAGGGGAAGAGAATGGTGTATGAAGAAATAAAGTAAAGGGAGAGAGTGAAGTGTACCCTAGTAAGGGGAGTGTTTCTTAATGTAGAGTTTTTTTGTTGTTGATGGTTTTTCAGAGCTAGTGTTTCCATCAATGACAAATGGGGAGATTATTACAAATATGTTGTAGGTGTTTTCATTGATGTCAAAATTTGGTTATTGATCTCAACCCCTAGTATTGGAGTTGTTGGTGGTGCTATCAGTACTAGGGCTAGTGTGGATATGTTGTTGGAGATTGATGATATTGTAGATGGGGAGATTGTTGGTGTTGCAAATGTTATAGATATGATGATAAGGTGTTTGTGGTGTTGTTTATGCAGCTGGTTCACTTGGTTTTCAAGCACTTTTGAGAAAATTTGAATAAAGGTGTGTAGTGTGATAGAGGTGTGCTCCATGTTGTGTTTCGCATTTCTTCATGGTTGAAGATATGCTTTTGCGGTTTGGATGTGATGATCAAAGTGTTAGTGTAATTAAATTAATTATTACACTAGCATAAGTTAACTTAGGTCTTGCATCATTTAGTCCTAGGCTGCATTTTTAATAAATCATTTAATAATGGGGTAATGTTCCCTTCCATGTTTGTAGGGATAAGATTCCCTCTAGAAGATGAGTTTTCCTTCTAGAACTTATCCCAACATTTAATAATTTCCTAGATAGGGTTCACATGTTGTCACATTTTGTTAGATCATGACACATGGAAACATCTCATGCATCTTAGGTTTTCTCTTTTGCCTATATAATCAGGCATTTTTTTCATTTGTAACATATCATATCAAATATCAATCTATCATCTCACAATGTAGATCAATATAGAATCTCTATTGTGCATGCCTAGTTGCAACACTTTCTGTGTGGTTGATTATCTTTCCTAGCAAAGGTCCTCCATCAAAGACTGCAGCTTCATGGACCCTGTGCATCCATAATCTCAACATGGTATCAGAGCTTGTCTAGTGAAATGTTAGCCCTCGATCAAGAAAGTTGGTGTGCGAGATTCTTCGCAAGCTTGAAGGTTTCCATTGAAGGCTACTTGATTCCACTCGGGGACCAAGCTAATTTCTGAAGCAGATAGAGTTAGATCTGAGCTCGCCATTGTCTTCAGAAGGCCTTGAAACCCTAAGATCACCTATCCATTCATCAAAATTGGATTCATCAACCCGGGAGCCATCAGAGGTATTTGGGTTTGCAAATCAACTATATTATCCATACAATTTGTAGTAAAAATTCATCTCGATCAGTTGTCCTCTGAGGCAAAATTTTTTTAGTCGTAGGCACTTTTTTTCCAAAAAAAAAATTGGGCTCAATTTTTCATATATTTGGCAAAAAATATTTGGGTGACTGCATATTAATATCCTCTGTCGGCAAGCATATAGATTTAATTTGTTAAATTTGCGGCTTAAATTTTTTATATGGTCTACATATAAATATTGGGTTTGTTTTATTCTGCGAGCTTTATTATTTGATCGACATTATTTTTTTGAATTGCTTTATAAGCAATATTCAAAAATATATTTGGTTGTCAGTTTATAGTCTATAGCATATTATTCCTTTGTCAACAACATTGAAGGGTATTGCAGGTGGGTACATCCACAGACGGGTCATATCATCCACCGACCATTGGATCCACCGAATCCTCAGCTCCATCCATCACCGACTCTTCCTCCTTTGCCGGCCCCCGACCACCCACCTGACCGGCTATTTGTCACCATCACCGGCGTTTGCTATTCGAGCTGTTCACTGTCGGACTGACTAACTCCCTCACACTATCCGCCAAAGTCTTCTCCCACTAAACAACCTATCTACCACCGATCGCTCACATTCACGGTCCCATCAACGATCGGGTGGTCCACTATTTGTGAGTGGCACCACCGTTTGAAGCCACTCCGCCCTAGCTACTCTGTCCATGTGCCGCTCCAGGAGGGACCTTTTTTTTTTGCCACAGCTTGTGCCGAGGTCACATCAAAGACTAGAAGCTAGCACCCATGGGCTTGATTTTTTCCCCTCATTAGCCTGCAGAGTGCCTCATCTAGGCATTTTTTTCATTTTATCATAACTTTTCACCAGGGTGTAAAAAATCAGCAAACGAGATACCGACAGAAAGAGAATTCTAGCACTTTCCACTAGTGACATAAGCTCTACAAAATTTTTCTTGGAAAAATTATACATCCAACTAAATTCAAAACCCTAATTTGGACTTAAAGGCTCGTATCTTCGCAACCGTTCATGGATTTCAGTGATTCCAACGACATTAGGAATATTTTTTAGATTTTTTTTCAGTCCATACCCCTTGATCAGTTTCAGTTCCAAGTACTCTTGCATTGATTTTTTTAGTTTGGTGCATTTGTTCAATAACTTGGATATCTTGAAGCTTGGGAAAATATTTTTTGATCTGGGTAGCATCACTTCAGTTGTACATCATCTTTGGAAGCTTCTATTTGCTGTTGAAGGTCATTTGTCTTTGTGTTTATGGAGAAAGTTCATTATGGGGCTTGCATATACTCCTTCTTTGGTTATGTTACACAAGGGTAACTATCAACAATGGCAGGATGGGATCATCCACCATCTCCAATCACTTGATTTATTGCCACATCTATTTGGTATAGTTCCTCATCCAAGTGAAGGTATTCCTGAATTTTCTTGGAGTTACAATAGATACACTATCTTGGAGATCATTTCTATGCAAGTTGATTGTGATGTTTTGAGTTCTATTGATCATTGTGATTGTCCTAATATCCTTTGGCCTAAGCTTTGGGAGCTATATGGAGGATCAGACACTCCACCCTTCCCCAATGGTCATGATTCAGAATGTCATTCCTCAGATCAAGTACCCCATGATGATATTGTTATGCAGGAGGTTGATTGCCTTGAATCTTCTGAAGAGGTTGACAAGGTTGCTTCAAGTACTTCTTCTCCATCAGAGACAGTTGGTATCCCTTCACATTTAGTGATTCCTTGTCTAAAATCATTGACTGAGGTTTGCACCATCATCATTCATTAGGACACATTCAGTTTTCCAGACTTGACATCATAGGATGGCTTCGTTTCAGGTATCATTGACTTGGCTACTTCTACAGGTTTGGAGGACATTCCTGAGGGGATATCACTCCTCTATTCAGATCACACTTCAAAGAGTTCTCTTGAGTCTCCTCATCCCTTTGTCTCGACTTTGATTAGGGATCCAAAGACTATCTTGGAGGCACTTGGTTTCTCTTCAGAGATTTCATCTTTGAGACTTCTTCCCTGTCATTACATTCAGGACTTGAGGTTTTTTCTGCATCTACCATTGGATTTGCTTCAAACTTCTTTTAATGGTTTTGAGGACACTTCATTTAGGGGGGGCTATCAAGTCTCCATCACATCCATCACATCCATCACACTGTCTTTGGATATTGTTCAACATCAGTTTCCACATCGTCCTGGTTTGTCACCCTCTTTATTTATTGTGGCATCTTCATCTCCAGGCAAGGAGACATTTGAGCAGAGTTCAGAGACATCATCAGCATCCACATTCATCCTTCCTTCAATTCCTATCTGGAATGGGAAGCATTTCTACACTTGCATTTGGTTTTGTTTCTTTCGAAAGGGAGACAAGTTTGTCAACATTGGATCCTATTCTGTCTTCAAACACTTACCATCTTTGCAGGTGATCACATCTTCTGAGGGGTTATATTGTCTCTCTCTTTCCTCCCTATGGGGGGGCTAATGTATTGTATCCATGTTACATATGGTGTACTTGGGGGGTATTTGGGAGTCCTCCATCCTTCCCATCCTATCTCACTTTTTTTTTGGTTTTTCATCTCCTTTTTTGGAGAGGGGTTTTGTTCCCACTAGGTTTTCCCCTTTTCTTCAGTTGTGGGAGATTTTTTGCATCTTCATGTAAATGGGTACCTAACATGGCCTCGTAGCCAGGACCCATCATCAATAATCTTTGCATAATCATTGCATTTCCTCCCTAAGTTGCACTTATGGGGGGGTGTTAGTGTAATTAAATTAATTATTACACTAGCATAAGTTAACTTAGGTCTTGCATCATTTAGTCCTAGGTTGCATTTTTTATAAATCATTTATTAATGGGGTAATGTACCCTTCCATGTTTGTAGGGATAATATTCCTTCTAGAAGATGAATTGTCCTTCTAGAACTTATCTCAACATTTAATAATTTCCTAGATAGGGTTCACATGTTGTTAGATCATGACACATGGCAACATATCGTGCATCTTAGGTTTTCTCTTTTTCCTATATAATCAATTATTTTGTTCATTTGTAACATATCATATCAAATAAAAATATATCATCTCACAATGTAGATCAATATAGAATCTCTATTGTGCATGCCTAGTTGCAACACCTTTTGTGTGGTTGATTATCTTTCCTGGAAAAGGTCCTCCATCGAAGATTGTAGCTTTAGGGACCCTGTGCATCCATAATCTCAACACAAAGGTGTTATACCTAGAGTTTTAGATTTTTTATCATGCGGTAGTGGAAGATGTGTTTGAAAATATGTTTGTCTATGAAGAAGGTTGTTTGGGAGAAATGGAATTGCTCTGCATTTCTTCGTGTTGTTTCTTGTCTTGTGGATTTGGAAAAAATGATTATATTTTTTGTATTCATCTTTCCTTGGTGTTTGTAGTGCTGAGTTTCCCCACAAGTTTAGTTCTTATGTTGGAGTTAAATGGTAGTGCATCTTGATGCACATGATGAAAGTAATCTTTGTTTCAAATGGTTGCAGTAGTCCTATAGTGTAGTATGTTGATGTTGGAATATTCTTGGAAATTTTGTGGTGTTTTTGTGTGGTCTGCATGTTGTTTCTAGACTTGGAGAGGTGTGTATGTGGTTTCTTGTTAGTGTTAGTACAAGTTTGGTCGACCTGGTGTGCTAGCGCTAATTAAAGAGGATGTTTATTGTTTAAGGAAGCATGGTGATGTGTGTCGATGTAGATTTGGGTCCTAGTTAACCCTTGGCATGGTCTGCATTCACTTCTTTCCACCATGGAAGTGTTTGGTGTTGACCTATTTTGGTGTTGCACATTTGAGGTGCATACATTTCATTGAGGCCAACCTAATCGAGATTGCTTAGGTCGCAAATGGTATAAATAAAATGTGAGTTGTTGGAGATGTTGCAAGGTGTACAAATGATGTGAATGTGATCAAGTGTGGTGATATGAGTGTGATATTAAATTCTTATGACTTCGGATGTAGTGAGTAGGAGGTGTCTACATTTTCAGTGTGCTTGAAGTCACTGGAGGTAGTGAGCCAAAGGTTGCAAATGGTGCAAAGTTGCAATGGTGGATTTTCTTGTTGCTCTGAAATAGTGAATCTCTTTGTAATAGTTTCTTCTTTTTTCTTCTTTCTTCTAGATAGTGAGCCCTTGGTAGTGAGCCACCTGATAGTGAGCCTTTTTTATTTTTTGGGTAGTGAGCCTAATTGTATTCAGTGTTATTCATATATATGTGACCTATTCCTCACTGTGGTTTTTTGATACTTAGGATTTTCCACATAAATATGGTTTTCTCTTGTGTATGGTTGTGTTTGTATTGCTATTTCATATGTTTACAGTCTATGAATGCTTAATATGGGTTTAAATTTTGATAAGAGTTTGAAAGTTATTGAGGGATTGAAGGTTTTAATGTACAACTGATTCACCCCCTCTCAATTGTTCTATGCATCTAACAATATTCATGGGATGTTGTCACACGGGGGACAACATATAGAATCCACAACATGAAGAAAAGTAGAGATGAAGACATCAAGAACACAAGGGAATCCAATTTTTTTAGGTTAGAACTGATCATAGATGGATGCATATATATGTAGTATAATATGTATGAACTATTGTCACTTCCCAAATAGATCAGAAAAAGAGGAAGAGCACATGAAGACAAAGAAAAATTCAGCTCAACATGAAAGAGGGCTAAATGCCACGACACTTTTCATCATCCCTGATGTGAAAATAAAAGTTTACAAGTAGAAGAATGATGAGACAAATAGAAGAAGTTTTATGACAAATTTTCTCTCCTGTATCCAAGTACCTACAAGGATATCAATGGTCCTCTGGGTGAGAGCACAAAAATTATTAGATAAGCATGGGGGAACACATGAATTTAATCTAAAGATGAAGAAGAGGTACCATCCTAATATGACACCATCAAAAATTCATTCTACTCCCAATATAGGTCATCATAGGTCTCAATCCCACAGGCTGAAAACTCTATTGGAGCCAAGTCGGTGTGACATATTCTATGTCTAGCCGACGAGCAGATTTGTAGCCTTATGTTTTGTATAGGTTGTTGTGACCCTGTAGAAGAACAGTTACACATTGGAGTCTTCGGTGTGACATGTGACTTCGCTATGAACTCCTGGCGACATGTGTTTGTCTTGCCGATGCTCATCGGGGTAACATGAATGTCTCGGTATGAAGTCCCAGGGAAAATGGAAGGTCTCACCGATGGGGATACACTTGGGGTCTTCGCGGTGACTCAAAGACTTCGGTATGAAGTCTTGGCGACTGATGGAGAGTCTCACCAATAGTATGTGACACTCAAGGTGACATGGGATGTTCGCTATGACCTCTCGGCAAAAGCGGTAGACCATTTGGTGGAAGCTTTGTCTTTTGGTATGACGTCTCACCAACTCGTGGGGTCTTGCCGATAGTAGTATGGCTTCAGAGTAACATAAGAGATCTCGATGAACCCTCTTGGTGACAGTTGAATGTCTTAGCGATAGATGGGTGCTGATGGAAATGCTAATGTTTCGGTATGACTTAGTACCTCAGTATGAGGTCCTAGCGAGAGCGGTATGTCCTGCTGATAGAATGACTCTTCGGTGTGACTTAGGATATCGATATGTGGTCTCACCAAAGAGCGATAGTCTTGCTAAAAGGAAAACTGAAATCATTGTGACTTGTGAGCATCAGTATGAGTCTTTCCAATGAGAAATCTCTTGCCGATAGGAATGCAATGGATGTCAGTGGTTTCAGTATTACTTGTGGCCTTCACTATAACGTCTTGCTGACTGTTGGGACTTACGCCGATATCGATATGAAACTGTTGAGCATCAGGGAGACACTTCTTGTGTCTCACCGACATGCAAACTTAGTTGAATGTTCCTTTGACTATTTGACTTTCCCATGTGGCATCTCGTGGACCAATCAGATGAGCTGAATGGGAACCGCTAGCAGTTGGACTATTGTGACCATTATTGAGAGGAAGGTTGATAGACTGGGGCAACATGGTTATACTCTGTGATCACAGATGGTGTATGGTTGGATGAATCGACCGATTACTGTGTGATTGTATCAGAGTGATTTCTATTCTGTAAAGATTATAACTTGAAGGTTCCTGTACAAGTTTGATCATTGTGAAAGTTGCTGTAATCTGACATCAGAAATATAAGTCAGAACTTTTTATGTAATTTTTTGTTACTATAATACAAAGTGACTTCTCTTGGTGTGGTGGGTTTTTCTCCTATAAGGGTTTTCCCACATAAATCTGGTGTTCATCTATGTTTTTCTAATTCTCTGTTTCCGCTATTTATTTCAAAGTGCATCTTAATTGGACTATAATTGTAAAATTTAAAAAGGTATCTCTACATTCTTCCATGAGGTTTTGACGTTAGGAGAGTTGCTTCCGCATCTAGCTTTCCTTACAAGTGGTATCAGAGCCTGGCCAGTTGTGTTATCCTTGTGGGTACGTTGGGTTTTTTGTGTCATTTCTGTTTAGTGGGAGTCCTGTAGAAGTTTGTTAATTTGAATTACAAATTGAGATGGCTAGCACGTCAGGAAAGATTGAAATAGAGAAATTCAATGGCAGCAATTTTGAGTTGTGGAAACTTAAGATGGAAGATCTATTGGTTGATCATGATCTTTGGATTGTTGTGTCTGGAGTGAAGCCTACAGGCATGAAGCAAGAGGATTGGGACGTTGTAGATAGAAAGTCTAAGGGGCTGATAAGGCTCTGTTTGGCAGAATCCATTCTTCTCAATGTGCATGAAGAGAAGACTGCATCTTCCTTGTGGAAGAGACTGACATCTATTTATCATGGGAAATCTTTGGTGAATAAATTGTTCCTAAAGAAGAAGTTGTACACTTTGAAAATGTAGGAAGGAGGGTCTGTTGCTGATCATTTGAACGCATTCAACATGCTAATTGCATAGTTAACATCTGTTGGTGTGAATATTGATGAAGAGGATTGTTGTATGCTAATATTATGTTCTTTTCCAGATTCATGGGATCACCTTGTGATGGCTATTGGGAGTACAACATCCAATTTCAAGATGGAAGATGTTGTTGCTTCTTTGTTATCAGAAGAAATGAGAAGGAAATCTTCTGAGATGGCAAAGGAGGCCCTTGCTGTTAGAGGAAGATCAAAAGAGAAAGGCAAGAAGAAGGACAAGAAATCTAAATCAAAATCAGAGGGGAGATCAAAATGTCCTGGCAAGAAGTCCAAGGTGAAGTGCTGGAACTGTGGGAAACCTGGTCATGTCCAAAAGGATTATAAAGAGGAGAAAAAGAAGAAGAAGAAGAATTCTTCCGATAATGATTCTTCTCAGAGTGATGCAGATGCCTTCATTGCAGCCTTGGCTATGCAAGCATCAGATGATCTCTGGCTGATTGATTCAGGGGCATCTTTCCCCATGACAACTCATAGAGACTGGTTTACGAAGTATGAAGAATACAATGGTGGAAAGGTGTACTTGGCAAGTGATTCAAATTTGGAAATTGTTGGCTGTGGAAGAATCAAAATTCAATTCCCTGATGCAAGAGTGAAGGGAATTAATGATATAATGCATATACCAAGTCTGGCTTGAAACTTACTTTCTGTTAGTAAGCTGAATGATATTGGAGTGCAAGTCATGTTCTCAGGAAATGGCTGCAAGATGACTAGAGGCTCAATGGTGCTAGCAAGGGGTGCTCATATTGGTACCTTGTACAAGCTGGATGCACATGTAGTTCAATGCAACAGTGTCTCTATAAAGTCACATAAGGCTACTCATGGAGGAAGAGAGGGAAATGTTCCTAATTGTATAAACTCTATGGAAGTTAAACTTCCAACAGAAAAGACTATGCTCTAGCATCATAGGCTAGGCCACATTGGAGAGAAAGGTTTAAAAACCTTGAAGAACAAAAACCTAGTTGAGGGGCTTGAAGATTGTAACCTTGATTTTTAATTCTGTGAACACTGTATATATGGAAAAAAACACTGTGTTTCATTTTATTCCAGTCCTCATAAATCTTCTAGTTTGCTAGATTATATTCATTCTGATGTATTTGGTCCAGTGAATGTTCCTTCTTTGTCTAAGTCAAGGTACTATGTATCATTCATTGATGATTATTCAAGAAGAACATTTGTTTATTTTTTGAAAAGTAAATCAGAAGTGTTCAGTCGGTTTAAGGAATTTAAGAACCTTGTAGAAAATCACACTGGAAGAAAAATTAAATGCTTAAGGACTGATAATGGCAGTGAATTTTGTTCTGATGATTTCAAGAGGTATTGTAAAGACCATGGGATTAAAAGACATAAGACTACACCTTATACTCCACAACAAAATGGAGTTGCAGAAAGGTTCAATAGGACAGTGATGGAAAGAGCATGAAGTATGCTGAGTAGTGTTGGATTGGAGGAGAAGTTTTGGGCTGAGGCTATTGCTACTACATGAATAGGTTGGCCTAAAATTTGAATTACTCTCCAACAGGTGCATAAGATGAAGTGGACCTATAAGGAAGGTCGGGGACACTCCAAAAAACATTTAAAATCACACCATTCAGATCTAGAAGTCACGGGGACGATAAAAAATGATTGAACTAGCCATTAGATAAGAACATTATTCCGGTGCCGGTTCAAGAAACTTCCTCATAATCCAGAAGCGATAACTTGCTCAAAAATGAACCAATCATGCTAAAATTTTGGAATAAGGTAAATGAACATGATGATCATGCAAACACATATCTACAAGTTCTGGTGAGCAAACATGAAGAATTACCGGATCTACCAACTTAAACTGAACAGAAGCTAAAAAAAACAAACTGGAATGAAAATATTTTTGGGTGATGCAAGATTGCCACGACCCAAGGATGCTCCTGCATCAGACACCCCTAGTGAGAAAAGATGTTCCATGAGAGGAACTTATGAACATTGAACTAGATTTGGGATGTAGATCCCATGCTCATTCTTGATCCAAATATCTTCTCTATCTATACTTCTCTTCCTCCTAACCTCACCTCTTTCCTCTGCCAGATCTTACAACTTATTCTTTTCTTTACCTTCCTTTACTTGCCTTATTCCTACACAAGGTAGTAAGGGACATTTACCACCACTCACCTTCTTCCACCGATATGATCTACCTCTTTGACAAGACTTTGTCTTATCTACCATTCTATCTACAACCCAAGTCTTCTGTTGCATAATTCTACCTTTACACTCTTTTGGTTCTATCTCACTCTCGAGTTTAGCCACAAGGTTCTTCTCCAAACCCATGCCATCCTCCAATACAACCTATGCATATCACTTCTCAACTTTGTAACTCTTCACAAGACTCAAGTTCCTCACTTCCTCCTGCTTTTTCTTGAAGGAAGCCAAAGTAAACTTCTATCCTATTGATGGTGTTTTCTGTATAGCAATAACTCAGGCAGAATACAATATTCTATCTCTCTTGAAAGGTAATCTTCAACTATAAATTACTGAAAATCACCCCAAGGTCTCACGGGTGTGAAGTCATGACGATGCATAAACAACTCAGATAATATGTGAAATGCTGATAATCACAATCGGACCTTACTACAAGCAAACTATATCTTTCCAATTTATCAGATCTTACAATATGATGATCTCAAGTCCTAAATCTAACCAAATGATAAAGAAATAGAAAAAGATAAGGGTGTAGAGATATGATAAGATCTAAACTATTCCTATAATGAACAATGAAAATGACAGATATCTGGAATGGACCAATCTCAAATAACCAATTCTTGATCAACCCACAATGTAATATCACAAGAACGGTGCAATCTTCTAAATTATATAGATTTTCAAATCATAGATATTCATCCACAATCGAACTAAGCACAAATGAATGTATGGTCCAGGTTGAATTCACCAGCCTACTACAATCAAATAGTTACTGGGAGTATAGACCAGAGATTGCTACAAACATTCCAAATATGAAATCATGAACATCATTCACCAAACCAATCCAATTCTAAACACTAAATCCTAAATCTTTAGGCAATTTGAAAGATAAAACAACAGGAACCATGCAAAATAAACTAACACAAGAGATTTCACCAGGAAAACCACAATGCCTTCAATTGTATTAGATCACCAAAATGCTACAACAATTCCACTATTCTGTTACAATATTTGCTTCAAGAAACTGACTACTATCCCTACTACAAAATGCTCTAGCTCTCTTTTTTATCTAGCTTGTCTCTATTATCTTTTTCTAGCTAATCCTTACAATGAGGCAAGAATGCCCTTTATAACAAATTCTCAAGACATGTCGGCCCAGCCAAAAATTTTACAAAATTTAGTCCAAAACAAGTCAGCCTTAGGAATTTCAAAATTAGGCATGCATTAAATGCCGATACATCATCAAGGTCGGCCTAGACACATTCCCCAATGTAGACTAGATCAATACATGCCCTATAATAATAGGGAAGCACAAATCTTCAAAATGGACATTAACTACCGCCTCCCTTGTCCTTGTTCTAATCCTGAACTTTCAAAAATAATTTATCCAGCTCGGAGACAGGTGGCAAAGGCAAAATCTTGAGCCGACATTCGATGGAACCAATCTTCTCCTTTGACAATTTAACAGTTTTATTCCAATCATCCTTGTGTGCCTGGTACTTATCCATCATGGCCAAGTAGGTTGCTGCATCATCTAGCTAGTGCCCTGTTATGATATTTTCAAAGTCAGGGGCATAAACATCATGCCACCATTCTCTTAGCTGTTCTAGGCTCAGATATTTAGGAGCAATTTTCCTCCTGCCAGTCATAATCTCAAAAAATGCAATACACCCATCATAAACTCTAGTCAGGTCACCATCTATCTGTTTCTTTTGTTTATGGATCTTTCTAATGGCCTTTTTCCGAATCTGCAAAGCTTCAAACCATTCCCAAGGCTCATTAAGTCTGGAGGAAGGAAGGATCCCATCTACAGCCAACTGATCCTTTCCATATTCCATGATCACTTTAGATTTCTGCAACAGAAGGTCGACATCCTCCTTATCTTGGGACAAAACATGTTCCAACAAGTCCCTAGCTCTTACTGCATCCTTTCCAGTTGAAAGGATTTCCTTTATGGCATCATCTCCTTTCACTTGTACATCTTTCAACCAGTCCATTGCAATTTGGGTAGAAGCCTTCATTTTTTCAATTTCATAAATAGGACCCTATGTAATTGCTTGGGCAGTTTGGAAAAATGGGACTTTGGTTTTTCCAAACAGGAATTAATCATTTGCTGGGCTTTGGTGGGCTCATTCTCATAGTAGGTTTTGGCCAAATCCATGTTTAAGGCACACACAGATGGCAAATCCAGCATGTCAAAAGCTTGGGCAATAGAAATGGGATTGAAATTTGCCAAGACTCTCCCTTCGGTACTTACAACCCTCTGTGTGTCAAAATCATACTGCCGGGCACACTCTAGTATTAACTCATAACACTGGATTGTAGGAGGGAACCCTGCCACATGGACCAATCCTGACTTCATCATTCCTTGTCTCAAGACCGATAGATCCTTCTGAGCTGTTCTTTCTTTGAATTCCTCATATCTCCATGCTCCAACATTAGTGTCCAAGACCTCAGACCACACAAAAGATATTTTTCTATCAGGCAGTTGACTCTTGGTATCCAATCTCAATCTCTCTGCCTCTGAAATGGAGGATGCTTCAGTATCGCCCCTATACTTTCCTGTAGCAGCCCTACTTGATTCAGCCTGCATTCACAAAAGAACATCATGAGCATCCAATTATCACACATATTCTAATCAAAGGGTTAGTATAAAACCACCTAAAGCAATTAAGATCCATCACAAATCATCAATCCTTAAAAATCCAGAAAAAGAGGCAATCCGAGAAAATGAGGTAAACCGGGAAAATTCAGTCAGGGTGGAATTTGGAGAAATCTGACCCAGACGGATTCCTGCTGCCAAGACACCACTTGTCAAATAGATCATTAATATAGACAAAAGTTATGTAATTATTATGAAATCCATTTATTAGCAACAAGAAATCATCATTTAGCATTTTACCCCATTAGCCCTAGCTTTGAGAATCGAAAAGAATGAGACTGGGCAGGAAAAGCGGAAAAATATGGACGAGTCAAATTTTTGTGGACGGTTCAAATACTTCAGAATTTTCCATGCTCCACGGACTTGACAGATATCAGGAAAATCCGGGTGCGCAAGAATTCTGCGGATACCTCAGAAACCTGACGATTACTACCGCGCAAACAATGAATCAGATGATCACTTCAAACCTCCCTATTTGGATTCTAATGGTCCCAAAATTGACACCAATAAGCAAAATTTCAGATGCACATGGATTCAAATCCCCAAAGTTCTCAAATAACTAGTCTTCATGGTGAAACAATAATGCCCTAATTTTGATGACTAGACCTCCACCATGAAAACTCAGGGTGAGCTCGAAGTTTGAAATATTGTCCTTCAAAAGACCAGTCAAAAGCACACCGGGGCTTCTCAAGGCACGAGCAAATTTAATCTAATCACCAGATATGAAAATCATGACAGATTAACCATTCTTAGCAGTTTCGAGCAAAACATCCAAAACCTCCACCTCGCCAAATACAACAAATTACTCACCTAGGGGGAAAAATTCTACCCTGAACGCCCATCAACACTGACCTATCAGACATTCATTGGGTAAACAAAGGCATGCATAGTGCGGGTGATGAAGATTCACAAAAAATGGGTCAAACCCTAATTCGACAAATACGTAACTATAAAACAAGGGTCGACTTGGGGAACTACCAATCGACTTCGAAAGATTCAATCATGATGCAAAAAAAGGGAAGGGTCAGTGACGAATTACCATGGAATGACCTAGATGAAACTTCAGACTCGAAGAAGCGACTGTAAAACCGTATGCCCTAGCAACGAAAACTTTGACCAGCACTCAATCAATCCACAAGTGGCAACTTGAATTCAGCAATCGGGACCTCAAATGGAGACTCTCAAATGCCAAAGCAGAAAGCAAGTGAAGAATGAAATCAAAATGATGCCCAAAAGACCTTAAATCCATCCATACTTATGTCTGAGCAAAGGTACTTCGAGCATTAATGAGCGACAAGACATGTCAGAAAAAAATGGAAACCCGAGCCCACGACAGAATTTCAGAAAAAACCAAGACACACGGAAAATCTGAATGAACATGAATTCTGTGGATATGGTAGAAACCAAGATTTTAACGAAGTTTGGGAAAATCCGCTCGAGCCGGAAAATCCTGGACTCGAGCAAAAACCCGGATTTCAGAAAATTAAGCCATAAAAGAACAAAGAACCAGGACCCGGGAAAATCCGCCAGAGCTGGAAAATCCTGGATTCAGGTAGAAACCTGGATTTTCATTAAAAACCTATTCTAACCAATTCAAGCCTCAAGGCAAGACCAAAGCTAGCAAGACCAACATCTCAAGACCTTAAAAAAAACAAATCTCATAAAAACCAAAGGTCAAAAGACATCATTGAAGAGGGTCCCTACTCCAAGTGGGGCATGTGTGCAAACTGTACAACATATCCTTCCTTCTCTACAATAATCAGATTCCTTCTGCAATCATATATAGCTCCTCTATCAAACTTCCAAGGTCTACCCAATGAAACATGACAAGTAGTCATAGATAAAACATCACACAAAACTTCATCTCTAAAGGGTACAATATTAAAGTTCACCCAATACTGTTCCTTCACCTCCTTCACATGATCATTTTGTAACCAACTTATCCTATAAGGAAAAGGATGCAAAAACCTCTTCAAACCAAGTTTCTCCACCATCTCCTCAGATACCAAGTTATCAGTACTTTTAGTATCCACAATAACTGTACAACACTTACCTCCTGATTTGCACACAGTCCGGAAAAAGATTCTTCCTCCATGAAGTGTCATTCTATTCCCTGCTCTACCTCATCAAGAATATCCTAAGCATAAGATATTCTCCCTGCTATGGTTCTATCTCATCTTCAACTACCCACTCTTCATGTGCGATACAGTTCTTTTTACCAGTTTCTTTACTTGATCCCTTTGGACACTCAAAAGATCGATGTCCAATTTATCCACACTTGAAATATTTACCCAAGAATTCCTTGCTTCCATTTCCTCCTTTGTACCCTCTGATCTGGTTCTTTACTCCACTTAGGTCTTGATTCTTCTTCACTTATCTGCTTCTCCTTGCTACTGCTTATCTGCTATCTTTTCTTCACTTTGTCTTCTACCTTCAGAGCATATTGGTAGGCATCTTCAACTATGGAAATCCTCAACATACTCATCTCATTCTAAATGTTAAATCCAAGGCCATTTATATACCTTTCCACCTTCTTCCTAGTCATTTCTCAGTGCCCAGATTTGATTGTCATCTTGTAAAATTCCTCAGTATACTCTTTCACACTCATGTCCTACTTTAGGTTCTACAACTTCTTAAACAATTCCAACTCATAGTCTTCCAAAATAAACTTAACCTTCAGTCTTGCAACCATCTATCTCCACCGAGTGATTCTTGTTTCACCATTCTCCACTTTGTCTTTCTGCATTCTTTCCACCATAAAGTAGTATGTCCTTTTAACTTAGTTTGTGCCAACCTAACCCTTAATGGGTCTCTAATATCCTCAAGTTCAAAATAGTCTTCCAACTCTCCTATCCAGTCTACCAAGTCTTCTGGATTCAATGTACCAGAGAAGTTAGAAACGTCCACCCTATGAATTTTACTTACTTGTGCTATTGCTCTTAACAATCTCTCATCCCTCTCATATGTTGGCCCTTTAGCCTCTTCAATCTCAATTTCTTCTGTAGCTTCTTCATATTCATCCTCTGGTTCAGGGTTTCTCCTCAAACCACCCAAGAGGTTCCAAATCTCATTCCTCATCTCATTTCTAAATTCCTCCATCATTTGCTCCATTCTTCTAGGGTTCATCCTTCTCGGCACCATCTCTCCCCCTGCTCGGTGCAACTGCCTCAGCTCAGTGATCTGATTACAAGGTTTCAATTGCCTCTCTCTCAGTGATCTATTGAACACACTTACAACCTACCTCAAGTCGACGATATGATCACCCAAGGAATACCACAAGGACCTCGACCCACTTAAGGTTTGCAACCTTTTGCTCTGATACCATCTGATGCAGCCATGGTAAGAGGGTCCTTAAAGAGAACAATCCAAACCATGCAACAAGAGTCACACAACGGAAGCAACTGTTAGTGTAATTAATATTTAATTACACTTGCATAACTTTACTTAGGTAATATTTAATTCCTAGGTTAATTAATTCTCATCTTTATCTTATTGAGTTATCTTGTTGCTCAAGATAAGATTAGGGTTATGCATCTTTTCTTTTATAAAGCAAATCATATCTTGTAATTATCAATTCCTGAATAATAATATTTTGCACTTTTTTTACAAAGCTTCTACTTTTTCTATTTTTCTCTTATGTGGAAGGCTTTTCTAGTTTGCATTTTAGATCTTGGTTTCTAACATGGTATCAGAGCCTTGATTTGCAACCCCTTCTCAGATTTTTGAGAAAATCATTGCAGAGTTCATTCAGGATTCATCAAGGGTATCTTGCCTTGAGTTCATTTATGAGGCATTTTGGATCAGATCCGGCTTCACCATTAGCATTGGAAAAAGTCATGATTGACTTTTATTTTGTCAAAATTTTATCAAAGGTTTGATGCAAGTCATTTTTATTGGAGCCATTTTTCATTTTTGCTTCAGAAATCTAGCTTCCACTCAGTTGTAGGGAAAACAATTTCTTAGTTTTGTAGCCAGGGTCAAAATCTCAACTGGGAATCTTTTAGATTTTGCAAATCTTGCACAAATCTGGAGAAAATTGTTGTACAAAAAATGGCACACGTCATTTTTTCTATTGGCTGAAGGTTAAAAAAATTATTTTTTTATCTTCTGCTTACTGGATCAAAAAATGATTTCTGAGTTTTGTTCTTAGCATCAAAATGTTTATGGGTTTTTGTTATTGTTTACAAACAGTGAGTAGGTTTTGCTAAAATCAAATCAAAAGTAAACTTTTTTTGCTAGAAAACCTGTTTCCTGTAAGCTAAATTCAACTTTTTTAAAAAATTCATAACTTTTGGCCATGATGTTCATTTTTGGCAAACAAGATATCGACAGAAAGCTAGTTTCAAGCACTTCACATTGGTGTTGACCATTTTTTTAGATTCAATCCTCTACACAAATCTGAGGTCAATTTTAATCATGGAGGCAAATGTGAACATTGGTTTGTGCATGCACTCTATTTTGTTTTCATGCACTATGTTTGCATTTTCTTTTTAATTTATGCATATTTTGCATTCTCGCCTTTTACAATCATTGGGTTATTGTAATAAATGAACTGAGATAAAGTTCCATCAGGGGGGTTTCTTGCATAATAATCTGATTAGAGTGTGCATGCACTTTGATTTCCATATTCATCTTGTTTTGATGGAAACTCGCATGGGTTATCTAGTTTCCTAGTTTCTTTTGGCCACTCATCTTGTCTTGCTTGACACATCAGATTCATCGGTTCACACTTTAGATTAAGAGTTCACGGTTCTTGATCCACATTGGTTCAGATCCTTCTCAGTTTGAGGGCCATGTTTTTATGGTTAATGTTCCAGAGTCTTCATGGTACTTTTTCCTATGGAAGAGTTTTAGTCTTAGTTTGGCATCGACATCAAGATACATGGTTTCTAGAGTCTGTCATCATAACATCTACTGTTGCTTCACAGATTCCTGGGTTGTTCCAGTTTGTGAGTTTTCTAGTGTTCCATGGCATCGGGTTTGCTGTCACATTATTATGATTCCATTTTTGGTTTCAGTTGTAGACATAAGTATCTTTCCTTGCTTGTCGGATTGTGGTTCCAGTGTTACTCCATAGTTTCTTCCAGTGCTTCTTTGTAGCAGTCATGTCATTGTAGGGGGTTTTGTCCCACTGGGTTTTCCTTCTCTACCTCATTATTGCATTTGTACATGGGTACCTGATCAGGCCTTGTTGCTGGGACCCATTCATTCATGCTTTCTTGCATTCATCTTAGTTTTAGGTGTATGCTTTTTTAATCTCCCTAAGTTGCACTTATGGGGGGGTGTTAGTGTAATTAATATTTAATTACACTTGCATAACTTTACTTAGGTAATATTTAATTCCTAGGTTAATTAATTCTCATCTTTATCTTATTGAGCTATCTTGTTGCTCAAGATAAGATTAGGGTTATGCATCTTTGATTTTATAAAGAAAATCATATCTTGTAATTATCAATTCCTGAATAATAATATTTTGCACATCTTTTTGCAAAGCTTCTGCTTTTTCTGATTTTCTCTTCTGTGGAAGGATTTTCTAGTTTGCATTTCAAATCTTGGTTTCTAATAGCAACATAGAAAATGGAGACAAAAACAAATCCAAACATTCTTATTATTAGATAATTCAATTACAAACCAACAACATCCGGGCTTATAGATTCAGCTCGCAGGCCTGATTACAACATGCTCAAATTACCCTCTTCTTACATGCTCCTAAATGTGAGCAAAAATATTACAAAGAAACTCTTTCTTTGTCTAATATCTAACTCTAATTTTTACTACTACCTTCTAATGATCAATTACAATGCTTTATATACATTCAAAAATCTAGAAACATTCACATCGGCCCAAAGATCATTACATTCTCCAATGAAAGAAAATATAATGTGGGCATGAATAGGTTGACCTCAAATTTGAATTACTCTCCAACAGGTGCATAAGATGAAGTGTGGACCTATAAGGAAGGTTGGGGACACTCCACAAAACATTTAAAATCACACCATTCAGATCCGCACGTCACAGGGACGATCCACAACGATCGAACTAGCCATTAGATAAGAACATTATTCCGGTGCCAGTTCAAGAAAATGCCACATAATCCAGAAGGGATAACTTGCTGGAAAATGAACCAATCACACTCAAATTTTGGAATAAAGTAAATGAACATGATGATGATGCAAAAAAAGATCCGCAAGGTCTAGTGAGAAAACATGAAGAATTACCAGATCTACCAACTTGAACTTAAGAGAAGCTAAAACAAAAACAAAATGGAATGAAAATATTTTTGGGTGATGCAAGATTGCCACAACCCAAGGATACTCCTGCATCAGGAGCAGTCTCCATGATTGTTGCTGGTGGGAGAGTAGGCTCCTAAGGAGGAACAATAAGAGGAATAGAGATAGAGGTGGGGGTCTCAACCATGAGCTCCTTTCCTTTTTCTAATTTAGAGACAGGTGGAGGAATAGGAGGAGGCATCAGTGGTTGAGATAATGGAACAAAAGAAAAAAGGCCAACTCTAGATGCATGCTTTCCCTTACTATAAAGGGTGGGTCAGGGAATTATGGGCAAGACTGGGAGTTGGAAGACTTGAAGTTTACACTTCTACAACATGGGTGCCTTTCCTTTTCCTATGCTAGGAATAATAGAAGGAACTGAGAACAATGCCAGGGGTTGTGAAGTCGCAGAAGAGGAAGAAGGTCTATATGCAGGAGCCTGCTTGTTCTTAGCCTTTGAAGAGGAAGGTGCAAAGGACAAGGCATGTTTTTGCACTCACATAAAGGCCTTCACAGAAATTGCATGAGAATAAGGCAAGAAAAAAATGTTAGGGGATGCAACTCCTATATTGTACCTATAATAGGCCAACCGACAAACCTAAGCAGACAGGCCAATAAAAGGATGTCTTTGATGGCTTAAGTTATACCTTGAACAACTGACGACTAGCTAAAACAAATCAAAAAATGATTAGAATGCCCCAGGTCTAAGATATAAGAAAATGGGAACAAGGTTGCACAACTTAAAGCCTTAGATCTTATCCATGGACATAAATGCAACAGATCACAAGGTGCAAAATGAGCATAAAATTTTAAAATTTAAGGAGATCTATCATTATCTTCCCTTGAAAATAAGTCTCCAACATCAGATAAATATGTAGAAGAATTGTTGAACTCTATTCCTGAACTACTTACTAAAGAGTAAAATGATTACTTATTGAAGCCATTTTCTTTTGAGGAGGTCAAGAGAGTGGTCTTTTTTATCCTACCAAATAAAGCTTCTGGGCTTGATGGATTCACAACTTTGTTCTTTTAGAAATGTTGGGAATTTATAGGTTATGACATGTGTTTTTGGCATTAGAGGAATCAAGGAGAATGAGGACTATGCTTAAGCAGTTCAACATGACACACATTGCCATCATTCCAAAAGTAAAGGATCCAAAAACTTTTGTTGAATATAGGCCAATATCTTTATGTAATACAGTCTACAAATTTTTTACTAAAGCCATTTACTTGAGAATTTAGCCACTAATTTCCAAGATAGTGTCTCAAGAACAAGGTAGATTTTTTCCTGGAAGAGAGACTTTGGAAGGTGCTATAGTTGCTCATGAGGTCCAACATACTATTAAAACCTGTAGTATTCTATCTTTCATTATTAAGTTGGATATGATGAAAGCATATATATGATAGAGTGTGCTAGGAATTTTTGGTTTAGGTGCTTAAGAAATTTGGCTTTAGTAACAGGTGGTGTAAGTGGATCCTATCATTCCTTTCAAGAACAAGGTTTTCAGTTATTATAAATGGCTCTCTAGTAGGTTTTTTTGGTTCTTTTCAAGGAGTGAGGCAAGGTGACCCTTTATCTCCTTTACTATTTATTTTAATGGCGGAAGCATTAAGTAGGTCTATTCAGAAGGCTCACTCACAGGGATTATGGCAAGGGGTCTCAATTACAAATACAAGTGTTTCAATAACACATTCACTATTTGTAGATAATACATTGGTGTTTGGTAAATCTTCATTGGTTGAAGCTGCACAGGTCAAATCATTGCTTGAAAAATACTCTTCTACATCAAGGCAGAGTATTAATGCAACCAAGTCCAAAGTATATTGTGAGCACAAAATCTGTACAATCTAACAAGAGATCACAAACCAAGTGTCAAACATGTTAGAAAAGAAAATCTAATGCTCCCTATGAGATTCTTTAACCAATTTAAGAGAAAACATGAAATAAACAAGAAATTAACATAATGAAGCATGCAATCTACATAAAACTAGAAAAACCTTCATCCCATAGGGGGAGTGGTGCTCCTTTGATTTGGAAAGAATCCCTTTCCCAATCCCTTGATAAGCTTGATGAAGTTGAAGATGATCCAAGTATGGAAAATGGCAATAATGTAGCTAAATTACATGAAAATGATGAAAAAATATGAACTCAAATGGCTATAGTGATAATGCATGAAGTTGTGGATCCATATTATGAAAAGGAAGCCTCTATTTATAGAAGCCAAGAGTTGAAGAATGAGAGGATTTGAGGAATGTGGGATAAATTGAGAGCCAATGAGAATGTACCAAGTGTCACAATTCTATTATAGGAAGTTGGAGAACATTTTGGGAAATGTGTGAGTGGAGGAGGATGGAAGAGAAGTAAATTTTGTTGGTTGAGAATTTGAAATTGGTGTAAGAGGAATTGAATGAGATTTGAGAGGATGTAATAGGATTTGAAAGGTTTTAAGAGAAGTTATTGCAGATGTGAAAGGTTTTTGAAAACCTTTGGAGGGAAATTGAATAAGAGGTGGTTGAGAGGAATATTCCTTGGTGAGGGAAAATAGATGAATTAAATAATTAATTGAAATTATTTTCATGTGCAACCTGGTTAGTTGACCATGATTTATTTAAGTCTTGAGGAGTTAAAAGCTGGAGGATTTGATAATGATGATTAGAAAGCTAATTTAGGATTAATTAATCTAGAATTATTAATTGGAGTGAATTAGGAGATGTGGCATTTGATTTGATTGGTTTTTAATCAAATGGGAGGATCTAAAATAGGATTTAATTAAATAAGATGAATAGTTAGTTAGAAGGGTGAATTAATCCAATAAATTTAATTATTATTATTATAGACTGTAGGAATCGGGTATGAATAAACTGCAGTGCGCCTGGTAAACTTTTTAACGTGAGTTGACATACCACGGGACGGGGGAGACTAGAACTCGTGAATTACTTTCCAATAAATTTAATTATTTGATTAATAGCTAAATTTGTTGATTTTAATTAAATAATGTTGATTATTCAATTAATTGATCAATTTGAGATGATTTAGGAAGAAACGGTGTTAGTTGATCAGAATTAGATGCATATTATCAATCACGACTTTTTCGGTGTCTACATTTTGCCCCTCTTTGAAGCGAAACACTTGCTGCGTTGGTTCAAAGAATAAGATTGCCATGATCAAAATTTTTATTTTTATTTTTATTTTTTGGATGTCCCACTACTGTCTCAATGAAAGAATTACGCTGCTACATTGCCCCCTCGAGAGATTGGGCAAAAATTGCAAAATTAGGTTGAGCTCGCGAAAAAAGATTCAACAACGATTCAAGAGAAAAAAACAATCCACGAGATATGAAATTAGGCTTATAGCGACTGGAACATATCAAAATGGGCTTCGTTTGGGAAAAAATAGATTAAATGGGTTAAAAAACCCTAAAAAATACCCAAAAAACCCTAAAAAATTTGCATATAAGGGGTTAAGAGGGTCATTTTCAAATCATTTGCTCACTTGCCTTCTAGAGATTCTACTGGTTTTGCTATGAGGTGCTGACAGAATGGCTGCTCGCATGCTTCCCAGGCATCAGAAGGATCGAGTTTGTGAGTTTCAGAGGCCTTAGGATGGAGGACCCCCGATATGCCCTTCAATTTTTTTTTTAATTTTTGCATTTTAGTGCATTTATTAGGGTACCTTTAGGTCAATCAAAAGTGGCTCTCTAGGGTATCGTAAATATGATGGGTAGTGTCGCTTTTGCAGATGTCAATCCGCATTTGCAACAGAGCGTCGCACGACACTCTAGCATTCTAGAGTCGTGCAAAAATTCTGACTCGCCTTTATAAGATAGCATCACATGGCCCTAGGAGGTTTTGGCATTGCGCAGAAATGTCGACTCACCTTTGCAGGATAGAGTCGCATTTGATTATAGGACTGCATTTGCAATACACAAAGCGTCGCTTTTGCAAATGTTGCGCCGCCTTTGACATACGAACTCAGTTTTGCTTTTGAAGGATTTTTTAATTTTGAAAAGGCATTCATTTTGTGATTTTTGACATCATGCATGGTTTGGTTGCAGGAGGTCTTGCCGGTGCTCCATTCAAAGGAGCACAAGAGCCGATTTCTACGCCGACCAAGGCATTTTTCAGATCAGTCCCTATTTTTTGTTGGAGTGATTGGGTTCGGTCACATTTCCTAGATTCCAAAGGTACAAATGCACCTCGGGATGATGACAACTTTAGTCGAGAGATGGTGGAGCAAGACTTGTTCATTCCATCTACTAAGTGGTGAGGCCACCATCACCTTGGAGGACATATGTTAGATCCTATGGATCCTAATTCATGGTGAGTGCATCATCTACAATGTCGAGGTCGACGGTGATACATTTTTTTCTTTGTTTGGTGTCAACTCGTACGATGTGGACAATGGCCAGATAGACCTTCGCTGTTATGAGGGGATTGCCCTTAATCTGAGATTGTTCATTGGCACATTGATCTCAGGAGTCCTTGTTCTAGACTCGTGAGCCCGATGATGCAGCGTTGGCTGGGGGATCCTTTGGTCCCAGATGATGGAGGAGATGACCGTCTATGCCTAGAGGCTAGTCATCCTGGCTTCATTGTACCATGATATGCACCAGATCGTATACAATGAGGCCTACAACATTGGAGTGGGCATCACCCTTCTTCACATGTGGGCCTATGAGCACATTGCCATCTTGAGGCCGTAGATTGCATATGTTCAAACCAACTATGATGATCTTGTGGTGTACAGATATAGGGGGATGACTACCCTCCACTTCATAGGTATCACAAGCATCCCGCACTGGAGGCAGGTTTTGGACGAGATGATAGTTTTCACGTGAAGGCCTTGGATCCACTTTCCCAGAGTTCACAATGATGATGATCATCTTTTCTACTATCGGCAGTCCTGATACATGCAGGGATGAGAGCATTACATGGTTGAGCAGTACTTCCCAAATAGGGTTGTTCACTAGTTCAAGGAGGTGCATGATGCACCTAATGACACGTAGAGAGCCATCTTTTCCCGCAGGTCTAGAGAGGAAGCATGGGGATAGAGGATCCCACCCCAACAGACGATCGACAATTTTAGGCAGATGGTTATGGTGCCATGGATATACTTTGATGGTCCTGCAGATGTAGGGACGAACTAGGTTTATGATGCTTATTGACAAGCCCATGCCCCTATTCGTTTGACTTTTCTAGTAGTGCCAACAATGAGGAGAGGACAGGTCAGGGGACTGAGGATTGGCCAGGTTCTACAGTAGCTAGGAGGTCAGCTGCATGACTAATAGGATGAGGATGGGGATCACCATAGATATATCCCACCATTGGTTCCACTTGTTGGGAAGAGACCACTAGTCCAACCACCACAAAAACCACATATGCCACCCCCACGACCACCACCAGGTCCCGATCCTAGGGATAGTCAAATAGCAGCACTACAGGTGCAGGTACAGGTTCTTACAGGGCATCTTCAACAGGCACAAACCCAAATATATACATTGGTCTAGGAGAGGGACTAGGCTCGGTAGGAGGTGGCGCATGAGCGCTAGATGAGGTAGGATTTCGATATGGATCTTGCACTTGAGACAGGACAGAGGAAAAAACTAGAGGTTGCAACTCAACAAATTTAGCGACAAGCTACGATTTTGGCCGAGATGTATGGCCGAGCAATGTAGGAGGCCTCATATTACAAGGTCGTGTACTACAAAGTTGTGGCATAGGAGTGGAGGGAGCCAAATTTCTCCCATCTCAATCAAATTGCTCCCATCAGGACCCCTCGGGTAGGAACAATAGGGAGACCATTAGGGTCTCATCATCAAAGCTGAGGCAACCATCATGGAGGTGGATAGAGCGAGGGTAGCTTGGGATATTGATAGTACACAGGGACATACTTTTTTGTACAAGCTGATTATGATGTGTGTACATTCATTGGCTAAGTTTTTTGACTAGCCTCTTGTATATTCAATACTATATATATGATTCTGATGTATCATGACATTCAACTTATTTTGATATATATATGAGATGACTTGTGATGCATTCATATGATGTGATGTTCATTTTTTTATGTGATGTGTCTATATATATGAATGGATGGATGCATGTAATGTTTATTTTATGATGTGATGCAATATTATTGATGTATGATGGATCTATGTGGATGTAGATGTATTTATGGATGATGGATGCAATGCAATGATATGTTTTATTTCTTTTTTAGTATCTTCTCTATGTGCAATATGATGATGCAATATGTATGTATGCATGGTGTGAAAAAAAATGTGATGTTCAAGTGGTGATGTGATGGATGATAATGCAAATGTGATGTTCTGCCTAACTTCTTTTTTAGTACTTTTCATATGCGATGTATGTATGGATGATGCAACATGTGATGATGCCTATATGATTATGCAATGGATGTTTTATGTGAATGTATGGCTTATGAGATGCTTAGAATAACCAATCTATATTATACAATGTATGTGAGATGCTTGATGTTTCCTATTATGTATGATATGCAGTATGTTGACAGTTTGTGGATGGAGGATGGATGCATATATAGATGTTTTTGTTTCTGAATGTCATGATACCATGTTAGTATTAGTATTTGAGAAAGATAAAAGAAAGAGAAATCAACCCTTGACTTTGAGATGATACATAAAACATGATGATAATGATGATTTCTTATCAGAGATTGGGGATATAAAGAGCTTACTTACCTTATTTTTGATAACACACATAGATAGGATGCATCAAGGTATAAAGGACCAGGATGACGTACCTAGTGCGATGGACTTTGACTTGAAAATTAGATAGGAGTATCCCTATTCACACCTGACATACAAAACCCTATTTAGGATGCAGTTTAGATATTTCAAACATCTTTGACCAAAACATAGAAAAGCAGAACCTTCCCATGTGGTCAACAAGACATCCAAAACACCCTCCCTACAGACCAAACAAAGTAAGCATGGCCAGGGTTATATTACAATAATATCCAACAAGCACAACAAACAAAAGATGATGATCATTTCCCAATTCCTTTCTCTCTAAATCATTTTTTTTTTACATCATCGAGAGGTCATTGGAATGAGCACAATAAAATAAATCAACAAGACAAAGATCAAGTAAACAAACAGGCTAATGTTCTTCATACCTCTAGCCAAGACTAAACTATGGTGATGCCTGATGTTGATGTCCATTTTAGGAAGGATGCATCCTAGGACATGATGTTATCAGATGATTTTGGGACTAACTGGATGATGGTCTATTAGTACCAAGAGTTTACCAACTTTTTTACCTACTAACCTAGACTTGAGACCTTAACGTTTGAGTTTTCACTTTCAATTTGCTATACTTGTTTCTGATTGTTTCACCAAAGGTTGGGGTGATGATGATTTATTATGAGTGGATGTTTATTTCGGGTGATCATAAAATGGGATGGATGATTTTTGGGTTTTTTGAATGTTTTGAATGTTTTGAAATGTTTTGAGGCTATTTTTGGTATTTTCAAGATGTTTTACAAATGTTTTGATTTTTAGATTTTCCAATGTTTTGGTGTTTTCTGAGATTTTGACAAAGAACCTAACCTAAAGACCTATCCTAGGGGCCTCGGGGGCTGATCAAAGATTAGCCTTGCCTACGCTATACACACAAAGACCACATATAAGTTTGATTGACACAAACTCATTTATTGATGAGATATGAACATATGGATTGCCAGTTTATTATGGCAGACTCTTAAAGAACTGACCTAGGGTGTCTCATGGGCACATCGATGATGGCCTTGCCTACATTCAGAGCTTAGAGACCTATAGTTCGACACGATGACTCTATTTTTTTATTTTTTCTGACTTTTTGACCTATTTTTGGATTTTTGACATGTTTTGGATGTTTTTGAATTTTCTAAATTTCTAAATGTTTTTGGATTTTCTAATTTTAAGGAAGACTTCAATAATATACACGAATCCAATCCAATGTAGGTATAATAACTTGCCCCCAATGTGGTGCGATAGACTACTCCAATATAGGCAGGACAAAGTGACCTTAGGAATGTGCCAAGTAGTTCTAGGATGGAACATGATACAAACACATGATCAAGCGATGATGCAAACACAGATGGGTGATGGAAGGATTAGTGGAATGTGATGGGTGAATGATGAAAAACAAGCTGAAGAGATCATGGTGGATGGAAAGTGCTTTATTTACACAAGGTGCCTGTTTGCCAGGTTTTCACCAAGGTACTTGCCCAAAGCGCCACTGAAGTGGTTTTCACTAGAGGATGAATTTTTTTCTTTACTGTTTTCAATCCTTAATCTGATTTTTCAGATTTTTATATTTTTATATTTTTTGGACTCATACCTTGCAATTTTAAGCATTTTTTTTTTTGAGATGGGAGCTATTGATGGGCTCCTATAGAGGCTCACCTTCGGGTGTTGACAACTCATATGCTCATGATTTGTAGCTTGTTGTGATGATGAAGGGTCCCAACTAGTTGGGTTCAAAATTTCCCTTGCTATCTGTATTTGGTACATTCTTTTGATTCTCCTTTAATACAAGGTCTCTGACTTGAAAGGTCCGACTCCTGATCTTCTTGCTGTAGCTCCTCTTGAGACAGTTTTGGTAGACCTATAGATGGTTCAAGGCATCCATGCACTGCTTGTTCAACCATGACACTCGATATTCTTCATTAGTAATGAGATTTTGTAATGATATTCTCAAGGATGGGAGCTAGATCTCAAGGGGAAGGATGGTTTCTAATCCGTAGACCAAGGAGAAAGGTGTTGCATCTATAGGCGTGCAAATACTCATTTGGTAGGCCCATAAGGCAGGATTTAGCTATAAGTGCTAGTCACAACCAACTTCATTGAATTTATTCTTTAGGATTTTCAAGATAGTTTTATTAGAAGCTTCAACTTGGTCGTTTCCTTGGGGGTAGTATGGAGTAGAGAAGCGATGTTGGATATTGAATTTTTGGCATAGTGATGAGCCTAGTTTTTGGTCCAATTTTAGTTAGAATCTATAGTTTATTTGCTGGTAGATTTCATTGAATTTAATGTTAAATGTTGGTATTTTCATAATGTTTCCCTCAAACCATTGACATTGGACTTATCCTATCTCTACAGGATTTAATGACATTTGGCATATTATATGGATTATCTATATTTATTTTTCATGTGGTTAATGAATGTTCCTTAAGGTGGTTTTAGATGTGCAGTTATTATGTGTAATGACATTACCATGTAGATTTAATATGCTAAGTTGAGGAAGACACCGCCAGCTGGGCATACACCATAATGTCTAGCAATGGAATCACTCCAAATCAAAGGAGGCCAACGAAAAAAGATTCTTTATACAACTGAACGTAATCACCTTGTAGTGTAATTTAATGATCAAGCATGCATGGGCATTACTGCTATGTTGAATATGCATTTGGACCTTCATGTCTGACCAGATTCCATGCACACATAACTGCCATCACTCCATTTTCTCTGTTTTCCCCAAATGGCATCCTCCCAGTCATGGAGTTGACTACCTTGTTTAGCTGTTAGTATAAATAATGATCTGATGCTCCTCCTTCAAAAGGTTGCATGATTTGAAATTGTACTTGCACTCTTAGGTTTTCAGTAATACAATACATTACTCTTTTGTACTCATGATTCATAGTGAATAAAATAAATTTCTAAGTTCTCATTAGTTTTAGAGGATACTTATCCAAGGGGGCCCACTTGGTGAGTAATCCGTCTTCTTATTTTAGCATTAGTTTAGTATTACTTGTTTAGTACTTAGTTAGAAGTTTGGCACTGACTATTCCTACAACCACTAGAATTCCATTTTGTGTCTGTTCCTACAGCCAAAGCAGACAAAGTAGTTTCCTATTTGTTGCTTAGATTTTTATTCCTATTATGCATTTCAACTTAGCAAAGTCGTTGATTGATGTTCAAAATTTCTTTCATTCCTATTAAAGCAATTTACTTTCAGTATTGTGTGTTCCTTAGTTGTAATATGAAATGGCTACTTTGAGTTCCTAGTGCACATACTATGTTGACCCATTTCAAGTTCGCGTCCCTGGGTTGACAAGTTAAATGCACCTTCATGATCATTGAAATAGCTATTCAAGTTAGATGTCCAATCTATGAATCATGGCTGTAAAGGCTAAGTTATTAAAATCATTGTAGGAGGCCAACATTTTTGGCGCCGTTGCCAAGGATGGTGTCAAACTAGGGAGTTTTTTGGAGTCATTGGTATTTTTCTTGTTGTAGCATTTTTGGAAGTTGTTCTTAGTATATACTCATTTAGGAAGTAATGACCCCCCTTATTCTTTACCAATTCTTTGTGTGAGTTGACTGATAGTGGGTGATACTGCATGCATAGAGGAAGGAGAAGGGATGCTTATGGGAGATTCCTTCCTAACAATCCTAATCCATTCCAACTAGCTAAATATCAGAACCTACCAAGAGAAGTAGAAGAAGAAGATCCACACCCCTTTGCTGATACATATCCTGATCTGACTAGTTATGAAGTCTCCTCTAAAGATCAAAATCAGCTTGAGAACCCCTTTTCTTTGGAACTACATCAACCAAGCATGTGTGATGCAAATAGGAATAGACCTAACCAACCAACTTTTCCTTTCCCCATTTCCCATTAGAATGAAGTTGACAACATCAAGAACATTCCTGCCTCAACACTCCCAAAGTTTTATGGACTTGTCATAGAAGATCCTGATACCTTTTTATTTGAGTTTGACATACTCTGCAAGAGTTATGATTATACTACTGATGCTCATAGGCTTAAGCTATTTCCTACCACTTTGAAAGAGGTTGCATTAAGATGGTTCATGATCCTAGGTAAAGATATTGTGGAAACTTGGGAAGACATGAAGACAAAATTCCTTGAGAAATACAAGGAATATTGAAGGGGCAGTGACATGAGAGGAGGTGACATTTTTAGGATGCAACAAAAGGAAGATGAGAGCCTGAAAGATTACATTGCAAGGTTTTTGTTTTTCTTGCAAAAATCTCCACACCATACACTTAATGAAGACTCACAAAAGTTGTTTATCTTGAGAGGAATCAATGATAGATGCACTAATGCCTTGGACCTCATGGGAGGAGGAGATATCTCTCAAGTTCCTTGGGAAGATATCAAGAAAATATTCCAAAACTACTCTAGGGAAGCTTCAAAGAAAGGGATAGCTTACCAATCTTCCATGTGTAAGTCAACTACCAGTGGAGTTTCAAGAATGGAGGTTACTCATTTGTTGGTAGACTTCAAGGAAAAGCATTATAAATAAATCTAGCTACTCAACTAGATACACTTTGAGGCCAAGAAGAAGCAAGAGGGAGGAGGAAATATTGGCAAAGTATTGCCTCCACTGGAACAAAGAAAGGACTATAGATGTAAGATGGTAGCTAATCAGAAATCAGTAGGTTCCATCGAGTTGGAAGCCAATCTAATTAAAGAGACCAAGTCTACTATGTTGCACAAAGGAAGCCTTGGGCTCCAAGACAAGGTATGCCACTAGATCCACTATCCTATGTTGGGCCATATTTTAATTCTTATTCATTTGGTAACCAATGACAACCCCCATATCCATCCAGTTATGGAGGATATCACCACAGCCTTGGAGTAACCCTCCAAATGCTTGGCCCAATCAACCAAAACTCTGGCACAACCTCAGGGGAATTGGCAGCAATTTCAAGGGCATTAGCAACCACCTCCAAGAAATTGGTAGCAAACAAATCAATGGAGGAGGGCAGCAATGGCCTACCCAAACAACCAGTTACATGCAACCACCTTCTCAGCCCCATCAGCCTACTATAATGCCTCCACTTTCTAATCCAAGCTCAAATGCACCTAAACCTACTCAACTACTAGCTCAGCCCACACCAAATCCAAATAACAAAGCACAGAGAATGCATACTCTATTGATTCAAATCAATTCCCTGCATATGTTTGAGTGTAAGTGATATCCACTTGCATTCAGGTACTACTCTACCAGCCCCTTCAACCCATTATCACTGAGCTTCTTGTGGAGAGGAACCTCTAAATGATCCCATTCAGCCAAGTGTACCTAAAAATCCTAACCACCCAAGTCAAGTAGGCTGAACAAGAACCACCATTTCCTAGAGATTGGAAGTTTCAAGAAGAAAGGAAGAAGAGGAGGATACAAATTTTGATATCTTGGATCAACTGAAGGCATATATGTGTCCAGATACCTCTATGTCAGGCCATAAAGGATGTTCCAATCTATGACAAGGAAATCAAGGTGTCTTAAGAAGTAGGTAGGAAAAAGAAGACCCAACTACAGTTCATGTGGTGGGACAACTAGCTAACATCATGCTAGGAAAAGTGACTATTCCCAAGTATAATGACCCAGGCAGTCTGTGGTAGTAGTTGTTATAAATGGGGTCCAAGTAAAGAATGCTCTAATTGATTTAGGGGCAACAATAAATGTAATGACCAAAGAAATCCTACAACAACTAAATATTGCAAGCATGAGATCTACTCCTACTGTCTTTCAGCTTGCTAATAGCTCTATTGTTAAGCTTGATGGTGTAGTGGAGGATCTTGTGGTAGTTCTAGACTCCTAGGAGTACCCAACAGACTTTATGATTCTTTCTCCTAAAGCTACACTAGGTGGGTATCCCATTATTCTTGGAAAACCTTGGTTAGCAACTATAGATACATACATTGGATATCGGTCAAGTGACATGACCATTTCAGATGGGAGGAGAACTAAAAAGTTTGTTCTTTATCCACCTACTCGGCCATCTCATGATGAGGATAATCACGTATGGCCACAAGTTGGTGAAGAGGCTGAGGAATTTAATTCTGTGGCACAACTTATGATGCTAGGTAGAAGCTCTTTCATGCAACTCCAAGATGAGGATGAAGTATTGGATAACATCATTTAGAACCATTGTGAAGTGGAGGAAACATCATCTTCTCATTCTACTACTCCAGTCAAGACACTTCTACCTGCTCTTCCTACAACCATTGTTCTTGCAGATGTTCTTCTTGCAACCACTCTTCCTGCAGCCACTCTTCCTGTAGCCACTCTTCCTGTAGCCACTCTTCCTGCAACCACTCTTCCTTCAACCACTATTCCTACAGACATACTTCCTACAACAATAGGTATTTCCCATACATTTCTTCCCTATGAACTAAAGGTACCATGCGTTAATGAAGCAACCATGATAGAGTTAACTACACAAGTACAGGTGTCAGAAGAAAAATATATGAATGTTAATAGTAAATTGAATGAAGAACAACAATTGTTATTGGCAAACCTATTAAGGATCCATTAGCATGCATTTTCATGGGATTATCATGACATGAAGGGATTGGATCCTAAAATTTGTACACACAATTTATATCAAAGATGATTGCACCCCAATACGACAACCACATAGAAGAATTAACCCTGCACTAAGAGAGATTGTGAAAGGAGAACTGCAAAAATTACTAGATGGGGGATTTATCTACCCCATTTCAGATAGCCAGTGGGTGTCTCCATTGGTGATTATGCCCAAGAAAGGAGGGAAATGGTGAGTTTGTGTTGATTATAGGGAGCTTAATGCTGCCACCAAGAAGGAACACTTTCCTTTACCCTTCATTGATCAAGTTTTGGATACACTTGCATGAAAGCAATACTTTTCTTTTCTAGATGGATTCAGTGGCTACAACCAGATCCAAATTGCACAAGAGGACCAAGAGAAGACTACATTTACCTATCCATGGGGGACCTATGCCTATTCGGTGCTCCCATTTGGCTTATGCAATGCACCTTCAAGTTTTCAGAGGAAAGTCATTAGCATATTCTCAGACATTTCTCATGATTGCATGGAAATTTATATGGATGGATTTACCACTTATGGTGTTGATTTTAATCAAGCATTGGAAAAACTCAAAAGGGTCCTACAAAGATGTGAAGACCAAAACTTGTCCTTAAACAATGAAAAGGACTTCATGATGATGCAGGAAGGTGTAGTTCTTGGCCATTGCATCTCCCATAAGGAAATTCAAGTAGATGCTACAAAGATTGAGGTGATCACAAATCTTCCCACACCTGCAAAACAAAAGGATGTTAGGATTTTCTTGGGTCATGAAGGATATTATAGGTGTTTCATCAAGGATTTTAGCAAGGTAGTAGCACCATTATACACTCTTCTCACTAAAGATGCTAAATTTTAGTGGACTAAAGCCTGTGACAAGGCATTTTTTGACTTGAAGGCATCTTTGACTCATGCTCTTGTACTCAAAGGGCCTAATTGGGAGCTTCCTTTCCACATCCATACTGATGCATCAGATTATTCCATAGGAGAAGTATTAGGATAGAAAGGAGCTATTGAAAATTGCATTTACTTTGTCAACAAAAATTTACAAGGAGCTGAATTCAATTATACAGTGACAAAGAAAGAAATGTTGGCAGTAATCTATGCACTAAAAAAATCAGACATTACATAATAGGCTACTAAATATTTGTGCACACTGATCATGAAACCATTAGATATCTCATGAATAAACCTTTGATCATAGGTAGATTGGCAAGATGGTTATTGTTGATGTAGGAGTTTGATATAGCCATTGTGGATAAGCCAGGGAAGGCCAATGTTGCATATTTTCTTTCAAGGCTAACTACATCAAAAGACAATCAACCCATAGATGACTCTTTCCCTAATAAGCATCTATTCTCCCTCAGTGTACAAAAACCCTAGTATGTTGACATAGCCAATTATTTGGTCATAGGTAGAGTTCCTTATCACTTCTCTCTAAAAGAGAAAAGGGCACTCATTGAAAAATATTTTCCTTTCTCTTGGATTGTTGGATGTTTGTTTTATACTAGACCAGACCATGTAATGAGGAGATGTGTGAGAGAAGATGAGACATATGACATTTTGCATGCATGTCACAATGAACCATGTGGAGGACACTTTGTAGACAAGAGGGAAACAATGAAAGTTTTGAACACAAGATATTACTAGCCAACACTCCACAAGGATGCATGAAGGTATACCAAAAAATGTGATAGATGTCAAAGAATGGGTAGACCAACCAAATATGATGAGATGCCATTGTTCCCTCAAGTAGTAATCACTCCATTTGACAAGTGGGGATTGTATTTTGTGGAACCCATTGATCCTCCATCAAATGGTAAGTCTTATATATTGGTATGCACTGATTATGTGACAAAGTGGGTAGAAGTTAAGGCCATGAAGCATGCAAGAGATAACAAGGTTGCAAAATTTCTTTATGAAGAGATTTTCACAAGATATAGAGTCCCAAGAGAAATAGTGACTTATCAAGGGGCACAATTCACATCAACCCTTGTTGTAGCACTACTTAATGAGTACAACATAAGGCACATGAAATCTACTCCTTATCACCCACAGGTTAATGGCCAAGTTGAGGTGACCAACAGAGAAATTGAAGCCATTATGACTAAAACAATAGCTATTCATAGAAAGGATTGGGGAAATAGATTACGAGAAGTTGTTTGGGCCTATAGGACAACTTGGAAAACAACTACAAGCTTCACCCCATTTGAGTCGCTGTATGGAAAGACAACTATGAGTCCAATTGATTTTAAATATAATACTCTGTGAACTACAATAGATTTGGGGATGTATATTTCCGATGCACAAAGAGAAATAATCATGCAACTAAATGCTTTGGATGAGATAAGAAGAGAAGCCCTGCAACATACATAAGTAGTGCAAAATCATAGAATCAAGTGGCATGAAAAATTTATCAAGGACAAGAAATTCCAACTAGGAGATTGGGCCCTACTCTATGACTCAAGATACCAGGACAATGCAAGAAAATTGAAGACAAGGTGGCTAGGACCATATGAAGTTGTTGAGGTCTTTCCTAATGGAGTTGTTCAACTTACTACCATTGACCCTATCAAGTTCAAATTACTTGTCAATGGTTGTCACCTCAGATTATATCACAAGCTAGCTTCCAAAGAAGAGTTCCTACAACAATTCACCCAACATTCAACACTTGAGCTTCATGCAACTGAAGGAAATGGACCTAGTCTCCCTTCCTTTGGCTAATTAAGGTACGTACTTCTCATAATAAAGAATTTCACTTATGTGGAAGTCCATTTCTTCATCCATCTGCCCATTCACCCATCCATCACCATCTTTCTCTCTCTTCCATCAATTCATTCTACCTCACCTCATTCCACTTCATTTTCATTAATTGTTCAATTTATTCCCTAAAAGGTGAGTGATACTTTCTCCATAATCTTTGTAGCAAATCTTCCACACATTCAGGTATGTGCACATTAATTTCTATCTTTAATCATCTTTTAAGTGCATTCATTTAATCACTATACATTAGTATAGATGTTTACATAAAATGCCATCATTCCCTATCAAATCACCACTCCCATCTCGCATGTGTGGACACATGTCCAGATTTAGGTTGGGGGAGGGGAAAGAAAAATATGTAAATATATTTCCCATGTGTCAATTTATGCTAGGCTATGTCAGAAAATTTAAAATGGATTGATTTGAAATCCAAGTGAGAGGAAAAATTGCATGTGTGAAGTGACATTAACTGTAGCCACCATTTCTTCCCATCATAATTTTTCTTGCCATTATTGACCCTATCGTAATTTTGAGTTGCAAGCAAAAAGGTGAAACAAAGAAAAGAAATTTAGTCGATATTGATACTGGAAATTTAGCAGGTACTACAGGAAAGTGAGCTTGATTTTCATATGAGAATTACATGAAAGAAGTTGCAAAGCATTTGTTTGATTGCAGATAATGGGAGGTGGGTTAATTCAAAATGAACCCACGGTGCATGATTTTTTATTGCAGGATGCACAATGCCTAGCCGAATTTAGAAACTGTGGATGGTTATATTACTTCCTGAAGGTGGATGACTTTGATGAAAGAATTGCCCTTGAATTCACCCAAACATTTTCTGAAGGGAAAGCCATAGTAAAAGGGTTGGAAGTTGTGGCAACTAAGGAAAGAATTGTAGAGGTTACAGGGTTACTTATTGATGGTGAAAATTACCCTGCTTCCAAAGACGCCAGATCAGCCAAGGCCGAATTTACAGAGCCGAATGACTCTCCATTGAGCATAGATAAATAGGGTGCAAAGAGAATGTCTATGCCTAATCCATGTAAGTAGATAGCCATTTATGTTATCAAATACATCACCCATGAGGGTCGCCAGCCAAATTTTCATTCCGTGCACTTCAATATTTTGAATCACATGAGGCACAAAAGGAGGATGAATGTGCCTAATGTGCTATATAATATTCTCTCAATCATGGTGGACAAAACCCAAAAAGGTAGGGATAATTATGTTTCCCACCATTGTCTGATTAAATTGTTGGTTGAAAAGTCTCTGCATGATGTATCTGGAATGACCTAGGAAGAATTTATAATGTTGATCAAATTGACTTGAGCACTTGCAACCTAGGGTTTTACCCCAACCCCATAGGTCTAGTAGGAGATTGAGCATAGATGAAGCCCCTCTTGGTGCTTCAACCTCTAGTGTTGGCTCTTGTGTGAATCCTCCTGCAATAGAAGAAACCATAGAAATTAGTTCTTTTGGAATAGAGCACTTAGAAAAAGAAAGCTCTTCCTCCGATTCTGATGACGACATTCCACTTGAAACCCTGATGAAAAATAGGGCACAATAGAGAGAAGCATAAATGAGAAAAGGGAAAGCCAAAACACATCCTATAGAAAGAAAGGTGTCAAGTTCTAAGAAGAGGAAGGCTAGCATTGTTCATCCTGTAGCCAAAGGAAAATGTGAGAGACCTCCCAGGAAATCAAGACCAGCTGGGCCTATGATTGGTACACCTCCACAAGAAAGCCCTAAGCCTAGTGAGACATCACATGAGGACCCTGAAGCTCCAATGGGGCAGGGGAATTTCAAAGAAGAAGACATATTTGGGAGAGCAACAAATATAACACTGGTCAATCTTGCTAACATTGCAGAAGAGTTTGAGGAAAATTAGGATTTCCTATAGCATGAGCAGGAAGTCCTGCAACAAGAAGTCCTACAACAATAACCAGAACTAGAGTAGAAGTTCCTACAGCCATAAAAAAAACAAGAATGAGGGCCCCTGTAGTAAGAAGTGAAAGAAGAAACAATACCCCTGTAGCCAGAGATAACTGGATAGCCTGAGTCCATGCAGATAGTGACATATGAGGAGCCGCCATCAACAAAAAGACTAGTAGGAATTTATAATCCTCTTGATTTTACAAAACATGCAACAATTTTGAATTTATGGAAAGAAATACAAAGGAGGGAGGAAGAATGGAAAAAGGAAAAACAAAAATTGAAGAAGGAAAATCAAAAGAAGGATGAGGAGATTGAAGATAAGGATGCAGAAATTGCCACCCTGAAGCAGTGGGTGGATGATATGGCAACCTTGACACCAAAAATTTTGGAATGTAGGACCCCTCCGAGGGTCTATGCTCTGCTCTTGAAAGAGAAATTTTTCTCTTTTAAGCTGTCAAGGATTGCCTCAGGTTTGAATCCTTATATTGACACCCCTGTTGAATTTTTCAATGCTTATAGGATTGCCTCCCCTGAAATAAAGAATTTTCTATGTGAATTTTATTTACATAATTATGCTGTAACTCAAGACCATGATTGAAATCTGTTGTTATATGTTGGAGATGTCCAATTAAGGGCATTTATGTCTTGGCTACAAAATGAGATTAGTTGGGGACAACATGGAGCTCATAAGCAATTGGAGTATGATATCCCTCTACCCATTAGGGCTAAATCAAGAAATCCAAGGGATATTTACAGAGAATGGCACATAATGCTTCTCAGACCTAGTTATGGCAACATGATTATGCCTTGGATTGAGGCAATTTACAGAGAGTATGAGGTAAAGACAACAACAAAGGAGGAAAATATGAGAAGATGTCTATCACAAAGATGGAATAGCCTAACTGATGAGCTGAAACAGGTTGAGCCTCATTCCATCCACAATTATGCTGCAACACTAAAAAGGATTGATAAGTATATTCAGATTGGGAGAAAATAGGGGTGATCTTAGCTTCCTCTAACTTTCCAGCCACCCATGCTCATGTGGCCCGTGCCAAACTTCATATTCTACCAGTATGACATTGCTGCAAAAAAACAGAGATGGAACATATTTGACAGATTGGGAGGATTCTATTGGGATCCTGATTCACGCACTGCAGCCACTAATGTTGGACAACTATTATTTGCAAATTTTAAAGCTTTGACCAAGCAGAAGAACAACCCTTCCCCTATTGGAGGACTAGCAAAACGTTAGGTTGGGGGGACTGATGAGCCTAGTTTTTGGTCCAATTTTGGGTAGAATCTATAGTTTATTTGCTGGTAGATGTCATGGAATTTAATGTTAAATGTTGGTATTTTCATAATGTTTCCCTCAAACCATTGAAATTGGACTTAATCCTATCTCTGCAAGATTTAATGACATTTGGCATATTATGTGGATTATCTATATTGATTTTGCATGTGGTTAATGAATGTTCCTTAAAGTGGTTATAGATGTGCAGTTATTATGCATATTGACATTACCATGCAAATTTAATATGATAAGTTGAGGAAGACACCACCAGATGGGCATGCACCATAACGTCCAATAATGGAATCGCTCCAAGTCAAAGGAGGCCGATGAAACAAATTCTTCATGCAATTGAACATAACCACCTTGTAGTGGAATTTAATGATCGAGCATGCACGGGCATTATTGTTGTGCTGAATCTTTGTTTGGACCTGCATGTCTGACCATATTCCATGCACACGTAACCGCCATCGCTCCATTTTCTCTATTTTCCCTAAATGGCATCCTCCCAGTCGTGGAGTTGACTACCTTATTTAGCTGTTAGTATAAATAATGATCTGATGCTCCTTCTTCAAAAGGTTGCATGATTTGATATTGTACTTGCACTCTCCAATTTTTAGTAATACAGATACACTACTCTTTTGTACTCATGATTCATAGTGAATAAAATAAAGTTCTGAGTTCAAATTAGTTTTAGAGGATACTTATCCAAGGGGGACCACTTAGTGAGTAATCCATCTTCTTAGTTTAGCATTAGTTTAGCATTACTTGATGTTTAGTACTTAGTTAGAAGTCTGGCATTGACTATTCCTGCAACCACTAGAATTCCATTTTGTGACTGTTCCTGGAGCCAAAGCAAACAAAGTAGTTCACTGTTTGTTGCTTAGATTTTTATTCCTGTTATGCATTTCATCTTAGCATAGTCGTTGATTTATGTTCAACATTTGTTTAATTCCTTTTCAAGAAATTTACTTTCAGTATTGTGTGTTCCTTAGCTATAGGATGAAATGGATACTTTGAGTTCCTAGTGCACATACTATGTTGACCCATTTCAAGTTCACATCCCTGGGTTGACAAGTTAAATGCACCTTCATGATGATTGAAATAGCTATGCAGGTTAGATGTCCAATCTTTGAATCATGGCTGTAAGGGCTTAGTTATTAAATTCATTGTAGGAGGCCAACACATAGCTCTTGAACATCCTAGTTTTTTAAAGGTGTCCCGTTATATGAGATAAGGGTTTGTGGAACACCGTAGCGGAAAATGAGGTAGTTCAGGATGAACTTGGAAATCTACTTTCCTATGATGTATGTCATTGGAATGGCCTCTACCCACTTCTTAAAGTACTCTATGGTGGTGATAATGAACTTGTGTCCATTGGATGAGGTGGATGTGATTTTGCCGATGAGATTGATCCCCCATTGTGAAAAGGGCCAAGGCGTTATAATCGGTTGGAGCTCTTGAGCTAGTGCATGGATGACGTCCCCATGTTGACATTGCAAACACTTTCAAACATAGTCATGAGCTTCCTTCTCCATCATAGGCCAATAGTACCTAGTCCTTAACAGTTTCTTAGTCAAGGTCATACCACTTGAATGTGATCCACAAATTCCATTTTGTACCTCAGTTAAAGTAGTCAAAGCTTCCTCAGACTTAAGGCATCGCAACAAGGTTCCTTCGATACTCCTACGGTATAGGGTGTCTCCTAAGATAACAAAGCCAAATGAATTATTAACAAATGTTATTTTAAGGTTCAGGGTGATATCAATAGGGAGGACTCCTATTTTCAAGTAGGTGTATATGTCGTGGTACCAAAGATCACAAGGACCAACGATTTCACACACGAATTCAGAATTTGGTACCTTGAATGATAGTACAATAAGTTGTTCTACTAGGAATTAACGTTTATGGACATTGCGTGGGATATCCAGTAGTGATCCGATTGTTGCCATAGCATCCGCTGCTCTATTGTTTACCTTGGGTATTTGCTCAAACATGATGTCAATGAAGAATTATTTGAGGCTTTCCACCAATTTCTTGTATGGTGTCAATTTTTAATCTTTCATATGGTATTCATCATTGACCTAGTTGATGATAAGCTATGAGTCTCCATAGACCTTGAGTGCCATGATTTGTCATTGTACTACAATTCTGAGTCCTGCAACAAGAGCTTCATACTCTGTAATGTTGTTTGTGCAAGGAAAAGATAGCTTGTATGACTTTGGTATGCAATCTCCTTGTGGTGTAATGAAGAAGACTCTAGCTCCTAACCCATGTTATGTGTAGGATCCATCAAAATATACTTTCTAGTGATCTACCACACTTAGGTTAAAGATTGACTCATCGGGAAATTCTGATACCAATGGGTTCTCTAAATATATCAGTACCTCTACTAGCTAGTTTGCAATTACTTGTCCCTTAATGGCCTTTCATTCTGCATACTCAATGTCATATTCTGTTAGGATCATGACCCATTTATCCATTCACCCTATGAGCGTTGCTTTAGAAAGTAGATACTTGAGAGGATCTATCTTGGTAATGAGTTTTATTTGATGAGCCAACATATAGTGTTTGAATTTTTGTGTAGCAAACACTATTGCTAGGCAAGCCTTCTCAATGAATCTGTAATTCAGCTCATGTACCACCATGGTTCTACTAATATAGTAAGTAAATATCTCTCTCTTTCCTTTTTTCATCATGTTGAGCTAAGAGATCCCCAAGGGCTGCTGTTGGCTGATATATATAGGATCAATGGCTTGTTCAGAATCGGTGGCATAAGGACTGGTGGTGTTAGCAATTACTCCTTGATCTTATTGAACGCTTGATCACATTTCTCATCCCATTTGTATGCTACCCCCTTGTGGAGTAGATGAGAATATGGGATAGCCTTATCTTCTAACTGTGCTATGAACCAGTGAATGGATTGGAGTCTTCCCTGCAAACCCCTTAACTACTTTAGTGTTCTTGGTGCTTCCATCTCAAGAATTGCTTTGACTTTGGTAGGGTCTATCTCGATTCCCCTCATAGATACAATATACCCAATGAGCTTTCCTGATTGCACCCCAAAGACACATTTCTTGGAATTGAGCCTAACCTTTTATTCGTCTAGCCTATCAAAGATGGAGCTTAGTGCCGCAATGTGATCTTGACGCTTCTATTATTTAGCTAATATGTCATCCACATAGTCTTCCACAGTTTTGTGAATCATGTTAGGAAGATTACTGTCAAAGCTCTTTGATATGTAGCCTCAACGTTCTTTAACCCAAACGACATCATGTTCTAGTAGTAAGTCCCCCATGGAAAAGTGAAAGCTATTTTGTGTTGATCATCCTTAGCTATCATGATTTGATTATACCCTAAAAAATTTGTCCTTTAGTGATAGCATTTCATGCCCTACTGTCATATCCATAATCATGTCTATATTTGGGAGAGGAAAGTCATCCTTAGGGAATGCTTTGTTTAGGTCCCTGAAATCAGTGTAGATGCAAATGCTCCTAGTGGGCTTAGAGACAAGTACAAGGTTTAAAACCCATTCTACATAATCAATTGGCCATATGAATCCAACATCAAGGAGCTTCTGTAATTCAAGTTTGACCAGTAATGCTATTTGTGGATGCATCTTTCTCATCTTTTGTCTTACTGGTTTTGCTTTTAGATAGATAGATAGATGGTGAAGCAAAACCTCTGGATCAAGACCAGGCATGTCCACATAGGTCCATGCAAATTTTACCTTCATTTCTCTCAGAATTGCAACTAATAGTTCTTGTTCTTCTGTCAAGAGTGATTATGCATAGAATGTGATATGTAGTATTTCCTCAGTTCCTAGATTGAATAGATTGCACTTCTCTACCAAGACTGCTGATTTTTACTTATGAATAACACTAAGGGAAAGATTAAATCCTTCATCCTTTGGTGCCTCAGAGAGGTTTTCACCATTGGATACATCCTCTTTTTTTTTTTTTCAGGTCAAAAAGTGCCACAATGTGGTTTTCACTTAAAGACCTAGGTAATACTCTTAAATTTTTAATTTTGTGACTGAAGGATTCAATTGTTTCCCTATAGTACGCATGCGTGTCTACCTTAATGTTAAACCTAGTTTTATGATCTCCACATGGTAGATTATCCAGTAGTCTAGTGAATTTTGAGAGAGCCTCATCATTTTTGAATGTGTCCAGAATCGGTAGTCCTCGTTGGTCATAATTGATGCATTGGGGTTTTTTTTCTCATTAGATTGGTTACTTGGTTTGAAATATAGGGTACTGATCATGAAAAGAGAGGAATCCTCAAATATCATGGGTAGGTCAGTGATAGGGTCCTCGTCACATACATCGGTCATATCAAAGGTAAAGTTATCTAAATGTAAGCCTATGGATACCAATAACTGAAGAGGAGCTTTGACTTTTTAACCAAGGCACCTTTGCCACGTATGGTTATCTTCAGAGGGGTACATCCAAGGCCAATATTCTTTATTCGCTTCTCAGGAATGATATGTTCTAGTAGGCCGTTATCATTTTTCCCAAGCTTTTCATTTTTTTTATAGCCCCACCCTTGCATTAATTGCGGTCCTTTGTTGTTATTGTCCATGGGAAGATCAGGTATGAGCCTTTCATCTTGATATAATAAGCTTGATATATCCCTCTCGTCTACCACTTCCTAACTTAGGTCTCCCCATATTTTGAATCTAGAGGGGTCTGCTTTGAAGTTTTGAGCTGATGTGTCAATCGGTTGAGGTTGTCCATGAGACCAAGGAGATTGAGGTAACTCTCCTATTGCAAAGGCACTCTTTTTCATTTTATAATTCCCACACCCATTATCTTGGATAATGACTTTGATATCAAAGATGTCTGGAATGGAGGATGTTTTTGTCTCAAAAGTGGAGGTGAGGGTAGATGGGTCTATGTATGGAGATGTGGGTCCTTCATCATTTTTCAGGACCTAAGGGATCTTGTAGTACTTGGCTTCCACATTCTTGCAATAATAAAATGGTTCAGGATCTCCACGGACTGTGACCTCTTGATTTTGATAGGGAAACTTGACACATTGATGGAATGTGGATGCAACAGCTTGCATCCCATGGATCCATGGGTGCCCTAGGAGGATATTGTAGGGTAATTCAAGATCAAGGAATTGACATGTAGTTTCCATGATAGTTGGTCCTACTTGAATAGGGAGTTGAATGGTTCATTGAGACACCTGTACCTGATCATAATATGCCATGATAGTAATACCCTTACCTTTCTCAATGACATCTTCAGAGAATCCCAGATCCTTCATTAGCTTGAGAGTACAGATATGCAGCTTGCACCTCCATTCAACAAGAATCTTTTGATTTTATTCTTATGGACTAAGACTTCGAGATGGAGTGCATGGTTATGAGATGGCTAAGTTGGGAAGTCCTGATAAGAAAATGTTAGGAGATGTGGTGTGGCGATATTTCCAACCATAGCTTGGAGCTAGTTTGCATCAAGATCCATGGGGACGATGGACGATGCTAATGCCTTTTATAGGATTTCCCTATAGGCTTGTGAGATTTTTAGTAACTCCATGATGGAGACTTGGGAAGGGGTATTTTTCAATTAATCTAGGATATTATATACACTAGGTACTAACTTCGGATTAGTGGAAAATTTCCTTGGTGGTTGGGACTATCCTACAATGGTAATTCTGCCACCACGGGTGGTGACTCCACAGTCGGCTTTGGATCCTGTGATATTGACAACGGTGACCCAATCATCTAAGGATGCAACAACATGGTTGAAATTATTATACTTCCTATTACCATTGTTGTTTCCCTTATTGTGATCTAGCATCGGATCCATGTATATTTTAAGATCTTGATTTCCTACGGGTTGTTCAATGGTTATGGTTTTGTCATCGATGAGGTCCTGAATCAGATCTTTGAGTCTCATGCAGCTAGCCATTGTGTGTCCCTTGATTTTGTGAAATCGTAGAGATGTTTCTGGTTATACCATGGTGGTTTAACTTGAGGCTCTTGATAATTGTCATAAATAGGAATCTTGATGAGTTTTTCTTGTATCTTCTATTGTAGGATAGACTTAATTGGTTCCCCAAGTGGTGTGTATTTTCGTTTAAGGGGATACATGTGTTTGTTATTTTTTTAGAACCAAACTTAATCTCAATCCTAACCTATGGGCTTGCCATGACCCAATTATCAGCTAGGTTGAGGATTGGCCAACACTTAAGTAGAGTAATTACTACTTTACTTCTTCTCTTCGGGCTCTGTGAGACCTAGGGAGGGTAATCCCATACATAATTATAATATTTTACACTTGGTCAAGAGTATTTCTTCACACAAATGCACTATCCCATGAAAATAACCTCATCAAAAGCTTGACAAACCTTAGATAGAAGTGTTACTTATTTTCAAGAAGTGCTCCTTCATACTTAGAGTTAGGACGTTGTGATTTAAAGTATGTTGAATCATTCTTCATCTTAAATCCTAGTCCCAATTCAATACTAGCTCAACTGACCATAAGATAAACTAACAAGATAATTGTTGCTTTATCTAAGGAAAAAAATGAATTACAACTAGTAATCAATCGGTAATACAATTTTGATTGAAACTTATAAACTAGTGGACCATTAGAGTGTCACTTTGTAACATCTAACTCACTGTATCTACAGAATATCACTTCCTTACTAAATCCTATATGCTTTTCTCACAAACCAATGAGCTCATTTCAACATTTAATCAATTCTTTGAATTGAAGCATAAAAAAAATTCATACATTCTGTGCAAATGACAAAAGATAAATGAAGCTGCCTTAACAATATTCATTCATAACTTGGAAGAAAATACATAGGAGAGCAATATTTTAAAACTAAAACTCTTCTTCATTCCTGGCATTTCATTGTAAAACATATTTAAGATTCATACATAGTATAACTTTCATCTTAGACTTGATTTTGATATATCTTACTAGAGTATCTATTTACATTCTATTATTGTATTAGAGCTTAGTATCTACTGTGACCTTATCTAGAATCAAAATTATGAACTCCCTCCTCTTTTCAGCCATGAAATCCCCTTTATATAAATAGGGGAGCCACAAGCACCTGACTGAATTACAATTTCAATTTCATTTGAGTTCATTTCAAAAACCTAATTCCAACTAACTCCTCGAAGGACTCCCCCGGTGGTTTCATACGTAATCATTTTATAATAGGGGAGGCAAAAACATGTGTAGAATATTAGTCATCACTGTCACAGTATCCTTTTTCGAGGAACAAAAAATATTTCAACCATATCATCACAAAGACCTCCACATCAGCAAGGGAAAGAAAAAGACAAACCACTAACTCATTTGACTGCAAAATATGATGAAATTTTCTAATGAAAGATGTACAATTAGATGAATCGTCAGGTACATTGGTACTTAATGTGTACTTTTCATTTTTTTTAAAAAAAATTTCTTGAACTTCGTCAAAATTTTGACGAATAATGATGCTCGTCAAAATTTTGATGAACAATGATTTTCGTCAAAGTTTCGAAAAACAATGATTTTTGTTACTTTTTCGACAAACTATTGTAGCTCTCCTAGAAATTTCCATATGATCAAATCCTAATTACTCTATGACTATTTATGATTAGATATTCTTTGATCATATCTTTGGTTTTTCTTAATGGTTTTTCTTATTTTATTTTGTTTTGCAGACCAACCACAGGTGATGTGCACTAAGAATTAAGAAAAGCAACTGCAAACCAATGCAAAGGGATATAGAGTGAAACCATCATGACAAAGATAGAGAATTCATTTATTTTCTTAATATTTTTTTACTACAATTATGACTTTGATTTATTATTCTTTTTCTTCAATATGAAGTATTGATCATTCTTAATCTCAATTGTGTCAAATTGTAATCGATATCCTTTTCTAAAGGGTTTTTGGTGAGAGTATTCTTTACAATAAAATATAAATTTGGATCAAGGTTAAAAGGTATAATAAATTTGCGTCATTTTTCAATGTATAATAGAAAATATTTAGATTAATTAAACAAATTATTTTAATAATCAAATTCTTAATCTACTTCAAATAAATAAAAGATTCATTGAACAGAAACAAAGAGAGAGCTTTAAACTAAAATTGTGAATTGCTTTACTTTCAAAAGAAATATAAAATCTTGATTTATAGAAGATATAAAGAATATTAAAATTTAATTACATCAAGAAATGAAAATATAGCTTGAAAGGAATTTGGAGACAAAAGAGGAATTACAAAATTAATTCAAAGGTATGTAATAGCATACATTTGAACGAATAATTCTTTTTTTAAAACTGCAGACATTTGTCAAAATTTTGACGAACACCTTGCGACGAACCATAAAACTTCTAAAAAAGCTTCTATACATGCAACGATATTTTCATCGCATGTACAACAATTTCGTCGAAAGTTTTATAGTTCATCACAAGATGTTCGTCAAAATTTCAGTGAATGTTTGATGTTATTTCGACACTTTCGAAGATGCAGTTCACATTGTGTTGTGGTGATTTTTAGTTGCTAGATGGACAAAGTTTGTGTCAATTTTATGACGAACACTGGTTCCATTTTCTGTGGCAATGACCGACGATGCTGGGTCGTGGTTTTGATGTTTAAAAGTTCATCAAAAAAGTGACAAAAAAATAGCGACAAAATTTATATGAGTGTTTCATTGGTATTTCGACAAACATTTATCGGATTTTGGAGTTAAATATAGTAGTTAACCATGGACACATGAAAGCAAATACCTCCTATGCAACTACCATGGTGTCATCAAAAACTAAAATAGGAGGTGACCCTTATTCAGAGTCGTCAGAATCTAAAAATGCCCAACCACTTTTGGTCCTTGTTGCAATTGGGCGTATTACCAATACGTCATCATTAGAGCTATCATATGGCACCAAGGAACGGGCATATTGGCCATAGTCTGATTCTATCTCAGCTTCAACATTTGAAGGAGCATCAAAAAGCACAATAAGAGAACTCTGCTTTCCTTGGCTAGTCTGGTAGCTTTTCTCTTTCTTTATGGCTTTCTTCACTAGCAACACCAGTTCCTTGCCTTTGAGCTCAACTGCTTCCCCTGGAAGGGTCCTATTTCTCAAGCGGTAAGTACTCTACATAATTGTCTTCTTTGTATGGCCTCTAGCCCTCCTTTTTCCCTTTGCAATTTTAGGGGAAACCATGGTTTCCTGTTCAGTTACCTCCTCATGGCATTTTTACATATTTAACCAACTAGACCTCCTAACAGGTGGAGCTGCCTCACCAGTTTTTCCCATATTTTCAGAGCTAACAAAATGATAATTAAAAGGTCTTTTGGTTCAATACCCACAAGAAAAACACCCCAATCCCAATGATAACGACCAATTCAAACAATAAAAGTCCTAAGTAGACCAGAGAACTCAATTTCATACCAACCCCACCAGGATGAGAAAATTCTACTACAAATAGACCAACAACCCTTCACACTTAGCCTAACATACACTACAAACTAAAAAGATAGTGATAATAATCATTGATCATTTTGCATTAAATAGAGATTTCGAGCATGTAGAATTAATGATGCAGAATTCCTTGCATGAGCAAACTGGTAGCCTATCAGTTTGGCTCTGAATTTGAACCGTTCATCTAAGAGTAATTAAAATTTCATCTAACGTGGCCATGAGCATCATTTTTTTATTATTATCAACTTTATTTTTGAAAATAGCGATGCTATCTCAAACATTGACATGTTATTCCTTAACCCTGATTTAATAATATATGTCCTGACAATTAGCATGTATCACCAACCTAATCCATGCTCTTCATTAATATCGATGAAGTACATAAGGCCAATTTAGAGAGAAATTTTCCTTTCACGCTTCATCACTTCATCACTAATCCTTCCCTAATCTTGAGGTGCTCATTAATGATGAAGTTAATTATGCAATGGCTTTCTATTCATGGAATCGTCCTGCTTTAAAGCTTTATCAATGGTCCTACAGTTCTTTTGCCACTTTCTTTCCTGATCTGTTCGAAATCCACAAGATCATGACATGTTTCCCTTTTTATTTATGGTCATCGCTCATCGCCGATCTACCTTATCATCACTCGGCTCTATCAACAATGAAAACATCCCTGAGATGGCCTTTAGCCCTTGATTCTATGGCCTAACCTCTGATCATATATGTTCCATCATCATGCTTCGCCAATTTATACTTCATCCCTAGGATCCCATCGGCGATGAGAGACATTGTGGAAACACCAATTCTTGGACACGTGTATCTGCATAGAAAAAATGGTGCCAAAGATATCGCCCATAAGATCATATCAAAATTAGTGAAAGAAAAACCCTTTTAGAAGGCACCGATCGCTTATCGCCAATTTATAACTTAAGTTCTCAGATAAATCTGCGATGAGTGATAAGGCCTCCGTTCATCGCTGATTCTCCTCATATATTGTGCAAGCAATTGGCGATGAATAGTTTACATTTTTTATAGGGTTCATCGCACATCGCTAATGTGAGAACTACTTTTTACAACATATCCACGATCACACGGTGCGACAAAGTATTGCTCATCACTATTACAAATTTTCTTTTTAATGGCCATCTGCGATGAGCAATATAGTTACAAGGGACATCGTGACTTAAGTGAAAGTTTTAGGCATGTTCTCATAAGTTGTTCTAAAAGAGGGGAATTCTCTAGGGCAACATGAGAAAAATAGGCTCACAACTTTTGAATCATGTAGAACAAAGGACGTAATGATCAAAAAATTATTTCCCTAACCCTATAGGAATAGACGATTCAGACCTAAGAGAAAAATTGGTTGTATGGTGTCAGTCACATGATGATGTAAATATGAAAATTCCCTCCCATTATGTGACCAACAATAGACACTATACATCCAATAACAAAATAGACGCCAACTAAAAATAAAAAAAACCCTAAACCTCATATAAGAACCCTGCATTAGATGTAACAAAAAAATTTAGGTTAAAATTCTTAGGGTTTTAACATGAGCACACCAAAATTTTGAAAGTTCCATTAGTGGCTCTTTCTGGGGATGTATGTTCCTTAGTGAATAGAGTGAGAATTCAAATCCTCTGGGAGAAGCAGACCAAGTGCCTACTCCATTGGGCAACGGAGTCAAAAAATCATCTCTTCCCCCAACTACTTTGGTTTGACAAGTCAAACCATACCTAGTGGCCCAAGGCCACCAAAAATGTAGGCCTTCTCTTACCTCTGTCATAGACAAAGTTCTCATCACACCTTACTGAATCCAATATGAAACATCACTACAATATTCCCAACAAATTATGTTAGCATTTCTAACAAGTTTGTAACTACCATGCATCTGAGAATCAGACATACCTTTAAAATACCGTATTGCATGTGGTAGTAACTCATTTTTATCATTCAAAACATTGTTAATTTTAAAACAACCTTCCTCAATGTTTTTTCCATTACCACAATACAAGGAACTTTCATTTAGCATAAAAAATTGGCACTCATATTCTACCGAGTAGCTGGTACTATCAGGCCCAATCTTCATAGTAGTTTTCATGTTAAAAGTGAAACAATCATAGGAACTAATCATAAGATTATGCTCATCATGCAAACTATTTTCAAGTGTGTGTAGAGAAACACACTCATACATTGGCACACACTGTAACTGTGCCTCAACATATTGGTGTAGAGAATCATCAAGAATCCCTACCCTATCCTTATTCTTACTCACTTTGACATCCTCTAAACACAACATAACAACATCCTTGGAATCTAAAGCTTGTTCAAAAGTGAGTAATTCTGGTTCCAAAAAATAATCTGATTTCTCTTTTAAACCAGCCCCTGTATCAACATGAAAAGACTCATAACTAGGCTTATCTAAATCAGGAAACAAATACTTATCCAAATATACATTGGTATTTTCATATTTTGGCTTATCAGATACACAAGCTTCATGGTTATCTGTTGTTCTTAACTCATCAACACAAGTTTCTGAATTTTCATCACCCTGCTTACATTCATTCTCATCATACAATGCATCATTAAAATCAAATGGTTGTCTATCAATACCCAAATTATCACCATGGTGAGATGCCTTTTCATAACTAGAAGGAATACCAAATATCCATTTTTCATATCTTTTATAATAAAGATCATTATCACTATCAAAATCAATATGAGTATTACACACTAACTGAGGGTTACACATATGTGCATATTTTTGATATTCAATGGTTAATGAACTTGAAATTTTTTCACTATTCAATAGACCACAATCCTAGCCGATTCTTTCAACCATTTATTCCTCTTGTCCTTCAGTAGAAAAAAATGCTTTACCAAGTTGCAAATCAGGACAAATCAAGATATTACTACTATCAAAACTTAGAAACTTCATAGACTGGTTTTCATCATTGATTTGATCATTTATATCTTCTTGAAAATAAAGAGAAACATTTTCCCTATTAGGAGCATCAATGGTTAATATGATAACACTCTTAACCTCTTCCTTTTCAAGGACATACTTGTCTGTATTTAAAAACTAAATACATTTGATCATTTGCATCTATACATCTGCTAGTTTCATCAACATGTTTACCCACAACTGAAGATCGTAAACTTTGCATGTATTCATTCCTTATTTTTTCCATATTGTCTAAGCATGTGTAACCCATTTTCATATTCAAAATTTCAAAGTCTTTAATTTGTGTACTAGATCCCTCCTCAAAAGCTTCAAAATAGAAATGAGTACAATCTGATGTACTAGGTTTGAAACTTTCAGGGATTAGTGAAAGAGCAACAACAAATCTGTGACTGAAAGCAACACTTGAATCCTCATCTTGTTTCCTAAGCTATTTTAACTTTGTGACAAGATCAAAAGGCTCTTTTGCAAATTCTTCTCTATAAGCATCCACTATTTTATCCCAGCAAGAAAATGACTTCTCAGGAAAACTTAAGTATCAATCCCTAGCTTTAGCTTCAAAAGATCTGACAAAAAATCTCTTCCACATATCTTGATCTCCAAATGAATGTTTCACCATGAAATTATAGAAATTTTGGACATGTGCATCTCCTTCACATATATTATATCCATTAAAACTAGGCATCTGCTTATAGACTCGAGATGGCATACTTTTAACCTTATTATTGACCCATGACAAGTCTAATTGGTCATATAATGAATCAAAAGGATTTATAAAATCTGCAACAACTTGGCTAATAGATCTAGTATGATTATCTCTTTATTGGGCTTGTATAGAAATTAGGTGCCTTTTGTTTAACTCCTTAATTCCCCTTTTGAATACAACTTTCCATTCCGACCTAATCCTAGGCTTATTCACACTTAGGTCCTATATTTTTTGGCATCAAATGTCTAAGGATTTTCAGACTTATGAAGCTTCTTGAAAATATGCATCCAAGTTTCTAATGGCATGGTTATTTCTCTTTGATAATCCATAGATGTATGCAAATTTAGGGTTTAAATAATTATGCATAATCATAACCATGACAAATTTTAAGAATAACTGCAAATAAATTGTAATCCTTGAGATATATTACTTCATTCTAACCATCCATACTTGCTACTTTGTGAATAAAACTTTAAGCGGAACAACAGTTGCAATCCATATGACAGGTTCAGTAAATGAAAATATGCGAAGAACTATGTACCTTCACACCTCTAGTGACCGTAACTTTTAATAAAGATTTTTCAGGTTACAAACAACAAATAGTAGCCTATGGGCTTACCACGACCCAATTATCAGCTAGGTTGAGGATTGGCCAACACTTAAGTAGAGTAATTACTACTTTACTTCTTCTCTTCGGGCTTTGTGAGACCCATGGAGGGTAATCCCATACATACTCATAATATTTTACACTTGGTCAAGAGTATTTCTTCACACAGATGCACTATCCCATGAAAGTCACCTCATCAAAAGCTCGAAAAACCTTAGATAGAAGTGTTAGTTATTTTCAAGAAGTGCTCCTTCATACTTAAAGTTAGGACATAATTTAAAGTATGTTGAATCATTCTTCATCTTTAATCCTAGGCCCAATTCAATACTAGCTCAACTGACCATAAGATAAACTAACAAGATAATCTTTGCTTTATCTAAGGTAGAAAATGAATTACAATTGGTAATCAATCAATAATACAATTTTGATTGAAACTTAGAAACTAGTGGGCCACCATTAGAGCATCACTTTGTAACATCTAACTCACTGTATCTACAAAATATCATTTCCTTACTAAATCCTATATAATTTTATCACAAACCAATGAGCTCATTTCAACATTTAATCAATTCTTTGAATTGAAGCATAAAAAAAATTCATACATTCTGTGCAAATGACAAAAGACAAATGAAGCTGTCATTAACAATCTTCACTCATAACTTGGAAGAAAATACATAGGAGAGCAATATTCTGAAACTAAAACTCTTCTTCATTCCTGGTATTTCATTGTAAAACATATTTAAGATTCATACACAGTATAACATTCATCTTAGACTCGCTTCTGATATATCTTACTAGAGTATCTATTTACATTCTATTATGCTATTAGAGCTTAGTATCTACTGTGACCTTATCTAGACTCAAAATTTTGAACTCTCTCCTCTTTTCAACCATGCAATCCCCTTTATATAAACAGGGGAGCCACAAGCACCTGGCTAAATTACAATTTCAATTTCATTTGAGTTCATTTCAAAAACCTAATTCCAACTAACTCCTCGAAGGACTCCCTAGGCGGTTTCATACGTAATCATTTCAGCATGGGGGAGGCAAAAACATGTGTAGAATATTAGTTGTCAATATCACAGTATCCTTTTGATAGGAACAAAAATGATTTCAACCATATCATCATGAAGAAATCCACATCAGTAAGGGAAAGAAAAAGAAAAACCATGGACACATGAAAAAAAATACCTCCTATGCAATGACCATGGTGTCATCAAAAACTAAAATAGTCTAGGTGACCATTATTCAGAGTCGTCGGCATCTAAAAATTCCCAACTTCTTCTAGTCCTTGTTGCAATTGGAGGTATTACCAGTACGTCGTCATCAGAGCTATCATATGGCACTAGGGAATGTACATACTAGCTATACTCCGAGTCTATCTCACCTTCAACATCTAAAGGAGTATCAAAAAGCACAATAAGAGTACTCTGCTTTCCCTGGCTAGTCTGGTAGCTTTTATCTTTCTTTCTAGATTTCTTCACTAGCAACGCCAGTTCCTTGCCTTTGAGCTTAGCCGCTTCCCCTATAAGGGTCCTATTTCTCAAGCGGTAAGTACTCTACACAATTGTTTTCTTTTTATGGCCTCTAGCCCTCCTTTCTCCCTTTGCGATTTCAGGGGAAACCATGGTTTCCTATTCAGCTACCTCTTCATGGAATTTTTACATACTTAACCGACTAGACCTCCTCACAGATGGAGCCACCTCACAAGTTTTTCCCATCTTGTTAGAGCTAATAAAATGATAATTAAAAGGTCTTTTGGTTCAATACCCACAAGAAAAATACCCCAATCCCAGTGATAATGACCAATTCAAACAATAAAAGTCCTAAGTAGACCAGAGAACTCAATTTCATACCAACCCCACTAGAACAAGAAAATTCTATCACAAATAGGCCAACAACCCTTCACACTTAGCCTAACATACCTAACATACACTGCAGACTAAAAAGATAGTGAGAATAATCATCGATCATTCTGCATTAAATAAATATTTTGAGCATGTAAAATTAATGATGCAAAACTCCTTGTGCGAGCGAACTGGTAGCCTATCAGTTTGGCTATGAATCTAGACCATTCATTTGAGAGAAATTAAAATTTCATCTAAGGTGGCCATGAGCATTGTTTTTTTATTATTATCAACTTGTTTTTTGAAAACAATGATGCTATCTCAAACATTGACACACTATTCCTTAACCCTAATTTAATCATATATGTCCTGACAATTAGCATGTATCGCCAACCTAATCCATGCTCTTCATTAATATTGGTGAAGTACATAAGGCTAGTTTAGAGAGAAACTTTCCTTGCATGCTTCATCGCTGATCCTTCCCTAATCCTGAGGTGCTCATTAGCGATGAAGTTACTTATGCGATGGATTTTTGTTCATGGGATCGTCCTACTTTAAAGCTTTATCAATGGTCCTCTAGTTCTTTTGCCACTTTTTTCCTGATCTGTGCAAAATCCTTAGGATCATGACATGTTTCCCTTTTCATTTATGGTCATCACTCATTTTTTATCTACCTTATCATCACTTGGCTCTATCAATGATGAAAACATCCCTGAGATGGCCTTTAGCCCTTGATTCTATGGCCTGACTTCCGGTCATATATGTTCCATCATCATGCTTTGCCAATTTATACGTCATCCCTAGGATCCCATCAATGATGAGAGACATTGTGGAAACACCAGATCTTGGACACGTGCACCTGCATAGAGCAAATGGCGCCAAAGATATCACCCATAAGATCATATCAAAATTAGCAAAAGAGAAACCCTTTTAGAAGGCACCCATCGCTTATCACCAATTTAGAACTTAAGTTCTCATATAAATCCGCGATGAGTGATAAGGCCTTCGTTCATTGTTGATTCTCCTCATATATTGTGCAAGAAATTAGTGATGAATGGTTTACATTGTCTATAGGGTTCATCGCACATCACTGATGTGAGAACTAATTTTTACAACATATCTGCAATCACGCAGTGCGACAACGTATCGCTCATCGCTATTACAAATTTTCTTTTTAATGGCCATCCGCGATGAGCGATATAGTTACAAGGGACATCGCGACTTAAGTGAAAGTTTTAGGCATGTGCTCATAAGTTGTTCTAAAAGAGGGGACTTCTCTAGGGCGACACGAGAACATTAGGCTCACAACTTTGGAATCATGCAGAACAAAGGACGTAATGATAAAAAAATAATTTCCCTAACCCTATAGAAATGGACGATTCAGACCTAAGAGAAAAACCGGTCACATGGTGAAAGTCACATGATGATCTAAATATGAAAATTACCTCCCCTTATGTAACCGACAATAGAAACTATACAACCAATAGAAAAATAGAATGCCAAGCAACTGAAAATAAACAAAACCCTAAACCTCATATAAGAACCTTGTATTAGATGTAACAAATATTTTTAGGTTAAAATTCTTAGGGTTTTATCATGAGCATGCCAAAATTTTGCAAAATTTTGAAAGTGCCATCAACATGTTCCTTGGAGGTGGTCTCCCTTGATTATTTAGCTTATTAACTGCTTAATTGTTGGATTGTTGCCATGATGTGTTGTCTTGTGTGTTGTTTTGGTTGTTGACTTTCGGTTGTTGATATGATTGTGTGTTTTTCCTTGGGGCACTGATAATAACTTTGGTGTCAACAACACCATTGTTAGTAACATTTTTTTTCTTTGCCCATGTGTGAGGCTTTTCATTGTAACTAGTTGATGGACAATTTTCTTAATAAGTAGGTGTCCCCCTTGTGCAATAAGGTCTCTCTCGATGTTGAGCTCCTTGGGGATCAACTTGTCATATGTGGTGATGCATTGCATTTTTAGATGGAAGGATAAGGTAACTTTGAGATTGGTGATGATAGTACAAATTTGATACTCTTCTAGAATAATCCACTTGCTCCTGTTGGCCTTGGATCTCTATCGTTGTAAGAAGGATGCAAATTTTTCCCCCTTGGCTTGTTTGAGAGCGGATAGTTCTTCTAGACTCACATCCATGCCTATGTTGAATTAATAGTTTTGTATGAACACGTCCAAAATTTCTTGGAACTTTTTGATTCCGGGAGGAAGGTGAGAACATTTCATTACTGGGCCAGCCAAAATTTGAGGGAAGAGTCGCATTAGATAAGAATTGTTGTATGAAACTTCCATATAGTGTACGTGGAATTCCCTGATGTGATTTTCAAGATTTCCAGTTCCACGATATTTGTCAAATTTTGGTAGCTCAAAGCCTTGTGGGAATGGAACCATCACAATGCTTCTATCAAAAGGATAAGGGCACAAATTCCCCTATATTTTTGTTGTTTTTATCGATTGTAGGTCTAGCACTTGTTGTGAGAGCAATTTGATTTGTGTCGACACATCATTTTGTGGATCAGGTGGTGGGATGAATTTTTTTTGGGGAGGTTTGATTGTTTGAGTGATAGGTGGGTTATTTTGTGTGTTCATGGGAGGTTGCTACAAGTTTTGTTGTGCCACCAACGCTTGTTGGTATGCCTGCAATTTATGTTGTGCCAACAACGCTTGTTGTTGGTCTTGCTGCTATTGTGCCAATAAGGGTTGTTGCTGGTCTTGCTGGTGTTGTGGAAACAATGCATGTTTTTGGGCTTGTAACTAAGATGCTTGTTGTTGTGCTTGGTATTGTTGCAAGGCTTGCTGATAAGCCCATTGTTGTAAAAAAGATTGTGCTTGAGCTTGTTGAGCTTGTGCCTGAGCTTGAGCTTGTTAGGAAGCTTGGATGGCTTGTGCAACTTGTGCAGCTTGTGCTACTTGCACGACTTATGCAACTTGGGTGGCTAGTTGTTGTTGCAATAAAGCTTGATCTTGCACTTGGGCAACCTGTTGTGCTTTTTGTGTGGCTTGTTGTGCCTTTGCTTGTTGAGCAGCTTATTGCACAGATTGTGAGGCTTGTTGACCTTGAAATTGCTAGAATGCTTTTTGATAAGCTTGTCGGGAAACTTGTATTGTGATGCTATATTGATTTTCCATGTTTGGATTCAGTGGTGGAGGTGGAGGATTTAGAATGGAGTGATATGTTGTGATGAGAGTTTGTTGAGGTGGTTGTTGAAGTGTCATTTGGGTGATGATAAGGGATTGTGTGGTAGATGGTGTGGTTGATATGGTAGGTCCTTGGGAGACCATATTTATAGATGGTGTAGTGATTGATTATGTCATTTGGATTGGTGCCACCTAGTTTTGCGATATTAGTGGCATGCTTGGAGGATTTGGTATGTTGATTTTATTCACAATTGGTGGATTTTTTTTATTTGGTTGATTGAGGATTGGTAAAGGGGGTTGCCCTAAACTGAGGATTGGTGTGGATGTCAATGGAAGAGGGGAAAATGGTGGGAAGATGGGTGGTGTGTTTCCCTGAGAAAGAAATGATGAGGGATCAAAGATTCCCCCTTGTCCAAATAGCCCCCCTTGTCCTTGTGAAGTCATGGGGAGAGAGACTTGTGTGTCAAGGGAATATGACGGTGATGTAGAGAAAGTAGATGGATTGTTGGTGTCATGAAAGATGAGTGGGACATATGGATGTTTTGGATCTTGAGGAATGGTATTTGGTTGACCCAAGATGGTATTTGCATCTAAGTCTTGTTTATTTACAAGAGGATGTGTTTGAAGAGCATGAAGCAATGAACTCCCCTTGCTAACCATGGGTTGACTTGGAGCATGAGATGATGTTGGTTGTGGGATGAGTTGGATGATGTTTTGGAATAAAGGTGTGAATGAGACCAGTGGTATAATCCCAAGAGGTTTCTCCATAATACTGCTCACATCATAATCAAAAGGGAGTTTAGCCCCTTTGATAATTCCAACATGTATTTTGAAGGATTAAGTATCATCATTGTGTTGAAAATTTTGTGATTTTCAGGATTTTGGACCATTTCCATGATTTCATCTTGATTCATTCCTAGGATATTGTTGGTGATATCCTCCACTTGGCAACCTCCCTCTTGAAGATCTTGCGATAGTAGAGGAAGATTAAGTGGGGGATTATTAGATCCAATGGGGCTGATTTAGGGTGTAGTTTGACTCAAGTAACTTGAAGTGGATGTTTCTTTGTTTGTTTCCATGTTTTTCTTGTCTTGAGATATAGTTTGGACCATAAAATAAGGATCAACTTTTAGGAATATGGGAGGTAAACCTATAAATCCTTAGGTTGGTCTAAAATTTTAGGTACAAAAAATAAAATTTAAGATGTTAAGGATCAAAGGATGGTGATGGGATAATGAAAGATGGGTGATGTGAATGATTGAACTCTTAAGAAACCTTGGAGGGATACTAGACTTTAGGATTTTTTATTTTGGATTTGATAATGAACTTATAAACTCCAAGATGTTAGATGTTATCTTGGAATAATTTTTTTCATAAAGTGATAATTTAACTAAGTGTATGAAGAACGATGCATCCACACACACTTAGTCAAACAAGATAATTTTGATTTTGAGGATTTTACCAAAAGCATAGCATGAAGGATTTTTTCCAAGATTATAAGAGTTGTTTGTGAGATGGGATTTGATTGATGTTTGGGGATGGATGAAAGTGTTGATTTTGATCCTAAGTGAACTTAGAGAGATTTTTGTTTACAAGACCTAGGTATTGAAGAACATGCTATACTTCTAAGAACTTTTCAACCCTACTAAGTGAGATACTCAAAATGTTGGAAGAGAGTTGGATTTTGACAATAATAAAATGAGTACAAGTTTGGGTTGTCCTTTGATGCACATTTGTAAAATTTATAAAGCAACCTATCTCTAACTTGATAAAGCATAGACTGACGTTTCTTGAGATTTATTGGACTAAGACATTTGTGACAATTGATGGAATTTGGTTTTGGGACTTTGATCTTGCAGGAAATCATTTGAGAAAACACATGTGTGGGGTTCAATTTGTCTTTTATCTTTGCTTAATGGATTCTTTTTACCACAAACACTTTCTTGCTTATCTTTTCAAACTAAACGTCTGTCTCAATTTATTTTCATCCCAAAAGGTCTATTATGTGGAAATCAAGAGAATCAAAGCAATAGTTCCCTAATGTTGAATTTAGAGAGAGAAAATTGAGATATAGGCCCAAATATTTAGAAGCCTCTAAGGACAAATCCCTAGGGACAAGCAGTAATACTTGGAATTTTGAAAGGTATTTGCCTCTTCTAAAGGGTTTGAAGTTTGATGACCTTGTTAAATGTTTTTTTTCAAGATTTTGGATCCAAGCAATGTGTTTAACTAACTCAAAGATTGCACAATCCTAGGATGGAAAATAAAATATTTGTTGAATTCCCACTTGGATTTCTCCAACTGTGCTTATTTAGAGCAAATGATTAGAAGCTTGACCACACTGGCTCCCCTCCACGACACTCACTTCTATGGGTCAGCCAAGCTTCAAGTTCTCATGAATCTCCCATGAAAAACTCTTCATCTCTACAAAGAACCACAAATATGTGGGACAGCTCTGGAGGTTCAACCTCCTGACACCAACAAATATTGGGATTTTGGATTCTAAACAAAGGTTCATAATAAGGGAATCCAATTTAGGGGGTGTAATGATAAAATCCTTGTGAGAGATCTCCTAACCCTTAGAATAAGGGCTTTATGCATCATAAAGACACTGGGGGAGAGTTATCATGCAGTGCTTCCCATTGTTTACAATTTTCATCGTAACCACAAATTTATATAGCGGTTTGGAAGAGCTTGGCTTATGCTCATTACCGCTTGGGTTGTTCCCTTGGGGTGAGTAATTTTTCCCACCAAGGTAGGCCCTCTAAAGGTGAACACTAGCGAGTAAGTACATCTGTAGTTCGATCAATCTTTGTTTGCGTGAACAAAGAGAGAACACACTGATGCCTTTTCTCACACTAGCAAGATTTGTTCAATTTTTAAAAACCCAAATTTGAAATGTGGAGGAAATATTTTAGACAAACTAATGACACTAAAATGCTTTTAATTCTCAAGATCACCATGAAGCATGAGAGAAGTGCATACACATTTGAATGACAAGAGTTTGTAGAAAAGATTACAAAACATAGCAAACACAAATTCTTTTTAGTTCTCAAAAGCAATAAATGAATTCTTTTTATAGCACCAAATTGAGTGTGAAAGTTGATTGTTCAATTTTAGACCAAATTGAAATTCTAGTAAGTATCTAGGATTCAATTTTAACCAACTTGACAAAGCTTGAGTTGTGGGTTAATTTTAAGTCCAAATTGAATCTAGTTGGTCTTAGGAATTAAAATGCAAAAATTAAAGCCCAAATTGTTACAAAGAGAATAAAAAAATACTTTTAAGACTTCAAACTCTAACCCTCCCCTGCTTCCTGCAAATGCGGCACTCTGTTAGTGTCAAATGCAACGCTGGAAAATAGATGCAATGCTCTGGTGAAGTAAAATGCGGTGCTCTGCAGAAACAGAGAGTGTGAAAGCGGTGCTCTACAACAAGAAAGTTAGACAAAAGATAGAGGATGCATATGCAACACTGAATCAAATGCGGTGGGACAAAGACATGCATATATGACACAACGTGATGAATGCAACGTTGTATGTCAAAAGCAACACTCTACAACGTTGCATTTGCAGAAAGGCGACATCACATTCCTGTGTCTGCAAAAAAATGGAGAAATTAGGTAAAATTTGACATGTTAGATTGCTCAACCCTCCTTCTAGTGCCAAAATGTGAGCACAAAACCTCCACAAGCTTCATCCCATAGGGGGAGTGGTGCTCCTTTGATGTGGAAATAAGCCCTTTCCCAATCCCTTAATAAGCCTGATGAAGTTGAAGAGGATTCAAGTATGGAAAATGGCTATAATCTAGATAAATTGCATGAAAATGATGAAAAACTATGAACTCAAATGGCTATAGTGATAATGTATGAAGTTGTGGATCCATATTATGAAAATGATGCCTCTATTTATAGAAGCCAAGGGTTGAAGAATGAGAGGATTTGAGGAATGTGGGATAAATTGAGAGCCAATGAAAATGTGCCAAGTGTCACAATTCTATTGAAGGAGGATGGAAGAGAAGTAAATGTTGTTGGTTGAGAATTTGAAATTGGTGTAAGAGGAATTGAATGAGATTTGAGAGGATGTAAGAGGATTTGAAAGGTTGTAAGAGAAGTTATTATAGATGTGAAAGGTTTTTGAAAACTTTTGGAGGAAAATTGAATAAGAGGTGGTTGAGAGGAATATTCCTTGGAATATGCCTTGGTGAGGGAAAATAGATGAATTAAATAATTAATTGAAATTATTTTCATGTGCAACCTGGTTAGTTGACCATGATTGATTTAACTCTTGAGGAGTTAAAAGCTGGAGGATTTGATAATGGTGATTAAAAAACTAATTTAGGATTAATTAATCTAGAATTAATTAATTGGAGTGAATTAGGAGATGTCACATTTGATTTGATTGATTTTTAATCAAATGGGAGGATTTAAAAGAGGATTTAATTAAATGATTTGATTTAATTAAATAAGATGAATAGTTAGTTAGAAGAAGGGTGAATTAATCCAATAAATTTAATTATTTGATTAATAGTTGAATTTGCTAATTTTAATTAAATAATGTTGATTATTCAATTAATTGATCAATTTTAGATGATTTAGGAAGAAACAGTGTTAGTTGACCAGAATTAGATGTGTAGTATCAATCAAGACTTTTTTGATGTCTACATATACATTTTCAACACAAAAGTGGCTATAGCAAGAAGAATGGTTGTGTTGCTAGGTTTCTAGAAATCAGAATTTTTGTGTACTTACTTGGGCATACCTTTCTTTATGGGTACAAACAATTCTTTGTTTTGGAATAAGGTGTTGGAAAGAATAAAAGTCAAGATCCTTGCTTGAAAAGCTAGATGGTTGACATTGTCTGGTAGAATTTGCTAGTAAAATCTATCCTTGCAGCCATCCCAAATTAGTAGTTACTTGTATTGCATGCCAAAAAGTGTGTTATTTTGCAAATTGAAAAAATTATAAAATAATTCTTGTGGAAAGGAAATTTAGATAACAAGAAGAAAATTCCTTTAGTTTCCCTAGAAAGTATGTGTTTAGATAAGGTGAATAGTGGAGTGGGGATTCATAATTTAACAGTAAGGAACTTGGAATTAGGGGAAAAGTTGGCATGAAAAATGTATTCCAAGCCAGATTTGAAATGGTGTAATTTGATGCAAGGTAAATATTTGGATAATGACAACCCATCTAGAATTTTCACAATATCTAATCCTACAAGTGGTTTAGTTATGTGGAATTTCATCTTGGCTTGTAGAGATGTTATTATCCCCTGCTTGTCATGGGAAGTAAATAATGGTGAACAGGTTTTGTTCTAGAAAGATTCATGGAACGGTTTTCCTCCTCTCAATTCCAATTGGGATTTGTAGTTGACAGAGCACACTTTATCAGTAGCCTAGGGGACATCTTTAAAGGACTATGTTCTTTAGTTGGATCCATTGTTGGAATGGTTAAATGGAAAGATTTATCGGCAGCTCCAATACTAGCTAACCAGATAATTACCTTGAGAAACATATCGAATAATAGAACTATTTTTCTTTCTAACAATCTAGATAAGTTAGTTTGGGCGCCTTATAAGAATGGAAGCTATACAGTTAGTTAGGGGTATAAATCAATTATTTTTAAAGCATCTCAATCCCAATCCTAGAGAGCATATGTGTTATGTTGGAGTTCAACGATATTGCCAAAAGTGGGTAGTTTTGCTTGGTTGGCACTAAGGAATCATATCTTAACAAGTGACAGGTTGGTGAAATTGGGTATAGATGAACCCTTCTGATGTGTTTTGTGTAAAGAGGCATATAAAAAAGTGGACCATTTGTTTGTTACTTGTTCAGTGGCACAGGAAACTTGGGCATTCATAATGGGGAAATTGAATATATATTTTCCTTTGCCTAAGTCATTATGGGACCTATTCATGAGTTGGCCAATTTTATATAAAACATCGCTCTTTGCATGTATTTGGACAGTCACACTAGCAATAGTAATTTGGTCACTTTGGTGGGAAAGAAACAAACACATTTTTAAAATTTGTAATGTCCAGAAATCTCATTTACTAATTATATCCCTTAATTTCCAAAATAAATTAATAGAATAGAATTAATTATAAAAAGGTGCAAAGGAATAATTAAATTACTTTCATCACTAAATTCAAATGGAATAACATACATCAATGAATCAAAGCATATTAAAACAAGGTTATGCCTTCATTAGATTTATCTATACAGGCTTACACATGAACTATCATCTCATCAATACATGTAAATTCAAATACTGTAATGCAAATTAAGGAAATAGCAAGATCATAAATGCATCCACAAAGAAACCATAACAAAAAGATTTTCATGAGTGGAAAACCCTCATAGGGATGAAAAACCACTCATAAAAGTGCCTCACTAGCAGAGCCTTACTAGCTATAATTTCTCAATGATTATAAGATGCCTCACTGGAAATGATCATACTGTCTCAGTGACATGACCATTCATTACATATTTCTAGTTATCATGAATATCGCACATAACAAGGAGCATAAGGAAGTTCTTTTACGAGTTAGATAAGTCTACAAGTAACACTTTCAAGTTTCACCCATGCATCCTCCTTGCATATGACATTAAGGTAATGCCAACACTATCATGAATCACTCCCAAGTATTTGCAAATAAGACCATTCTACCTCCAATGACTTCTCAAATATCACACAAATACACTGAAATCATGAGCCAATCACGTAAAGCTTTATGAAAGTAATCCTAGCACTACTAGAATGCACACATGCCTATGCAACTATACTATTAATAAATCTAAATGATGATGGTGCTAGATTGTACTACCATATTCTAAAATAAAATTTGTTAGTATTTTGAGCTCCTTAATTAAACCAAGTAGATAATTGATAATCAACTATTAATATTTACCGCATTGAGTATTATCAACGAAACGTTATATATAAATTAGTAGACTAAAAATATTAGACTGAAAATTGGTATGGAATCAAAACCTAATTCAATACTAATAGTTTATTTCTTTTAAGTTTAGAAATATTGAGATTTAATCCTAAATCATAATAATTGTAACACTCTAAATTAAATAGGTCAAAACGTGAAAATATCCAACATGCTATTAAATCATCCCACCATCAAATATCCATCTAACCACTTTTCAAAATAAACCTCAACTATAAAGTAATCCTTCTACCATACTGCTGCAAAGGACAAACATAATATTATGACCAAACTTGTTCCATTATAGGATTACGTCCAATAATGACTATGCAATGCATAACACTTATTCCACAATCTATACTTTTCAAGCACACCTGGTATGAATGCAACTAGAGGAAAACATGGAATCTACCCAAAAAGGAAAGATCCAAACTCAGAAGAATAAAAATATGAAATTGAGTACAAGAGGGTTTAGATATTTAAAGGTACAAATGCAGCCGCTTATACTTTATGAGCATGGTAAACACATCAACATGGAGCATGAGAAAACAAATTTTGTAGGTAGTTTTTTTTCTCTATATCCCACGATATAAAACCAAAACTCAACAATGGATCTTGGAATTTGTTCAAAACCTTCTAAAAATTCTAAAGTTGTCTTGCTCCAACCCTTTTGACTATGTATTTGGATACACTAGGATTAATAGTAAGGATGTGATCATTTTGAAACTAGTATAACTATATTCAAAAACTAGTTGTAAAGATTCAATCAAGTCCCACAGAATGAGATTAGCCAAGCATTAGGCATGCAATCTTACATATAATGAGGAACTAATAATATTCCAAGAAAGGATAGTGATTTAAATCTTTGCTTAATGAACACTAATGAGGGCAAGAATTTTAGCTATTATGAGCAAACTAATTTTCTTTAAGCTCAGAGTAATAGATGCCACAAAGCACAATTCTCATGATAAATTATCTTTTATTACATGATAGGATTAAACTTCTTTTATGGCTCTTAAAAAAAATATCAATAAGTAGCATATACTAAATAATCTACCCCTTATGTTTTATACTCTTAACTCCTAGGATGAATTTTATTTCATACAGTCTGTTGTAGATAAAAATGGTAATTTAAATACAAATGAATCGATCGATACTCTCAGTAAGTGTTTCCTTTTAATGCCTGTAATTCTCAATTGGTTGTTAATGTTTTTCTTCCTCAATTCTAAACAATCTCTTTAATGCAATGAAGCTCCAAAAACTATTCCTTTAAAACAGAAGCAAATTTCTTAAGGGAAATGGCATAAAGTGCATGATTCAGATATAAACTGGTTGCAAACCTACCATATCTATTCCAACATTTTATATGCTTTCCATTTCCTAAAGTTTTCCATTTCAGAAAACAAAGAAATACTACGATCGTTCAAGATAATGGCTTCATTTTTGAATATTGTAAAAATATGTGTTATATATTTAGAGGTATATAGATATATATCATGCTGTATATATTTATATATCTCTAAATATATAATATCAATAAAATCTGAAATAGTATTATAATTAAAAGAACAAACTGAAGCCTCAATCCAATACGTAAATTATTATTCAATACAAGGAGCAAAGTGTATATATATAAATGAATAGGAGTAAACATACAGATTTTACAGCCATGATAACGAATTTCATACAAAAAAATAGATCATTTAAATAGCAAACACCCAAATACAGTGAATATGCATAAATGGGTTTTAAGAGAATTTCAATCTTTTCACAATACAGTCACTTTATCATACATTGTGTAATTAAATTTACATTGGAAAGGATTTAAAAACCTGGAATTCATTCTCCTATTGAATATCCTCTTCTTGTTTCCTCTTCTTCCCATTCTTGTTTTCCCTTTTTTCTCCCCTCTCCTTCTTACCACCATTTTAATTTTTCTACACTTCAGACTTCTACCCGACACCCATTTTCAGTTATCTTCTTGCAAAGAAAAATAAAGAGCAAGAAAGCTTATGTTGTGTATTTCCATTACTATTTCCTTCTTTTTAAAGATTTATCCCCCATTTTGAATACCTAATCTTGAAATTAAAATTACTATTTCTTTTCATGCATAATATTTGTTCACCAATAGTAATAATAAAGAAATCCTATTTTTATTGCATATGAAATATTTATCCTCAGAAAATAATAAGGAAGTCTTTTTAATTTTGAAATTTAAATATTTATTCTAAATAAATATTAACGAAATATCACTTACTTGCACATAAAATAATTTTCCTAAATAACAAGGTATTTTCATTTAATTGCAATTAAATTAATTATTCTAAATAACAAGCATTATTAATTAATTGAAAAATAAATTCTTTAATTAAAATATAATTAGTTCATTTTGTTTCATTGCACTTTTATTCTCCTACAAATTAATTTAATTAACCATTCATAAGTATGAACAATATAATCACTCACTAAATTAAATACTAATGTACCAAAATAGTATTATTGAATTATAAATTACTTATAATGGACTAAAAGAATGTATCCCTCAATATTTATGTGATTAATTTTAATGATACCAAAATATTTGTTTATGAGAATCTCTTCCATCAAGTCTTCTAACTAAACCTTGAAGCTCGTACCCCATTGGACTTAAAATCCCTAGCCATAAAATATGACAAGCACAAATACAATTATAGGGAAAAGTGACTACCAAATTTTAGGTATAGAGGGCATGGACAAGGGCCAAAACCAATTCATGATATAGGAATGGAGCCACTTGATGTAATGTCATTTTCTTTATATTTTAGAGACACCTATGATTATATGTGTTAAGTTATGGAGATACATGTTGGGCCTACCATGCCTAAAGTAGCACTATTTTTTTGCACTCACATCTAGAGTATGTATCAAAATATAGCATATGATTATGTTGTATACTTGACGAAGCACTTGAGGGTAGGGTTTACTAATGTTTTTTATTATATAAGAAATAAATTAGGGTGTTAAAACCTTTACACTAAAGGCCCATAGTGCAAAAAAAACAACACAAAAAATAGCACAAAGAAAAAAGATCACATTGTCCACAAGCCAGAAATGACACTATGACAACATAGTAACAATAGAATCCTGATGAATACATTCTTTTAGGCCAGTATAAATTACTTATACTGGCCTAAAAGAATGTATCCCTCAATATTTATGTGATTAATTTTAATGATACCAAAATCTTTGTTTATGAGAATCTCTTCCATCAAGTCTTCTAACTAAACCTTGAAGCTCGTACCCCATTGGACTTAAAATCCCTAGCCATAAAATATGACAAGCACAAATACAATTATAGGGAAAAGTGACTACCAAATTTAGGTATAGAGGGCATGGACAAGGGCCAAAACCAATTCATGATATAGGAATGGAGCCACTTGATGTAATGTCATTTTCTTTATATTTCAGAGACACCTATGATTATATGTGTTAAGTTATGGAGATACATGTTGGGCCTACCATGTCTAAAGGAGCACTATTTTTTTGCACTCACATCTAGAGTATGTATCAAAATATAGCATATGATTATGTTGTATACTTGACTAAGCACTCAAGGGTAGGGTTGACTAATGTTTTTGACTATATAAGCAACAAATCAGGGTGTTAAAACCTTTACACTAAAGGCCCCTAGTGCAAAAAAATAACACAAAAAATAGCACAAAGAAAAAAGACCACGTTGTCCACAAGCCAAAAATGACACTATGACAACATAGTAACAATATAGTTCAAAGTTCTAAAACATAAAATAAACAAAAAGAAAGAGAGCACCAAACTAATCAAACATTTGATCTCGATCCTCCTTGAGGAATTTAAACAATTCCCTATTATCATTACTATGCCATATTTATCTTTACATCTATGTTGTTTCTTATCATTCAAATTTGGTGGTATTTCCATATGCAAATATAAATGAGAAATGAGCTTTTAGGAATGTATAGTTATGGACCCCACACTTTGATAAATATAACCCTAGAGCTTATTTTTGCATATTTTAATATTTCTTTGTTGTTTTTGTATTATATCAAGTGGGTTTTAAAAGTCCTAGACTCCCCACCAATTTTTAGGAATTTCTCATACCTATTGGTTACAAATCCATTATTGAAGGGTCACATAATTGGGGAGATTAGTTCTTGCATGATGAATACATAGTTATCCATGCATTTGAATCCAAAGAGATGTCACAATCATTTCCATTTGTAGTGCCAACTATAATTGCCTATTAAGAGGCCTTGTGGAAAATGAGTGTAGAAAGTTATGTGAATTTCAAGCTGAATAGATGTGTTAGAACTGTAAAAATCTAATGATTTTACATATTGATTTCACTCATAAATTTCTAGATTAGTCCTACCGTGTGCATATTCTGCCCATTTCTTGCCATGTGGTCTCATCGTTCCATCGGGTCTTGCATAATTCACATCATGGTCTGTATCGGCGTGACAATATCAGGGTCTCCTCGATCCATTTTTCTGCTTGTAAACGTCTGTGTTGCCTATCGGCAAGACATTTTTTGTGTCACAGCGATTGGAGTTTACTCACTGGCAGTTATCGGCAAGACTTTCACATTGTTTCGGCGACTGAGGACAATTCATATCGGCAGGAGTTGCACCGTCAGAATGAGGTCTTACCGATTACATTTTGTCTCATTGACTTGCACTTCGAATGTTCATTTCGGCCAAACTTGTTGATATCGGCGTAATGTCATAACGATTCTGTGGTGTCTCGCCGACTTGTGGAAAAGGTTATTTCGGTAGGAGTTGGTGATATTTGGAGTGATGTCTCAATGACTTTTTTGGGTCTCGCCGACACAAGGTATTCATCAAATGAGTTTTTGGGAAGACCCATGTGCATCAGAGTATGGTCATAGCGAATTTATATTATCTCACCGACTGGTGACGGGAAGATACATATTGGTAAGAGTTAGAGCTATCGAAATGAGGTCTTGGTGAGTGACCTTCGGTCTCGCTGATGGAATACATATGGACTATGTTGGTATAGGAATTGATTTATCTCAGCGACACACTGGGTGTATGATGACTTTCGGTATAACATAGTGTGCTCTACGAGAGGTCTCCCCGAGAGCGATATGTCACGGCGACAAGCTTGATCACGGGGGATTTCGGTGAAACATAATATGATTTTTGAGAGGTCTTCCTGACATCACAGGGTTGCGGTGAAAGCGAATAAAATAAGGGGGTGACTGATGGTGATTTAATTTCCTTCGGCATAACTACAAGGCCGACATGGGATGAGCCCGAATTCTATGGTTGGCCGACATGGATTTCAAAGCGATATGATTCCTGATGCTGGTGTATAAATATGCATTCCCGATTGTAAATGATAAGATCAGATCTTAGAATAGATACAATAGATTAGGAATGGACACAGTAGAATAAAGTTCTCATTCCAGAGACTATGTTGCATGTTTTCAAATGGTGATTTCAATGAAATTCAACTGGTGTGGTAGTTTATTTCTGGTGTCAATTGTCTGTTGAATTTATTAAAAAGTATTGCTAAGCTATCTCCAAGTTGATTCTTTCTAATTGTTTAAATTGATATAACACGCTTATTTTCTGTTTATCAGTGCACATTTGTTGTATCTGTGTGGTTAATTAACTGGTTCTCTCAAGAAGAGATTAAATCCTTTTAGTTGATCACAGTAATCAAGGAGATTCATCTAGATTATTAAAGTAGAGCTTAGTAGTCATAATCCTACATGTTTATACAAGTTGTAAACATAACATATGCCAAAATTTGATTTTCTGCCAGAATAAGTTGCCCACTTCTGTTTCATTTGACTCCGCATACCCAATAAGGCACTGGTGTCTGCAATTTCATCATTTGGATTCATTCAATTTCTTTACATCTATTTTACATTTGTTAATTGAGCACTTTAGGATTTAGATCCGAAGATTGTTATTGCTATGAAGTTTGAATTCGTTTGTTCACTTCCATCTGCCATTGTGGACAAATTATTGCAAGAAGAATAATCATAAGTTAAGTCTGCTTCATTCAGATTGGTACACCCACCTAGGTTTAGCAGCACCTGAAGAGTAGAAGGTTGAATTCTTTCAACCTTGTCTATTACCCTAAAACGTATCAAGAGATTGGCAGCCTCTTGAGGTATCTTTACCTGCATTTTTGAGAGCTAACAAGATGAAAGAGCATCCTCTCATCCCATGCCAAGATTAGGGATTTCACAATCCTAGGTCCAAAGGGTACGAGAGGGTGCCACATATATCATCTATCAAGCAGGTTTATAAATTTCCACTCAAAGGAGGAATGACCTTGGGGGATTTATCAACAAGATGAGGCATGAAGTGGGTCTTGCTAGATGTGAATGCCAATTTGATAAATTGGAAGACCTCATCAAAATTTGTAAGTGTTGGCCTCCTACAATGATCTCATAACTAAGCCTTTACAACCTTGATTCAAAGACTAGAGATCTAACTTGAATAGCCATTCAATCATCATGAAGGTGTATTTAACTTGTCAACCCAAGGACATGAACTTGAAATGGGTTAGCACTATATGTGCACTAGGAGCTCAAGTAGTCATTGAATCCTACAGCTAAGAAACACAATACTAAAAGTAAATTGCTGAAAGGAAATAAAGAAAATGTTGAACATCAACCAAAAACTTGAAATACAAAGCAAGATTAAAGATCTGGGTGAACAAACATGAAACTACTCTGTCTGCTTTGGCTGTAGGAACAAACAAAGAATAGAGTTTTAGTGGCTGTAGGAACAGTCGATGCCAGATTTCAAACTAAGTATAGAATATGAAACAATAACTAAACTAATTACTCTAAAGAATGGATAACTCACCAAGTGGGACCCCTTGGATGAGTATCCCCTAAGACTAATACAAAATCAAATTCTTAAATTCAAACTATCATCTCATTCATTGAAAAATGTGTAAACAAAGTAGCAGCATGGCTGTATTGAAAAGTGGAGAATGCTTAATACATTGTTGTGCAATTTTCACACACACGTCCCACCGAAGGCAAGGACCGTCTTTTTTCTTTTGCATCTTTGCATCTTGGCTTGGTCAAATTTTTGTTTTTCTCTTCTTGGGAGGTTATTTTGGGATTAATTCTAGACTGGGTTTGATGGAGGAAATATTTTGAGGCTCTGGGGGAAATTCGCCTATCTTGGAAATTAAAAAATGGGGATTTTAAAGTGAATTTTCAATGTTATATGTAAGTCTTTTTTGCACCCATGGATAGAGGATGAAAAAATAGGCAAGGTTTCTTTTTGAATTTTTTGAAATTTTCTTCTAGGAAAAAAGTTATGGAGTTTAGGGGATTTTGACCCTTCCCAGAAATGGAGGATTTTCGTCCCTAATCGAAATCCCCTAAATTCTGATTTCCGCAACGCGGGGGGGAGGGAGGGGGTGGAAATCCCAAAATTGTCCAAAAATGGAATTTTTCAGCATCATATGTAAATATTTTTTGTACCCATGGATAGAGGATGAAAAATTAGGCAGGGTTGCTTTTTGAAGTTTTTGAAAATTCCTTCTAGAAAAAAAGTTATGAGGTTTAGGGGATTTTGGCATTGCAGTGAATTCGGGTATTTCTGTCCTTGATGGAAATCCCCAAAATTTCCTTTTTTTGGAAATTTCCAAGACCCCCTCAAAATCCTAAAATTTTCCAAAAATGAAAAAAAAAATCAAAATGATTTTTTTTCCTGAAATGGAAAATTTCCAAATCGGAAATTTTTCTTTGAAATTTTTAAATGTTCTTGAAAATGAAATTCTTGAGATGAGAAAAATTTCGAAAATAAAAATTTCCAAAAGTGGAAAATTTCTAAAAATGGAAAGTTTCTAAACAAAAATGAAAGTTATTTTTTAAGGGCCAAAATTTTATTCAAAGTTTAATTTGGATATTTTATGGATTGGATTTTTAACATGTGAGCTACTAATGATGATATCTATTTTTCAGGATTAAATAAATCAAAAGGGGGACTTGCATATGGATTCGTGTCAAGAAGGAAATTCTGGAAGAGTTCAATTCAAATATTAAAAGTGGGGCCTGCATAAGAATTCGTGCCAAAACTATCTACAGCTAGAAGGAGTTTTTGGAGGACATGTGAAGTTGATTTCACATCCAATCAGAATTTTCATTAATGACAAGCTGGCATAATATTGTTTTATCATTGTTCCATGATGTAACTGCTTTTATGTGATTGGATGATGATGTACCATGAACTCCCAAATTAAATGTAATAGTTTGATGCTTCTAGAAGTGCAATTGCAGCCATTGGATGAATTAAATCCTGGCCATTGATTCAAAATGTAATTTTCTATAAAAGGCCAGTGCCTTCTCATTTGTAAGAGGTTAGACTAGGTTAGAATAGCTGGTTTGAGGCTGTAAAAAGCCAGAATTGGCTAAGTTAGAGAAGTCAGTAGTTGTAGGAGAGGAAAGAGACTGAAAATTGTTATGTAATGCTGGAGAAGTTAATGCAATTGAGTTGTTGATTTGGAAAACTCTGTGTTTATCTTTGACAGTTTATGGTTTCTTGTTCTCAATTCTCAATGATAGATGTTAGTTTTCAATTCTTTCATGTCAATGGTGAAATGTTAATGATGTTGATCGATCTTTGGTCCATACTTTTAGCAATTTGTTGATTGTAAATTGTTGTGTAAAGTTAGTTTGGGCCTTATTCTATGCTAAGTTCAACTATGGATGCTTGTTTACATTGTGTCAGTTCTTGGGTATGTGAATGAATGTTCAAAGTCTGAAAATCTTCAGTTTCCTTAGAAGATTGCACCATTTCTACGGAGGTGTGGGCTTGTCCTTGATCAAGCAGGGATTGGTTTTATTGGGGATTTGTCCATTTGCAGCATTCATCATTGTTGTGATTGATCTTAGGTGTTAGCATTAGGATCTCTCTCAACCCTTCTCTTTTTATCTTTCCTTATATCTGAGTTAGTTTTAGGATTGAAAGCATCACCATATTGTTACATCTGATGAAAGTACACTTCCAACATTGTTCATTTGTAAGGCCTTTGTGATTACCAACATTTTCACATTTATCACTAAGTTGTTTTGCATTGTCAAGACCTGACATTAGAGACCTTGGGGTTATCTCTTGAGGCTTGCTGATAGAGATTTACCTTTCAAGAGAGATAGGATTTCCATATTCTATCTGAGTTGTTGCTGTGCAGAAAACACCATTGACAAATTGGCGCTAGAAGGATGGCCAAACGAAGGTGACATAGCTAGAAGTTGAATAAACCTTTATGTTGAAAATATGGGATATGATAGATCTCTAAATCTAAAAGCACAAGTTCTGAATCAAGATGGAAAAGTAGTCTTATATTTTTATGATGGAAACGGTCTTCAGATTGATTTTCCTCAACTTTGTGAGTCTTTGAATAAGAGATTGGATCTTTGGAATAGTAAGGGTTTGCATCACTATGCATTGTTGGACAAGTGTAAAATTCATAATACCTATAGGCACAGTGAGTGGGAATGCTTAGACTTTTTGGGTAAAATCAAAAGGATTTTGCAAAGAGGTATTTTCATGCAAAACCTGTCTAAACCACTAGCCTCCATAGATTTAGAGTTTGTTGATGCTGCAGTTGAGGCATTTACACAAATAGTTGAAGATCAACTCAAGATTTCATCTCATCTAAATAGTGTAGAGTTCATGATGCAGCCCATTCGGAGTTCACTTGTTGTTCATGTGTGGACACTATCATTAAAGTTGGAAGATACCCGGAGTGGAAAGAAAAGTTAGACAAGGAATGCACTACAAAGAAGTCAACAAATTTTGAATCTAGAAATGATGTTGCAGCTGATGTTGAGGTGGCTCAGGAAGGAACTGAGTGTAAGGAAGACAAATCTAAGGTATGAGAGTTAACATGCAAAAATTTGAGTGAAGAGCTTCCTATAAAGATCAAGGAGGATGTTCTTATAGAGGTTAGTCAGATTTCTGAAAATACAGTGGAGGATGAGTTGCAAGAGGAAGGAGTCGCCATGCAAGTTCCTCCCATTCAGAATAAGGATCCAATACAAAATAGATATGAAGAGTTTGTTGCCAGAATTATAAAAGATTGGTCAAGCTTGAGTTACAGTGTTTGCCTAGAGGACTTGTTGTTACCAGCTTGGTGTAGGATACATGGGGAAGAGCATTCTGAATTCACATGCTTCCAATGCTAGGTAGCTATAAAGGAGGTGGAAGAACAAGTGCAATTGCTACAACATACAAGGGATACATAGGAAAATACATCAAACAAGTCTTCGATAGAAGAATTCCAACAAGTTACTGATGGAAGTCTTGAAGAACAGGAGGAAGCACTTAACGGAGGAGTCAACATTCCTAATGGATGTGATCAAGAATCTGAACCAGTCCCAACAAAAGAGGAATTTAGGGAGTTCTCTCATTTACCAAATTCTATTTTTTCTCAATCTATTGATGAATTGAGCACTGAAAATTCACAAACTTTATGCAACAATGATGAGATAGCTAATGTGGCTCATATTAATGTGCTGGAAAACTTGAATGATGCTGAAAATAGTAATACTATAGTCATAATTGGTGGACTTGACAACATACTTGTAGGTGAAAATGTGCTTGAAGATCAGTCTATGATGCCTCCCGGTGAACATCCTGTTGAAAAATTTGTTGTACAAGACAATGTTTCTACAATTTCTTCACTAATTCCTCATGGAAATACTCCAACAGGTGAAAAGTTTCATGTTGATAATTCTAGATTTGTTCAATCTGAATTTCACTCTGCACTGCGTAGTGATGACTCTAATTTTGTTTTGCATGTTTCAAACACGAATGCATCGTTGTACCATCAATGGAGACCTCCTGATGATACTACAATCAACTCTTCACAAGTGCAGGATGATGAATACCACATTCAGTCTACAACAGTACAAAATTAGGTTGTTTCTTTCCTTGCTGAAAATTCTGAAGCTTATCAATTTGATTATGGAACTTTAGGAAAGACAACTTGCATATGGATTGATCATGGTTTCAATGAGTTGCCTCAATTGTTGATTATTCCTATCAATATGGTTAAGTTTGAATGCTACATTATTAAGCCTTATTTTGCTGAACATAAAGATGAATTTGCATTCTTGAGGACTATTACCATCACCTTGTTGCTTGTCCATACATTGATGAACTTTAATCATGGGTTTTGAATGGATGGTCGAGATCTTTGTTAGTCTCAAGCGGTTTGAATGTTTGATTTAAAGAGGATGGGTCATTGGTTTGATTTGAACCTGGAGTGTTCTGAAATCTTATATCTTTCATACATCTTAAGAATCCTGAGGTTGTCATGAGATCTTTGTGAGGTCATGTTAGGTGAAAAATCCTATTTCTACTTTAGCGCCACTGTGGTTCTCAGCCTTGAGTGTGAACTTCATTGTTCACAGGTTGAAATGAAAAAAGTGAAAAGAGAAGAAATATCAAAAAGAAGGAAAAGAGAAAATATTGAAAATCAAAAGAATGAATTCAACTTATCAGGAGTATCTGAATATCTCTATCGGGGCTATGGACACCTGACTGGCAGTAGAGCTATGTTCGGGAGAATCATAGCGATAACCTCGTCGGGGCTATGGACGCCTGAATTACAACAAAGCTCTATCCAGGTTGCTTTTGGAGCTAGAATCTTTATGTAGCCTAACTTGACTGAGCTTGGTTTCTACAGTAGCTCAAGGAGGGAAATGAACTCACCTGGACACACTTGGATTTTAAGTTTATGGAAGGTTTAGTCTACCTTTGGTTCTAATTCTTTGATCTTACATTTTGATTTGTTTGCTTGATATGGAGATCGAAACCAAATATTTTGGGTTCTTGATTCCTGTTTGTCATCAAAATGCTCTGGAGCATTTTCCCATTAAGAGTTTCCATTTGTTGTGTAATTTTCACACACACGCCCCACCGGAGGCAGGGACCCTCTTTTTTCTTTTGCATCTCTACATCTTGGCTTCGTCAAATTTTGGTTTTTCTCTTCTTGGGAGGTTATTTTGGGATTAAGTCTAGACTGGGTTTGATGGAGGCAATATTTTGAGGCTCTGGGGGAAATTCACCTATCTTGGAAATCAAAAATGGGGATTTTGAAGTGAATTTTCAATGTTATATGTAAATATTTTTTGCACCCATGGATAAAGGACAAAAAAATAGGTAGGGTTGCTTTTTGATTTTTTTGAAAATTCCTTCTAGAAAAAAAGTTATGGAGTTTAGGGCATTTTGACCCTTCCTGGAAATGGGGGATTTCCATCCCTGATGGAAATCCCCTAAATTCTAATTTTTGCAGGGGGGTGGAAATCCCAAAAATGTCCAAAAATGGAAATTTTCAGCATCATATATAAATCTTTTTTGAACCCATGGATAGAGGATGAAAAATTAGGCAGGGTTGCTTTTTGAAGTTTTTGAAAATTCCTTCTAGAAAAAAATTTATGAGGTTTAGGGGATTTTGGCCTTGTAGGGAATTCAAGTATTTCCGTCCCTGATCAAAATCCCTGAAATTTCCATTTTTGGAAATTTCCAAGACCCCTCAAAATCCCAAAATTTTCCAAAAATCAAAATAATTTTTCCGAAATGAAAATTTCCAAAGAAATTTTTTCTTTGAAATTTTAAAATGTTCCTGAAAATGAAATTCTTGAGATGGAAAAAAATTTGAAAATAAAAATTTCCAAAAGTGGAAAATTTCCGAAAATGGAAAGTTTTCAAACAAAAATGAAATTTATTTTTTAAGGGCCAAAATTTTATTCAAAGTTTAATTTGGATATTTTATGGATTGGATTTTTAACATGTGAGCTACTAATGATGATATCTATTTTTCAGGATTAAATAAATCGAAAGGGGGACTTGCGTATGGATTCGTGCCAAGAAGGAAATTCTGGAAGAGTTCAATTCAAATATTAAAAGTGGGGCCTGCATAAGAATCTATGCTCAAACTGTCTACAACTGGAAGGAGTTTCTGGAAAACATGTGAAGCTGATTTCATCATCCAATCAGAATTTTCATTAATGACAAGTTGGCATAATATTGTTTTATCATTGTTCCATGATGTAACTGCTTTTATGTGATTGGATGATGATGTACCATGAGCTCCCAAATTAAATGCAACAACTTGATGCTTCTAGAAGTGCATTGCAGCCATTGGATGAATTAAATCCTGGCCATTGATTCAAAATGTAATTTTCTATAAAAGGGCAGTGCCTTCTCATTTGTACGAGGTTAGACTAGGTTAGAATAGTTGGTTTGAGGCTATAAAAAGCCAAAATTGGCTAAGTTAGAGAAGTCAGTAGTTGTAGGAGAGGAGAGAGACTAAAAATTGTTATGTAATGCTAGAGAAGTTAATGCAACTGAGTTGTTGATTTGGCAAACTCTATGTTTATCTTTGACAATTTATGGTTTCTTGTTCTCAATTCTCAATGATAGATGTTAGTTTTCAATTCTTTCATGTCAATGGTGAAATGTTAATGATGTTGATCAATCTTTGGTCCATACTTTTAGCAATTTGTTGATTTTAAGTTGTTGTGTAAAGTTAGTCTAGGCCTTATTCTATGCTAAGTTCAACTGTGGATGCTTGTTTACATTGCGTCAGTTCTTGGGTATGTGAATGAATGTTCAAAGTCTGAAAATCTTCAGTTTCCTTAGAAGATTGCACCATTTTTGCGGAGGTGTGGGCTTGTCCTTGATCAAGCAGGGATTGGTTTTATTGGGGATCTATCCATTTGTAGCATTCATCATTGTTGTGATTGATCTTAGGTGTTAGCATTAGGATCTCTCTCAACCCTTCTCTTTTTCTCTTTCTTTATATCTGGGTTAGTTTTAGGATTGAAAGCATCACCATATTGTTGCATCTAATGAAAGTACACTTCCAACATTGTTCATTTGTAAGGCCCCTTGTGATTACCAACATTTTCACATTTATCACCGAGTTGTTTTTGCATTTTCTAGACCTGACATTAGAGACCTTGGGGTTATCTCTTGAGGCTTGCTGATAGAGATTTACCTTTCAAGAGAGATAGGATTTCCATATTCTATCTGAGTTGTTTTGTGCAGAAAACACCATCAACATACATCATCAATAGCATTTTTAACAAAAATAATCAAGAACTAAAAACCTCCAATAAGAAGATTCAAATCCTTATTTATACTACCAGCTAAACAAAGCGGTCAACTCTCACTAACTGAGAGGACACCAATTAGGGAAAATGATGAAAAGAGCGACAAAGCGGTTACATTTGTAGGGAATCCAGTCAGACAGGCATGCCCAAACATGGAATCAATGTTGCAGTAACACCCTCGATTGCTCAATGCCATAAATACAGGGCGGTTACAATTGACTGTCATGGAGAATACGTTGTTGTCATCCTTCAGTTGACTCCTTTGAATGATTCCCCTGCATGACCATCTGTTAGTTTCCTTTCTCAACTTAGCATCCACAAATTGTGTTCTGCATAGCAGTGTTAGTACGCATAATAATTGGACATCTATAATCACCTTAAAGAACATTCATCAACCATACGTAAAATCATTATAGATAATCCACATAATATGTCAATGTCATTAAAACTTCACAGAGATAGGATTAAACCCAATGTCAATGGTTTGAGGGAAACATTATGCAAATAGTAACATCTAACTACTAAAGTTCGTGACACTGCCAACAAAAGGACGATAGATCTACCCAAAATTTGACCAAAAACTAGGCTCATCATTCCCCCCCAACCTAACGTCTTGTTGGTCCTCCAATAGTGGAAGGTTTGTTCTTTTGTTTGGTCAAAACTCCGAACTTTGCAATTGCTAACTGGCCAACATCTGTCTTAGCAAAGTGTGAGTCTAGGTCCCAATAAATCCTCCCAATCTATCAAGTTTGTTCCACCTTTTCCTTTCTATAGAAATATCATATTAGTAGAATCTGTAGTTTGGTACTGGCCACATGAGAATGGGTGGCTGGAAAGTCAGGGGAAGCCAAAATCTCCCCTTTGTTCTACCAATATGGATATACCTATCAATTCACTTCAATGTTGCAGCATAATTGTGAATAGAATGGGGCTCAGCTTGTTTTAGCTCATCTGTTAAACTATTCCATTGTTGGAATAGGTATCCTCTTACAAGCTCCTCTTTTGATGTTGCTTTGACCTCATATTCAGTGTAGACAGCTTCAATCCAGGGCATGATTCTGTCAGCATAGCTTGGTATGAGAAGTATCCTGAGCCAATATGGATATACCTATCAATTCACTTCAATGTTGCAGCATAGTTGTGAATAGAATGGGGCTCAGCTTGTTTTAGCTCATATGTTAAACTATTCCATTGTTGGAACAGGTATCCTCTTACAAGCTCCTCTTTTGATGTTGCTTTGAACTCATCTTCAGTGTAGATAGCTTCAATCCAGGGCATGATTCTGTCAGCATAGCTTGGTATGAGAAGTATCCCTTGGGTTGCTTGACTCAATCATGATGGCTAAGGGGATGTTAGATTCCATTTTCTTATAAGCATTGTTCTATTGACCCCAATTAATCTCATTTTGTACCCAAGACATAAATGCTCTCCGCTGAATATCCCCAACATATAGCAATGGGTTCCAATCATGATCCCGCGTGACAACATAATTGTGTAAATAGAATTCACATAAAAAAAATTCATCTCAAGGGAAGCAATCCTATAGGCATTGAAGAATTTGGTAGGAGTTTCAATGGAGGGGTTTAAATCTAAAACAATTTTTGACAACTTGAAAGAGAGATATTTCTCTTTCAAGTGCAGGGCATAAACCCTTGGAGGAGCTCTACATTCTAGAATTTATGGCACAAACATCACAATGTCATCTACTTTCTTCTTCAAAGTAGCAATCTCCTTATTTTTCTCCTCAATAACCTCATCCTTCTCTTGGATTTCCTTTTTCAGTCTCTTCTTCTCATGTTTCCATTCTTCCTCCCTCCTTTCTATTTCTTTCCATAAATTTAAAATTGTTGCATGAACTATAAAATCAGGAGGGTTATGAATTCCTACCATTGTTTTTGTTGATGGATGCTCCCCATATGACACTATCTACATGAACTCAGGCTATACAATTGTCTGTGGCTACATGGGTACTATTTCTTTGCCCCCTTCTTGCTGCATGACCTCTCGTTCATGTTCTTGGTTTTGCTTTCGCTCTTGTTATGGCTGCAGGAACTCCTACTCTTGTTCTTGGTTTTGTTGTAGGAACCCCTGCTCATCCTCAAACTCCTCTGTGATATTAGCAAGGTCTTCCAGTGTTATTTTTGCTAGTCTCCCAAATATATCCTCTTCTTTTTCTTCAACATGCTCTTGTTCCATTGGAGCTTTAGGTTCCCCATGTGGTGTCTCACCATGCCCAGGGTTTTCTTGTGAAGGCATACAAAAAGCTGACCCAACCAGTTTTGGCTTCCAAGGGGTGCTCTTACATTTCCCTTTGGTTGCAAGATGAATAGGGCCAGCCTTTCTCTTCCTAACACTCGACACCTCTTTCTTCACAGGCTATGTTTGGGATTTTTCTTTTTCTTTTCTTGTTTCAGCCTCTTTCCTCTGTGCCCTAGCTCTTGTTAGGGTTTGTAGGGGAACATCATCATCATAATCAGGTGAAGAGATTTCTTTTTCTAAATGCTCTATTTTATAGGAACTAATGTTTATGGATTCTTCTGCTGCTATAGGAGGATTCATACTAGAACTAGCACTAGAAGTTGAAGCACCAAGAGTAGTTTCAGCTATGCTTAATCTTCTGCTAACCCGACGGGGTTGGGGTAAAACCCTAGGTTGTATTTCCTCAGTTCTAAATTGGTCAACATTTAAAAATTCTTCCCAGGACATCTCAAATAAACTAGGAAAATATTTCTTAACCAATAATTTTATCAAGCAATGGTGGGAGACAATGTTGTCCCTACCTTTTTGTGTTTCGATTTCCATGATGGAGAGAAGACTATATAGAACCTTGGGCATGTTCATCCTCCTTCTGTGCCTCATGTGGCTCAAGAGCTTGAAATGTATTGAATGCAAGTTTGACAAATGTCCCTCATAGGTGATATACCTTATAATGTAGACAACTGCCTGCTTCCATGGTTCAGGCAGAGACATTCTTTTTGCGCCCTGCTTGTCAATGCTAATTGGCGGGTTGCCATGTACTGTAAATTTTGCTCTGGCCGACTTGACGTTCCTAGAGGTAGGGTAATGCTTTCCATCGGCAGGTAACCCTGAAACTTCCCCAATTCTCTCCTCGGTTGCCACCACTTCTAACCCTTTGACTGTGGCTTTTCCTTCAGAGAATGTTTGAGAAAATTCAAGTGCAATGCCCTCGTCAAAGCCATCCAGCTTCATGAAATAATAAAACCATCCATAGCGTTGGAATTTTTCCAAGCATTGTGCATCCTGCAACAAAATGTCATGAATTGAGGGCTCATTCCGAATTAAGCCACCTCCCATTGTCTGAAATCACTGCCACTCTGCAAAATTTCTTTCCTCCACAATTCTTGTCTGAAAGCCAACACCTTTCTACTAAATTTACACTACTAGTGTCAACTGAATTTCCCCCCCTTTTTTTTCACCATTTACTGCTTATAACTCAAGACTATGACAGAGAAATTAAGGAATTAAGGCGAAAAGAAGGGGTGATAAATGAGAGAAAAATTGGCGGCTCAGTTAACATCACTTCACACATGCAAGCCAAATTTTCAAATCATCTTATTTAAATTTTTTGAAGTAGCCAAATTATGATTTGACACATGGGCAGTATATTCACATTTTTTATTCCCCCCCAACCTAAATTTGGACATGTGTCCACACATGTGAGAAGGGAGCGGTTAATTGACAAGAAGTACTGACATATTATGTAATTACTTATAGTAACCTGCCATGATTAAATAAATGCACTTAAAAGGAAATTAAGAGATGAGAATTATTGTGTACATACTTGAGTGTACGAAAGATGTGTTGCAAAGATCGGGGAGAGAAAGTATCTTTTTTCCTTTTTAGAAATAGTTGAGCAATTAATGAAGGTGAAGTGAAGTGAAGTGAGGCGGAATGAAATGAAGGAAGAGAGAGAAAGGTGATATAGATGGATGAATGGGTGGGTGGGTGAAGAAATGGATTTCCACTTAAAGTGGAAACCTTATTTTGAAAAGTACGTACCTTAATTTAGCTGGAAGGTGGGATGCTACGTCCACCACTTTCAACTGCAGGAAGCTCGTATGTTGAATGTTGGGTGAATTGTTGTAGGAACTCTTCCTCAATCTTTGCAGGGTCGACTTGGATTCCTTTGTGAGAAATTTAGTAGCCAAGAACTACACCTTTCTACATTATCATGAAGTACTCTTCACTATTCAAGGATAGGTTTTGGTTTTCATACTCCTATAGGATCTTCCTAAGATTCTCCAATGCTTCATTAAAATCAACACCATAGGTGGTAAAGTCATCCATATAGATCTTCATGCAGTTAAGGGAGATGTCTAGAAATATGCTAATGAATGCTCTTTGGGAAGTTGCAGGTGCATTGCATGGGCCAAAAGGAAGCACTGAATAATCATACATTCCCCATAGGTAGGTGAAGGTCATCTTCTCCTAGTCCTCAAGTGCAATTGGAATCTAGTTGTAGCCACTGAATCCGTCTAGGAAAGAAAAGTACCATTTTCCTACAAGTGAGTCCAAAACTTGATCTATAAAAGGCAAGGGGAAATGGTCTTTCTTAGTGGAAGCATTAATTTTTTTGTAATCAACACAAACTCGCCACTTTCCTTTCTTCTTTGGCATGATTACTAATGTAGACACCCACTAGTTGTTTGAAATAGGATAGATTAATAATTTATGCAGCTCTGTTTTAATGATTCCTCCCAATGCAGGGTTGACCCTTTATTGAGGTTGCCTTACTGGTTGAAAATATTCTCTGATGTAGATCCTATGAGTGCCAAATTTAGGATCCAATCCTTTCATATCATGATAGTCCCATGCACATGCATGCTCATGAGACTTCAGTAAGTCTGCCAATTGTAATTGTTGTCCTTCACTTAGCTTGTTAATATTCAAATATCTTCCTTCAGACACTTGTACTAGAATAGTCAATCCTATCATAGCTGCTTTATTAATACACAGTACCTTGAATTCATACAGAAGCATGGTATGGAACATGCCTATTGCTACATGAATTTTCTCTGTAGACATAGTGGCTACAGGAAGAGTGGCTACAAGAAGTTTTTCTATAGGTGGAGTGGCTACAGGAAGAGTAGGAAGAAGTGTCCTAACAGAAGTAGAAGATGATGCTTCTCCCACTTCATAACGGTTTTGAATTATACTAGATGACACTTCATCTTTTTCTTGAAGCTACAAAAAATTCTTTTACCTAACATCATGAGTTGCACCACTGAGTTAACTTCCTCGGCTTCTTTACCCACTTGTGGCCATATAGAATCCTCTTCATCATGGTTCAACTGAGCAGGAGGATAAAGAACAAGCTTTTTAGTATTCCTACCATCAGAAATAGTCATGTCACCTGACCGACACTCGATATAAGCATCTGCTATTGCTAACCATGGCCTTTCAAGAAAGATAGGATATCCTCCTAGGGTGGCCTTAGGATTTTGAGGTTCAGTTAGCTAAATAGGATCATTCAGAAGTTCCTCTTCCTCTTCCACAAGTAGCTCAGTGATGATGGGTGTGGAAGGAGTTGGGAAAGTGGTTCCTAAATGCAAACGGATGTCATTGACACTCACAACATGTGCAGGGAATTGATTTGGATCGGCTGAGTATGTAGGGTGCTGCTATGGTTTGTTATTTGGATTGGGTGTGGGTTGAGCTGGCAGCTGAGTAGGTTTAGGTGCATTGGAGCTTGAATTAGTAGGTGGAGGAATTACAACAAGCTGTTGGGGTTGAGAAGATGGTTGCATGCAAATGGCTGTCCAGTTTGGCCCAAAAAAAGATAGTGGATCTGGTGGCATACCTTGTCTTGGAGCCCCTGTCTTCCTTTGTGCAACAAGGTAGACTTGTCCTTCCTCAGTCTGAATTGGTTTGAACTCAGGTGGAATCTTGCTTTTACTGTTAGCCACCATCTTGCATCTGCAATCCTTCTTATTTTTTCTATAATGAGGGAAGTATTCTATCAACGTTGTCTCTGCCTCCTCATGTTTTTCTTTGGCCTGAAGTGTATCCAACTGAGTAATCTCCATCCTTGAAACTCCACCAGTAGATGAATTACCCACAAAATTCTGGTAAGCTATCCCTTCCTTTGAAGCTACTCTGGAATAGTTCTATTTTCTGGATATCTTCCCAAGGAACTTGAGTGATATCTCCTCCCACCATTAAGCCCAAAGCATCGGTGCAACTCTCCTTGATTCCCTTCAAGAAAAGCAACTTCTGTGATTCTTCATTGAGTGTATGGTGTGGATATTTTTGCATGCAAAACATAAACCTTGAAATGTAGTCTTCCAAGCTCTCATCTTCCTGTTGCTACATCCCAAAGACATCACCTCCTCTCATATCACTACTCCTACAATATTCCTTGTATTTTCCAAGGAACTTTGTCTTCATTTCCTCCCAAGTCTCCATGATGTCTCTACCTAGACTCATAAACCATCTTAGTGTTGCTTATTTTAAAGTGTTAGGAAATAGCTTAAGCCTATGAGCATTAGTGGTATAGTCACAACTTTTGTAGAGCATGTCAAACTCAAACAAGAAGGTATCACCCATGTCTTCTTGATGAATTCCCAAGGCAAAGGGGTTATCAACCTAGTGGAGGCCTCAAAACTAGTGGAATCAAGATATACGTCGGTAAAGGGAATGGTTCTTCTTCCTTATGCATGCGGTATCAACTCAGCATCAGCTAACTCACACAAAGAATGAGCAAAAGAATAGCAAGTCATTACCTGTCTAAGAAAGGGGGTATTCTAAGAACAACTCAAGAGAAATGCTATAGCAGAGAAACTATCAATGAATCCAAAGAACTTCCTAGCTTGACACCATCCCCGACAACGGTGCCAAAAATGTTGGCCTCCTAAAATGATCTCATAACTAAGCCTTTACAACCTTGATTCAGAGACTGAACATCTAACCTGAATAGCCATTCAATCATCATGAAGGTGCATTTAACTTGTCAACCTAGGGATGTGAACTTAAAATGGGTCAGCATTGAATGTGCACTAGGGGATCAAGTAGTCATTGCATCCTACAGCTAAGAAACACAATACTGAAAGTAAATTTATGAAAGGAAATAAAGAAAATGTTGAACATCAACCAACAACTTGAAATGCAGAGCAAGAATAAAGATCTGGTCGAATAGACATAAAACTACTCTGTCTACTTTGGTTGCAGGAATAGACATAGAATGGAGTTCTAGTGGTTGTAGGAACAGTCAATGCCAGATTTTGAACTAAGTACATAACAAGAAATAATAACTAAACTAATTACTCTAAAGAATGGATTACTCACCAAGTGGGCCCCCTTGGATGAGTATCCCCTAATACTAATACAAACTCAAATGCTTAAATTTAGACTATCATCTCATTCTTTGAAAAATGTGTAAATAGAGTAGCAACATGGCTATATTGAAAAGTGGAGAATGCTTAATACATCATCAATATCATTTTTAACAACAACAATCAAGAACTAAGAACCTCCAAGAAGAAGATTCAAATCCTTCTTTATACTACTAGCTAAACAAATGGGTCAATTCTCACTAACTGAGAGGATGCCAATTAGGGAAAATGAGGAAAAGAGCGGCAAAGCGGTTACATCTACAAGGAATCTAGTTAGACATGCATGCCCAAACGTAGACTCAACGTTGCAGTAATGCCCGCGATTGCTCAATGCCATAAATACAAGGCAGTTACAATTGACTGTCGTGGGGAATCCGCTGCCATATTCCTTTGGTTGACTCCTTTGAATGATTCCCCTACATGACCATCTGTTGGTTTCCTTTCTCAACTTAGCATCCACAAATTGTGTCTTGCATAGCAGTGTCAGTACTCATAATAATTGCACATCTATACTCACCTTAAAGAACATTCATCAACCATACAAAATTCAATATAGATAATCCACATAATATGCCAATGTCATTAAAACTTCATAGAGATAGGATTAAACCCAATGTCAATGGTTTGAGGGAAACATTATGCAAATATTAACATTTAACTACTAAAGTTCATGACATTGCCAGCAAAAGGATGATAGATCTACCCAAAATTTGACCAAAAACTAGGCTCATCAATAAGAACTTTGATGAGAAGAGAGAAAGAAGAACCAAATGTTTTAGAATTAAGAGTGTTGAGAGGAAACTTATAGAGGATAACTCTCATAAATTCCAGATATTTATTATAGAAATCAAGGATCCTCTTCATAAGATAAGGGTCGTGTTGAAATACTAGACTACCTTTTGTGAAATTTCATTGAGCCAACTCCTTGTTTCTTTTGTATCAACTTCTATGAGTGTAGTTCCTTAACTACGCATAGAAAAGACCATTCAACAAGGGTCAAGTGTGGAGCCATCCCAAACAAAAGGAAATGATATATTGATTGAGGAATCTTTTGGATTGCAATTAAAAGAAAAAAAATTGGAGGGTTCTCAATTTCCTCAAGACCCACAAAGAATTTAAATAGGTCTTGAGGAGGCCAATACAATTGATGTAGAGATTATTAAATCCATTCAATAAATAGAATATACATGAAATATTTAGGCCACTATCCTTGATGCTATGATTGCATTGAGTGAGCTAAAAGGTGAAGAGTCAATGCAATATTTCAAGACAAAACATGCGACCTTCATGGATGATGATCAATTCATTAGGGCTGATGAGTTCAAGATTTTTTCCTAAGATTAAAGATATATTCCTAGAATAATATTCAATGAAGGCATGATTATGCAAGTGCTTTGGGTTTGGATATATCAAGGGGGTAATTTAGTCTTGGATGTAAGCATTGAGTAGATCACTTTAGAGCAAGCTAGGAAACTAGTAAGAGATAGTGGATACTTATTGCTTCCTACCTAGGATTTAGCCTCCATTTTGGCCTTTGAAACCATGAGAAGGAATGGTAAAGGAAGTGATGTTTTTGAGGACCTTGATCAAGAAAATAATTTTTATTCATGTTAAAAAATATTGAGAACACCTTGGCTTTTTAGACAATTACCCCAAAGCATGAAAATATAATCATTCAAGAGGCTTCCCAAGGATTAATTGAAAGCCTAGTGTTTAAGAGAATGATAGATACTCCTTCTCCTAAGTTTATAATATTGTGCATTCACACTATCCAATTTAATGAACTTGTAATAAAGAAGATACAAGAAATCATGATGCTCTCCTCTAGGATGTGAGTAAACTTAACCATGTGTTGAAAGAGGAGAAAGCTAACTAAAAAAATTACTAGCATAATATTAGAGCATTGATAGTAAACCTACCTAATGTAAAGGAAATTATAGATAAGATACTTCAAATGATCAACAAGTATTGTAGGAGAAAGTTAAAAACTTGTAAGGTGAAGTGAAACACTTGGTCCTTATGGCCAAGAAAGATAGTAAAAAATTATTAGGGGAATCCTTTAGGAAAGGATTGTAAAATTGACTAGAATGGATAATGCCTTCTAGGAATGCCACTTGAACATGATAAGTGCCAACTAATATATAAATGAGGTAAATCTATAGTTGGTAGAGTTGAATATGAAGTGGATCCCAAGAATGATTGTCTTGAAGATTATCAGTAAGAATGTGAAATATAATCTAGCTAGCCTAGAAAAAAGTGACACTATATTTGAGGCAACCTACCTTTTTAATGAAGTCTTTGCTTTCATGTCCAAGTTACACTTATTGCTAAGAAAGAAAGCTAAGTAGTTTAATGGGTACTAATAATCAATCAAAATAAATTGACATCTAGAAAGGTGATTTTATAAACCTTATTCCTATGCATTGATCCTATTGTGCAAAATGATCAAATTAACTGTGTTGGTTAATTACCAAGTAGATAATTTCATTTTCCTATAAAGTAAGATTGATAGTTTTATCAAAGGGGTAAGAATAATTGGATATTAGGTACACAATAAATGTAAACAAAATCAAGACAATATTAGAAACCATGTGGCCATCAAACAAAAAGTTTGAGGAATGGATAAAAATATGCAAAGGAATATTACTTAGTGAGTTGTCTTTTCTCCCAAGTCTTAATTTTCCTCCCACATATTATGGAGCATGTGAAAATGTCCATTACAAGAAAACTATAATTTTATAATGGAAAATGGAAGTGGCATTTCATCCCTTGTTCCCTAAGGAATACCTATTCGAGAATGATCAAAACTTTGGTATGAGGTATCCATTTATGTTGAATGAGAGAATTTATCTCTTTTCAATCCAACTTTGAGGTGTCATTTCTTATGGGAATTCTATGTATAGAAGCTCTATGTGTTGCATATGTGTACTAAATTTATTTTTTAAGTATCAATTTATCTTATGTCTATACAACTATGGAATGAGAGGATCTAGGAAGTGCCTCAAACTTTATTTACTAGATTTTGGTCCATCATTGCCCTCTTTCCTAGTTTACTGCCTCTTTTAGATTTTCAAGTATTTTGTATCACCTTTACAATCATGAACTCATATTTTAGAGTAGGTAGTCATAACTAGTGCTTTGATTTCTATCCTTGCAATTTTTTGTAACATGATGCTAGGAGAAAGTTATCTCCCTTGCATTATCCCATCAAAGGAGGGTTGAATTTTTTGGTAACATGTTGCACTTAAGTGTCCTCCCCACTATGTTTTCAATTTTCTTGGGACTTTAGAGGATGGAGATAAGGATTATATGGGATTATAACATTCATCCTAAAGGTTTACATGATTGGAGGATTGAAGGAATCCAACTTGTTTTTGTTATTTTATCGCTACTACCTGTAGTAGCTCTTAGATGCATTGCTTCATTATTTGTGTGAATTTGGTTAATATTGTGTGTATCTAGTGAGGTTACTCTTGAAGGAGTTGTAGTTTACATTTATCTTATATTGTAAGTGACAATAAATGAGTTGAGCTAAAGAAATTAAGATAGAGTTTTTTGGTACCCCAACCTACCTTAATTAATCTCTAAGGATTTTTGAATTCCTATAATCAAGCATATTGAATGGTTGGATAATGAACAAGAGAAAAAAGAGTTATCTCTTGCACTTCTTGCACAAATAATCAAAATTGATCTTATAATTGGCCATGGGTTTAAGGTTAAAGACATTTTTAATTAACTCCTTATTGAGGGTAAAAATTACATCACCACCTTTTCCTTTTACTTGCCTTGAGATAGGGCCATACTTATCATATAAGGAAAACATTAAATTAACATTGACAAAGATATTGGGACTACCAATGGGTCCAAAGACCTCTAAATATTTGATATTGGGATTGGTCTATTGGCTATGATGTGATAATATTCAAACAAATCCCAGAAAATTACTAGAATAATGGTATCCTTTATTAACTTGGCCATTTATTGCAACCTATCTAAGAAATTTTCCTTGCCTTATAGATGTTTATCTCTTTTTTGAAACCCTCCAAATTAACATTAAATCTTGGTTCAAGATTCTTTTGGATTTATCAAGCTTGGAAGTTGACTGACATTGTAAATTTATAGAAGACCAAATTGAGTATGAATTGGGTGGTAGTTTTTTAATTATAGTTTCCTCATGAGTAGAATCATACAAACCCTAGGATACAAATAATATATAGAGGCTTTAAATATTTTTGATGACTTAATCATGTTTTGGTTGTAATTTAGTGCTTGCGATAATTCGATTGAATAGGAACACATGTAATAAAGTCTATAGGATATCCTTTCTAATTATGGTTTTCAAATACCCTCTTCTTACTTATATTTGGTTTTGAATTGTGTTGGAAACTTAAATGTAATGGCTTTCTCATTCCATGACCTTTTAAATTTAATGTAGCATACCAACTTAGGGTTGATGACACACGTGCTAATGGGTTCAATCCTAATTTTAATTTTATCCTTTAATTTTCTGAAAGGATTAGATCAATGGTTATCACACATCACAAATAATAACAAAAAGTTGATAAGCATAAAATATAAACTTGTATTATGTCACTTAGTATTATTCTTGTATATGTAATAGACTTGGTGAAAGGTCTGACACATGGCCCAATAAAACCATTCTATTTTTCCACTTTTTTTTATAGCTAAGCCACCATGGGAGTTAATCCACTACCCATTTATTTGTATCATGCATCAAATAGTCTAAAGTAGAACACATAATTTTTTTGATGTGAGGAGCCCATGCAATGTAATCAAGTGTTGTCATCTATCATACACCTCAACCTATTATTTCAAGCTTTCAATAGTTTAACATACATCACACACAAGACACTAGGGCCCTTTAAAAATTTCTAATTCAAAGACCTAGTGTGATGTAATAGGAGGCTACCATCTATCCAAACCTCAGAGAATCCAATGCCCTTTTTAGAAAAATGTACACATAGACTGTCTATTCCAATTTAAAATTTCCACATCAGCCTAACATCATATATTGTCATCACATTTAATTGTCCACTAAGGACATGTGTCAAAATATTGTAGCTTTTTAGTTAGCCTTAGAAAGATGTGATGTGAACAAATTTTTTCATATAATGGGAAATCAACACATATACTCCAATGTGCAATATTCTTCTTGGAAAAGTCTTCTTGAATGGTTAACGTACATCACATAGCTAATGGTGGGGCCCATACATAAATCTATAATGTGAAGAGGATATGTAATGCAATGGGATATCACCACATAGAATAAGCAATAAGGAACTCTATTCCATCCACTTAGAACACACACATAATCAATGATTGAATAATTAAATGACAACAACTTTGCAGAGTTATGAGAATATGTTGTGGTAGTTGACAAATATGATTTGAAATTTGGAGACACATGGTGTCACAATGTTATCTTGTAATAAAAAGGGTCTTTCAAATAAAATTATAATTCAAGGACTTGCAATTTTGACTTGCACCATCGTTGCATCTATATGGGTCATTATGGCTTCATCGAGTGGCTTACACTATTGGGATAGTTGTAAGATTTCTTTTGGATGTTAAAAATTGTGATCTAGAAATTCATACTTATTTCTATGTGCATTATGACCATGTTGAAAATGAATTAGTTGTATCATAATCGACACAGTGAGTTTCTTCCCCCATGGAGTCCTATTTTGATGCATCATAATGACTATTTTCATCTTCATACAATTGGATATACTTTTCCTCAAGGATTTTTTTCTCTTTACTTATTGAGAGGACTTGTGCATGATTTAGTGCAACAAATTTAACTTCCAATAGCTTGATTATTTTCTTTTGTTTCTCTCAATAAGCATGCAATTTATTTGTGTTTGAGCACCCTTATCATCATAATCATCACAAGGGAACTCATCCTTCACACTCATCAAGAGAGCATATATATGTTTAAAAGTAGTACTTTAATTTTTCATCAACTCAAGCTTTTCCCTGCACTACTCAAGGCCATATTCACATGATATGTTGGGAGAAGTGGCATATTGGTCGACAATGTAATCATACCTCATGTTAAAATATTGTAAATCTAGATCAAGGATTCTCTTTATTCTTTTCATCCAATAACCATATCATAACTTTGTATATGGGATTTTTGAGAGTTGAATATTATAAGAGCCTCCAACATATCATTTTTAAGGAAACATATCAAGCTCTTCTATTTTGCTTCATATTTCTATGCAATATTGGAAGAGGCAATATGATGGGCATCAAAGTATGTCTTCATATCCTAATATTGTATGCCATGAATTTGAAAATACTCATCAATTATTTTATGTACTTATTGATGCCTTAGTTTTAGAGCCATTTTATTGAAGATGTTAAATTTTTAAGGCATTTTAAAAAGCAAAGGTAAAAAAATTAAAATATGAAGGCTTGCAAGTGAAAAGGTTAAGAAAAATGGGAAAATAAAAAACATTTGACCATATTTTTGGGCATTGTTGATGGTGTTTTCTGCACAACAACAACTCAGACAAGATATGGAAATCATATCTCTCTTAAAAGGTAAATTTGTATTAGCAAGTCTCAAGAGATAACCCCAAGGTCTCTAATGTCAGGTCTTGACAACACAAAAACAACTCAATGATAAATGTGAAAATGTTGGTAATCACAAAGGGACCTTACAAACAAATGTTGGATCTTCAAACTTATCAGATTTTGTAATATTTTGAATATATATATATATCAAAAAGAAGGAAAAGAGAAAATATTGAAAATCAAAAGAATGAATTCAACTTATTCGGAGTATCTAAATATCTCTATCGGGGCTATGGACATCTGGCTGGCAGTAGAGCTATGTTTGGGAGAATCACAACTATAACCTCATTGGGGCTATGGACGCCTGACTAGCAGCGAGGCTCTATCCAGGTTGCTTTTGAAGCTAGAATCTTTATGTAGCCTAACTTGACTGAGTTTGGTTTCTAAAGTAGCTCAAGGAGGGAAATTAACTCACTTGCACACACTTAGATTTTAAGTTTATGGAAGGTTCGGTCTACCTTTGGTCTTGATTTTCTTTAATCTTGCATTTTGATTTGTTTGCTTGATAGGGAGATTGGAACCACAAATTATGGGTTCATGATTCTTCTTCATCATCAAAATGCTCTTGAGCATTTTCCTAGCAGGAGTCACCATTTGTTGTGCAATTTTTGCACACATGCCCCACCGGAGGCGGGGACCCTCTTTTTTCTTTTGCATCTTTGCCTCTTGGCTTGGTCAAATTTTGGTTTTTCTATTCTTGGGAGGTTATTTTGGGATTAAGTCTAGACTGGGTTTGATGAGGGCAATATTTTAAGGCTCTAGGGGAAATTCACCTGTCTTGAAATTTGAAAATGGGGATTTTGAAGTGAATTTTCAATGTTATATGTAAATCTTTTTTGCCCTCGTGGATAGAGGATGAAAAATTAGGCCGGGTTGCTTTTTGAACTTTTTGAAAATTTCTTCTAGAAAAAAATTTATGGAGTTTAATGGATTTTGACCCTACCTGGAAATGGGGGATTTTCGTCCCTGATGGAAATCCCCAAAATTTCCATTTTGAAAATTTCCAAGACCCCCTCAAAATCCTAAAATTTTCCAGAAATGGAAAATTTCTTTTTTACACCCATGGATAGAGGATGAAAAATTAGGCAGGGTTGTTTTTTGAATTTTTTGAAAATTCCTTCTAGAAAAAAAAGTTATGAGGTTTAGGGGATTTTGACCTTGCATGGAATTCGAGTATTTCCTCCCTATGTGGAAATCTCCGATTTCCGTCAACCTCTTGGATTTCCATAATTGTTGCACTTTCGAGGATTTCATGCACCCCGCATAATTCCCTCACCCTAGGAAATCCCTGAATTTCCTCCATGGCCTGATTTTTGCTAAGGGCTCAAAATCCTGAAATTTTCCATTTGTGGAAATTTCCAAGACCCCCTCAAAATCCTGAAATTTTCCAAAAATGGAATTTTTTTCCAAAATGATTTTTCCCAAAATGCATTTTTTCCAAAATGGAAAAAAATTTCTTTGAAATTTTAAAATGTTCCTGAAAATGAAATTCTTGAGATGGAGAAAAAAATTGAAAATAAATTTTTTCCAAAAATAGAAAATTTCCAAAAACAATTTTTTTTCAAAAATGGAAAATTTTCTTAAAAAGCCAAAATTTTCAAGTTTAATTTGGCTATTTTATGGATGGGATTTTTTATAACATGTGAGCTACTAATGATATCTGTTTTTTAGGATTAAATAAATCAAAAGGGGGACTTGCATATGGATTCGTGCCAAAAGGGAAATCTAGAAGAGTTCAATTCAAATATTAAAAGTGGGGCCTGCATAAGAATTTGTGCCCAAACTATCTACAACTGGAAGGAGTTTCTGGAAAACATGTGAAGTTGATTTCATCATCCAATCAAAATTTTCATTAATGACAAGCTGGCATAATATTGTTTTCTCATTATTCCATGATGTAATTGTTTTTATACAATTGGATGATGATGTACCATGAGCTCCCAAGTTAAATGTAGCAGCTTGATGCTTCTAGAAGTGCAATTGCAGCCATTGGATGAATGAAATCCTGGCCATTGGTTCAAAATGTAATTTTTTTATAAAAGGCTAGTGCCTTCTCATTTGTAAGAGGTTAGATTTAGGGGTTAGAATATCTTATTAGAGACTGTAAAAAGCCAGAATTGGCTAAGTTAGAGAAGTCAATAGTTGTAGGAGATGAGAGACTTGAAATTGTTATGTAATGCTAGAGAAGTAATGCAATTGGATTATTGATTTGGCAAGCTTTGTGTTACACTTTGACATTTTATGGTTTCTTGTTCTTCATTCTTAGATGTTAGATGTTAGTTTTCAGTTCTTTTGCAATAATGGTGAAATGTTAATGATGTTGATCAATCTTTGTTCCATACTTTTAGCAATTTGTTGATTGTAGATTGTTGTGTAAAGTTAGTCTAGGCCTCATTTTTGTGCTTAGTTCAACTATAAATGTTTTTTCATATTGCGCCAGTTCTTGGGTACGTGGATGAATATTTATGGTATGAAAATCTTCAGTTTCCTTAGAATATTGCACCTTTTCTATGGAGTTGTGGGTATGTCCCTTATCAAGCAGAGATTGGTTTCATTGGGGATATGTCCATTTGTAGCATTCATCATTGTTGTGACTGATCTTAGGTTTTAGTCTTAGAAATATCTCTAAACCCTTATCTCTTTTGTTATTTATTTTGAATCTAGGTTAGTTTTAGGATTGAAGGCATCACCATATTGTTACATCTGATGAAAGTACACTTCTAGCATTTGTTTGTAAGGTCCCTTTGTGATTATTAGCATTTTCACATTTATCACTAAGTTGTTTTTGCATTGTCAAGACCTGGCATTAGAGACCTTGGGGTTATCTCTTGAGGATTGCTGATAGAGATGTACCTTTCAAGAGAGATAGGATACTTGTATTCTGTTTGAGTTGTTGTGCAGAAAACACCATCAACAGGCATCAAGAAGAGGATAGTTTTTAGTTTTTCTTTACCCACATAGCATGGAAAAGCATTAAGGTTTCAAGTAAATGGAATTGAAGGAAGCCTAGGGAAACAAGGATGCACTGGGAAGATATAGACTCACGTTGCAACATGGTGATTAGAGATGAAAATGACACATTGAAGGAGTCTTTGCAAATGAAAATTTGGTAGTCACTTCTCCCTATAATTGTATTTGTGCTTATCATATTTTATGGCTAGGGATTTTAAGTCCAGTGGGGTACGAGCTTCAAGGTTTAGTTAGAAGACTTGATGGAAGAGATTCTCATAAACAAATATTTTGGTATCATTAAAATTAATCACATAAATATCCTAAGAAGGTTGAAGAGATGATGAAATGATGAAGATGGAGAAAGTGGGGGGGTGAAAATGGATAGGATAGATATATGAGGAGAGTGATGAAGGATAAATTGATAGTAGCCAAATCAAGTAGGTTAATTGTTGTGTTATGTTGGCATGTAATGAGCACTAAATTTGATATAGCATAAGATACTATGCACCAGGGTATGAAGAGCCAAGGTGACTTTGTATCGCATGCATGGGACTGGCACAACAAACAAAAGGTTAATCCAACATCCCAAAGTCATAAGGGCTTTGGTAGGGCCAATGTTGGAAAACCGCAAACACAAAGGATGCCCCAGTGTAACACAAGACCACAAGGATATTGGTGGGTACTACTCAGGACAACCAAGTAGACAACAACAAACAAAAGATCAAGATATGCCCCTATGTTTACCAGTCAAAGTCCACCATAATATGATGGATCATGGCAACCTTGACAAGGTATGATAGGAAGCTCAAATGATAAACAAAATGCCAAAAGTATCAAAATATCACAATCAATTTCAAATGTCATTTGCCACAAGATCAAAAGGTGGATGGGATTGATGTGGTCTGATGAGGAAGGATGCATCCTGTTAAGACCAAAGATGGAGACTAAACTAAGTGATCGATATGACTTTGGATACTCAAAACTGATTGAATCTTATGATACTAGTGGATCTCATTTGTGAAGAACCAGCTAGATAGGGTCATACTTGATGACATGACACAAAATACAAGACACAAGATGTACACACCCTAAAGACCTAGGGGCTCGAGGGCTGATCAGAGATTAGCCTTGCCTACGTGAAAGTGCAGAGCCCTTGTAGTTCGATAAAAGACCATGGATAAAAGTGGAAAGAGGATGATGGAGGCGATGATGGATGACAAAGACTAGACGAACAAAAGCCCCGGGGGCTGATCAAATGATCAACCTTTCCTACGTGAAAGCATAAGGGCAACGTAGTTCGACAAAAGGCTGATGATCAACCATGGATAAAGGATGATGAGATGACCTTGATAAGTGGATAAAAAGATGGAACCGATATGATGAGACAAGAGAGACCTAGTGGAAAAGATAGGATGATGGCGATTGCACGAAGCTCAAGGATTGGATAGCTATCTCAATCATCAAAAGATGAATTGAGATGATGATATGATGGATAGATAAGTGATGAAAAGTGAGAGGAGATTGGAAAGATGTGTAAAAGAGGTGGGAGTGATGATAGTGAGATAGATGGCATTGGGTTTCATGAGGGGGGGAGCCTATAGCTAGATACCAATTTCAAGGTATTATGAGATGGAAGGAAAAATAGGGATAAAGGGATGGATAGATAAAGATAAGGAGATGGAAAGATGCTAGGATGGATGGATAGAGGGGTAAGGATTTGGCTGTGGAAAAGGTTACTGGATGGATAGATGGGAAGGTAAGGATTTGGAAGATGGAAAGGGTTTCTTTTTTTTTTTGGATGGATGGATGGGAAGATAAGGATGGGGAGATGGAGGGGATAACATGATGGATAAATGATGTCTCCAAGGACTATGTCACAAAGGAAGTAGATGCCCCCACTCTAGATATGTCATGCATCATGAGGCAGGAGGGATGAAAGACGAGTGGATGGGAAGATAAAGGAGATAAATGGAGGATATGATGGGTGGATGAGGGAGGGAGATAGATGTAGGTAGGATGCATGGATAAGGATGGGGATTTACACATGACACCTATTTGCCAGGTTTTCATCATGGTACTTATCCAAGGCACTTGTTTGCCAAGTTTTCACCATTTGACAAATTATTTCTCTTTACTTTTTTTTTAATTATTTTTTTTGACTTTTTTGACTTTGGATTTTTGGATAGTATTCAAATGGATATAGATAAGGATAGGTATGTGGATAAGTGGATTTAGAAGATATGTGATAAGGAGATGGATGAAAGACTCAAGCATCAAGTTCCATACAATGTATTGAGATCCCATGTGTGAAGTGACTATTGGATGTTGGTACAACCTTATTAGGATAAATGGATTATGCAAAAGAATGGATTAAAGGGATTTGATGTGGGAGATATGTGGGATAATGGATGGGATATTGGAAAGTGTATGGGTGGAATGATGGGGTGGATGTGTGATGGGGGAATGTTTTTAGGACCAATATTGGCACATATGGTGGTGGATGTGAAAGGCTAGGAGGATTAATGGATGGAGAATGTGGGGATAACAGAGGAGATGGGATAGTGAATTTTGGGACATAAGGACCCAAAATAGATTTAGGAGATGGAGGGTGTGTATGATTAGCTTTTGGATTAGAAACTTTGGATGTTGTTATGAATTTTTCATTTGAAGGCATTGCATCTTTTTTCTTTAGGATCCACATGGTTTTGATTTTTGCTTTGGTGGGTCTTTGTGGCCTATAGATTTGATTTGGATTTTAGACATGATCTTTATTTTCTTCATCATGTCCTTGAGAGGGTACATGGGGATCTTTGGATTCATGTGGATATTTTGATTTATGCATGTTTTGTTGATAGGTTTTTTTGCACCTTCTCAACATAGGCAGTGCACGAATGCACTACCTCTCTTGAAAGACAATATCTAACAACAAGTTACTAAAAATTACCCCAAGGTCTCTCGGGTGTCAGGTCATGACATACTTGGAATATCTCAATTGGTTCGATGTGATTTTGTTGGTAATCATAGGGCAGACTTACGGAGTTAAGTTGGAGGAGAATTGGATCTTAAAATGGAGTTCTTAAGGTGGGAAAGTTATTGCACAATTGTTGTAGGTTCAAAACAATAGTCTGGAACTCCTGTTACAGCTTCAGATTTGGCTTTACAATGTGCAATGAACCTTGTTCAAAGTCACTATGTAAAAAAAAGGAAAAGGGGCAGGGGAAACGAGAAGTTCCTAGACCTAAAACTAGCAATGAACAATGATAATGGAGGACCCTATTGCGGAAAACCTTCCTAAAACTGAGTTCTACTTAACCAGATTACTTCACAGTCTCATGAAATTAGTGCAAGCTTCTAAGGACTGCATATATTCAACCATTCATTCACCATAATCATGAATAAAAGATAGAAATTCAGTGCAGCTTTCAATTTATGCACAGACTAACTTTACACAACTATTTATCATCAATAAAAAACAAAAAGCATGGAAAAGGAAGGTTGCCAACACACAATAGAATTCTTCAATATCGATGCACAACATTAACTAATCTATTGATAACTTGTAAAACTCAAAAACATCAAAGTAAATCTACTCTAATTCACTAACTGTGAGAAGAAGAATCATGCAACATAAATTTGGAACTCAAGAATCCACCAAATCAATGAATTTCTATTAAAATTCCAGTAGCATGTCTTTACAACAACTCAACTCTCTCTTGAAAATAAGAGGAGACCCACTATTTATAATGTCCAAAAAGAAAAATGAATGGCCAAGATTTAATCTCATTGTGTGGCCTAGATTCACTACAAACTAGTGTTTCACCTGCCCCCAAAAATATTACAATTTAAAATTACATCCTTGTCACTTAGCCTATCTTGTCCTCTAGTGAACAACACTGTAGCTCTTTTTTCTTCTAGCTGATTTCTCTTTGTTGCAGCTATTTGGTGAGGAAATCATCATCAATTATGAGATTTCCTTCACTTTTCTTCATAGTGGCATATTCCACAAACTTTCCAATCAACACCCAGAGCTTGTTCCACTCCAATATATCCAACTGGATCACTTGGAAATTTAATTTCCTTTATTTGCTTGTAATATCATCCCAGTCTTTGTCACATTTATGCATGTTCTTTACTATCTGCTTAGATTGAGCGAAGGATCGTGCAGCAAAACCCATGAAATCCGGCATCAGTGCATCTGTGGTCCCATTCCCCATCTTCTTGTGGAAATATGGCTTTATCTTTTTTGGATCCAGCTTGATGGCGGGCACATCAAAATCTATCATCAATCTCAGATATTCTTCACACTCTTTCTGATTTCTTTGACCCAATCAAGATCAAGCTCCACTTCATGAAGCACTCACTCCAACACTTATTTTCTATGATCTAGGCTTAGCTTCCATGTCTCTACGAGCCAATGGTCAGCCTCTACCAGAGCGAACTCCTTCTCCCAGGATTTATCAGGTATCTTAAGAATAGCCTCAAGTTTGGGGTATGCAATTTTGTACAGCTCTAGGAAGTCAATGAAGAATTTCCTTATTCCCTCAAGTATATTTTACACCTCTAGGAACTTGTTTGTTGTCCTGACAGCACAGCCTATGCCCATGTTTCCATTATAGAGGATTTGTCAGAACCAATCCTTTGTGGCCTTTGTCTAATTCTTTCTTTTCTCTAACTTATCAATGTGATCCTTGGACAACAATTATAGTGGTGCCAAGGACATGGTGGGGAGCTCTTCAACTGATGAACACTGTTGAATGCAAGCTGTTAGATCCGCCACTTCTACTTTTAACTCCTCCTTGGAAGTCTTATCCTTATGCATCTGGTGCACAATAGTGGCAACGGACCCTTGGAGGTGATCGATTTTTTGCTCTCTCGTGGTGGTTCCTAGATCAAAGGTAGAAATATTATAACTTACCCCTTCTCCCATAACTGGGGTGGCTAACTGCACTATCCTGGATCTGGATGCATCAATTGTCAGATGGGATCTGACCTTTTTCTTCTTCTCCTTCTTTGTGTTAATTTGGACTTGAGCCAAGATGGCTTCTAGTCTTGCTTTTGGATCCCTTAAGGCCGGGGTTTTCTTCTCCAATTGTTTCTTAAGCCATTCAAGCATCTAAGATTCTCCTTTTGGTGATTCATGATCACCTTCTTCTTCACAGGTGTGTTGGATTTCAATTTTTGTGTTTCCCAAAGCCTCTTGTTCTGTCCTGTCTCCTTCTTCATCAGAATCCTGGATGAATACTGTTTCCTTTCTCGAGGATTCAGTAACTGCATGTTCTTTGGGGTTGTTCTCCCCTTCAGTGGTTTTCTCTTCTTCTTCTTGGTCATGCCCGTGTTCTTCATGATGTTCCATTTTTGGGCTCTTTTGGGCTTCAATTTCTTCCTCAGGTTTATCTTCTTCTTTCTTTTCCTCCTCTTCACACTAAGGCGACACCTCTTCATCATGCTTGAGCTCTTGCTCTTCTGATAGAGGAATCTCCTTATCATGCTCAAGGATTTTATCCTATTTCCCTATTGGCAGTTTGGTATCTTCCTCCATTTCCTCTTTTGCATTCTTCTCCTCATCAAAAGGTTGCCTCTCCACTTCTTCTCCAACATTCTTGAGTTTTTGAGCCAACTCCTCTTCGAGCACTTGTTCAAAGGTTTCCACAATATATTTGGTACCTGACTCTTTAGTGTCTTCCTCAGATGACTGTGTCTCTTCCTCTTCCCGTACCACTTAATCAATTGTCAAATGTTGATACTCGGGATGCTCATGGCATACATCTACTTCTTCTTCTATTCCTTTGGTAACTTCCCTTTCTTGTCTCTCCAGCTCTTCTGATATTTGCATGGTTGCTTTCATTTCTAGTGGTTCGGTTGGAGGAGGAGGGACAGGGAGGTTTGCAACTATCTGTGCCAAGGTAACTTGTATTGTCGGGTTCATTAATACCCTGAACAGTTTCATTGGGATATTTTGCATGTGGCAAGCGAAGGATTCCGGGAGCGATAGAGTAGGAATTGGAATTATTGTTGTAGCAAGTGGAAGGGATGATCACAGAGACATGGAGGAAGAGGAGAGAAGAGAGGTAGTGGCATAGGAAGAGTCTATTATCATGATTTGTGAAATGGGTTGGGTGGAAGCAAGGTGGACTGAGATATCCATTGCGAGTGGAGAAGTAGCAACCATTACCTGAGAAGCAAGCGAAGGGGAAGCAATGGTGGCAATGTTAGTGGTAGTGGTGTCCACAACAGTGGAGGAAACAGGTGGATACTTTGGCTGCTTGGCATCTTGGAGGGTTCACCCTCTGAGGGAATACATTTTGAAGTTTCTCTAGATGGGGCAGCAGCTATCCCACTATTGGTCTCACTTGTCAGCTCATCCTCAAGCTCACCATATGTTAGGGTAATTCCCTACAACTTCAACTAGGCGATCTGCCCGTCGATCCATTATTTTTTCCTTCCCTTGATTGTCTTTTTCAAAATATCGAGGTCATTGACCTCTTTTTCATTCCATTCAATTAATGGTAGAGGGAGATTGACAACTACACCATATCAAGGATCAATTACTGTATTTCATCCTCCACTATTTGGTCTGGCATAGGGAACAGTTGCACTTCTTCATAAATGATGTCGTCATGCGCATGTAGTGCCTCATTTGCACTTATTTTTCATCCTTATAGTTGTCCCAAAAGTCTTCAACATCATGTACATGGGTGTGTTCCAGCCCAACCATCTTCCTGAGTTTTTCGTAGGGGTCCATCCGCGATCGGGCAGTGTGGAGCTCCAAGTTATATTCCACAAGTTCTTTATCTAAATAGTCTACACACTGGGATGTGTAGAGTTCATACATTCCTTGGCCTAAGAAGAGGGGATAGGGAATCCTCATCTTATGCTTGTTTCTTAGGAGGGCGTGTGCACACTGCAGCTGCCGAGAGAGCTCTAGCACTATTATCTGATCATTTGGGTACTGGGAAGCTTGTATGGTTTCTCTAAGAAACCCTCAGCCCGAATATAGGTAAACTTTGGAAATTGTATGAACAAAAATCCAAACTGGTGGATGTAAGCATTGGAACTATGTGAGACCCTTCTTTTGAAGTCACCCACAAGCAATCTAATAACATGGCCTATGAAGGCGTCATTAACTCTGCAGTAGTCCTTCTTGAAATTCCTATATTGGAGCTGAGGGTACCTATCATAGACCTTTAATTACCTACCTTTAGCCTCATCTAGAGCTCTAAACAAGCCTCGGTATTGTATTCGGTCAACCAGTCAATAGACTAAGTAAGATGTCATGTAAAATTGCGAGGTCTTTTTCACAGCCACAAATTGCTCATGTAAGTAATTACTAATTATCCTTGCCCAGTAGAAATTGATTTTTCCTGAAAGGATCTCTTCCATGAAGTATAGCATCCACTCCTAAAATAAGGCTGTAATTGGAAGGCCCATAACTCAGCTCAGTAAGGTTACCAAGTCATGGTAATGCTCGTAGAAATTGCTTCGAAAGAGCTCTTGGGGCACCTTATTTGCACTGCCCCCCTTTTATTCTAACTAGTACTGATTGATGATCTTTTTGCACTTGAGGGGGTCTGCATCGGATGTCTCCTTGGCATCTTCTTTGGATGCTTCCTCCATCTCTCTGAATGTAGGGATATGGAAATTTTTCCCTATTTACTTGGTAGACAAATCGGCCAAGACATTCCCGTCTCGGTCTACAATTCTTCTAGAATATTCTTGATACACCTCTCTGCAGGCCATCATGACCTCAAAAGCAATGAGAGCAGATGGGAAATAGGAAGCCTTGGCCAACCCACTGCTTCTAATATTCCTCACATTTTTTGTTGTGGGGTTGATCTGGACCCTTTGCTTGAATTTGTCAATATCTATGTGTCCCAAATTAGTATCTGAGATCTCCCTCCAATCTATGATAACTTTGGAGTTAAGGGGCTCCTCTTGGAATTTTTACTTCATCTGGTCTTTGTCTTCTTTTCCTTGAAGTGCTTTGGCTAGCTTCTTTCTCTTATCTTTCTCCATGGCCACCTCTAAAGGTCCTGCACCTAGTTCCATATATCTTGCGGGTGAGAGAGCGATAAGCACATTCAAGCATGAAACATGAGGAAATTTAGCCAAAATCCCTCAAAATGATGCTACATTAGATAATTCATCACTTAAAGGTCCTAACATTTCTTTAGATTGACATTAACCTTTCATAGGGGGGAGTTACAACAATTCAGGCCCAGGGGTATGGACTTCCCTGGGCTAGTGGTTGTTTTGAAGCAGCTACAAAAGGGATGACAATCAAGGCACAGCGGCCCACCTGTCCCAAATCGCATCAATATTTAGTCATGAGGTGGGGTCCACCAAAGAGGTTAATCCATTTTAGCACATGGGTCAAAGTCACTTTGAAATTTTGGAGGCATTAGGCTCATCTTTCAAGCATGCGGGTGCAGCAAGTTGCCTGGCTGTTTGGGGTCTTGCCACTGAAACAGTCCTGGAAAGGCAGCATTCCACCATGCGAGACCTACGGTTTCAAGAGGTGGTGACAGTTCATGTCACTTAAGATGCTTGCGAGCTAGAAGATGCGGGAGGGTGTTGGGCTACAACCATTTAGAACAGTGAAGGCAAGACAGAGGTCCGGTGAAGGAGGCCCGCATCATCAGGTCCATGGAAGGCTCTGACATTTACTTTATTTATCATTGATCAGGAGAAAATAGAAAGGTCAGGCTCTACATAGCAGGCTAACGGAGGTATGTGAACATTTCAAAATGGCAGGAGCGAGACGAAAGTCCACAAACATCTTCCTGCAAGTTGTGGTCCGCCTAGGGCTTGATCCTTGGTTGTTTTGACTTTTGAGTTTAGACGGCGGCCATGAGTGTGGAACCTGCTGAGCAGAAGGATGGGACACAGAGGCCATTTGGAATGGTGGTCATGCCATAGCGACTTGTGGACGGAGTTCTGCGGTGTGAATTCCACGAAGGGATAATACTTAATCATTTTGAGTGTAGAAGGGTCAGACAACTGAGTCAAGGTGAGAACCTAGCCGCTGAAGGGATCTTGGTATTTCGCCATTTGAAAGGGTCTGTAGCGGGATAGAGAAAGGGGACCAACACCCCGCGAAGGACTGCCCGAAAGAGGAGGTTGCTTTGCTTTGAACTCGAGTGGGGATCGTGAAGGAGGGGCCCAATAGGTAGAGGGACAGGTCGTGAAAGTCATTTGACATGGAAAAACCAGGACAAAAACTCGCAAGTGGAAGTCCGCGGGGAGAATTCAGCAATGGATTGAGACTTGGTCAATTTGGCAAAGTTGGGGTTCATTTGACAGTCAATGGGGTGGGATTTGCATGTCAGAAAGGTGGGGTCAAATGGTCGTTTAGAACGATAGAGCTTGATGGGAATTCCACAAGTGGAGGCCCGAGTTGGTAGACCCGAGAAGGGTTGAAGGATCTTTGTTTGGATTTCACTAATTAAGTTGAGTTTGGGACAAATGATTCGAAGGGACCCTCTGCAAGGGCGGACCTAGAAGAGGAGATTGTCGTTGTTAAGTTTTAAGCTTTTTTCAAAGATGGCGATGACGATGGCGAGGGTGTGGGCCCACAGGGGATGAAGGCCCTAGTTGAAGAACGACTGCGAGGAACTCTGGTTCCACAAGCGGCCTATGGGGTGATTTTGAAGCCTATCAAGATTTCAACTCATGGTTTTTGTGTGCCTAGGTGTGTGCTAGCTATTTATCAAGTTTTCTTTTACCTAGATTTAATAACTTTTGCAAAATTAAAGAAAACTTAGGACATGGCTTGCAGACGGAAAACCTACCTTTGAGACCCAATGATGGAGGCTAAGGAAACAATTAGCAATGGCCTAGAATCGGCGGATGAACACGGCGAGCGCAACAACGACATTTGCAGGGCTCTTTGACTCGCTCTGAACAACTGACAAGTGAAAATGACAACTCAAATTGAGCTATTTATAGAAAATTGTGCATTTAATTCCCCTCATTAATGCTCATATGACGTTGTTGGAGGTTGGTGGGAAATTAGTTTGAAAATGGCTGTGGGAACGGAGGAGTCCGTCAGGCGGACAGCAGTCGGGGCTTGGTCGTTCGAATGGTCGGTAGTGAAAATGACAACCGAGGCCGCAGGTCCCACGGATCATAAGGACGTCGGGAGAAGGTCATTTTGAATGGTTATAGAGCCACAGAAACTCACATGGTGTGGCTCGCAGGGGTAGACTCGCACCGCTCCAAGGACGCAAGTTCTAAGGATTGAAGGAACACAACCAAGGAGGTTCCACAAAGGCCTAAAGCTTTGAAAATTTGAGGGTATCATAATATGGCCAACTCAAGATGCTTCCTCTAAAACTCATTGAACACCCAGGACACAAAATAAGGGGCACACAAAATGAGGCGGCAATAGAAAGTGACTCGACAAAGCGAAAAGAAAGAGGGTCTCCATTTTGAACGGGGCATGTGTGCTATGGGCACAACAAATGGAGAATTTGCTGGGGAACACTCTTGAGCGTTCTAAGGATAAATGTTCATTCAAAACCTAGAATCTCTAGTTTCGCAAAGTAGGTTTCGGTTTCCAAAGATGAACTAAGAGGCTTGAGAGAGAACAAAATCCTTAACTGAATGAAATCACAAAAGCATCTCGGAAGTGTGTGTAAGTAGTGAATTTATTTCCCCTCCTTGGAGACTATAACCAACAACTGCTAATCTGGCCAAGCAAGCTACATTAATCATTTGACTCCAAAAGTAACTTGGACAATGCCCTACTTCCAATCAGGTGTCCATAGCCCCGACGGAGTTGTCACTGCGATCCCATGAACATTGCTCTACTACCAGCTAGGTTTCCATAGCCCCGGTAGAGTTGTCTGCACACCCACATGGTTGCTTAATTTTCAAAATTTCTTTCTTTCTATTGATATTATTTTGATACTACTTCTTTTTCTCAATCGTGTAAGCATTGAACCTTATTGTGGACTTGGAACCACAGTGGTCACTAAATCAGATTTAAGATTTTGCACTTGCCTTACTTTTATAACAACCATTAAATAGTTTTTTGAGACAATTAGTGTATTTCGTGTAGGATTCGAGGCGAGCGTGAAAGGATTCAATAAAGGGTTGAATTCTAGGTCAATCATGAGTTCAAATAATGAAACTAATCCTAGAAGCTATCAGAGGCCAAGGGTTAAGAGTGAATAGTTATCCAAATAACACTAAGGGTGGACAACAGAGTGAACCATTCATTGAAAGAGCATGACCACCATATCAGGAACACAAAGACACCCTCAGCAAAAAAAAATAGTCGGGAAGCGAGCAAAATAGAAGTAATGCAAAGTGGCAAAACAAAGCAAACCAACAACAACCTAAACTAACCTATATGCAAGTATTTACAGGAGCAGCTCAAAAGAGCTCAAGCTTGGAAATAATGGTTCAGGTGCTACCCATTAACGATCAGTAGGAAATCTTCACCAGTTAAGGTCTTGTGGTGAAAATCATTATCTCCAAGGATTTCAGCAATCTGAAAAGGGCCAAGCCAGAGCTTGTCAAAATTTTCATGTCCCCCTTTCTTCTCATAGGCCTTGTCCCAATACAGGACCAAATCAGCAATTCTGAAGTCCTTGACTTTGGCTCATCAATCAAACCATCTTTTGACCACACCCTAATGTTTGGTGAAATTTTCAATAGCACAGTCACATACTTCTTCTAAGTGTAGCAGCTCAGCCAAGTGAGCTTCTCTTCGATCCCCCTCTTCTTAAAAGGTATTAATGAATTGGAGGGTGGGTATTTTTAGGTGAATCGAGAACACAAGCTCTAGGCCATAAACAAGGTGAAATGGGGAATCTCCTAAGGAGGCCTTATGGCGTGTGCGATCTGCCCAAAGGGAAAAATGAAGCTAGGTATGCCAGTCCTTGGGATTCTTGTCAAGCAACTTTTTGATGATGACGATGAGGTTCTTGTTTGTAGACTCAACCATCCCATTTTCCTGAGGATAGTAGTTGGATGAAAACTTAAGGGCAATCCCATAATCGAAGGCCCAACTAGAAAATTTAATTGAGGCAAAGGCCAGACCATTATCACATACTAAAGCATAGGAGAAACTGAAATGATTTATAATGAAACTTTCAAGAAAGTTAACAACTACCTCTATTGTACATTGCCTACAAGCAATAGCTTTTGTCCATTTGGTACAATAATCAAAGGTGGTTAGAATGTACCTATGACCCGTAGATGATGGTGGGCTTACCAGACCAATGAAGTCGAGACCCCATTGCGTGAACGGTCTTACCTCCAGGACTGGTTGCAACGGGACAACAATGTTCCTTTCTCTGGTTGCAAGAGTCTAGCAGACATGGCATGTGCGAACATGGCTATGGGTATCCTTGAAGATAGTTGGCCAGTAGTATCCTGCTCGTAGGATTTTATGAGTAGTAAAAGGACCAAAGCCATGTTCGGTACTAAATTTATCATGAAACTCTTTTAAGACCCGCTCTGCTTCTTCTTTTTTGAGGCACCGAAGGTACACTCCATTATTTATTTTGTAAAGGATGGATCCTTACAACATATAGCCATTGCTTTTCAGTCTAAGGAAATGCTTTTGAACTTCCCATAAGCAAGGAAAGCACTTGTTTTTCAACAAGTAAAAGACAATGTCATCATACCATTCCCCTAAGGAAACATCCTTGAGCTGATACTGCTGAACCGTGAGCTTAGGTCCTGCTTCAACTATTGTTTTAGCTATCGTCTAGGTGAGGGATTTTCCTCTTACCAATTTCATCAGTTCAATCTCCATGTCATAACTCTTGCAACAGGGTGACCCACTTTTCTCTTCGCTCTCCTAGCTCATTCTACATTAACAATGTCTTGACTGCGGGATCAAGGACAATGGCAAAGACCTTATTCTATAGGATGTAATTTCTAAACTTTTTGACTCCTCTGACCAAAGCATATGCCTAATTTTCTACATTGTGATATAGTTCATTGTCCTTCAAGGGAGCACTCATGAAGGCAATTGGATGTTCGTTCCCTTAGTCATATGCTGGCACATGAGTGATCTGAAGCAAAAAAATAAATATAGAAGGGCTTCAGATAATCTGGGCTTACTAGTACAGGTGCTTCAACAATGGATTTCTTAATTTTTTCAAAGGCTTGCTTTACTTATGGAGTCCACTCAATTTTGGCATCTTGCTTCAACATTGCATTGAGCAGCTTAACAATCTCAGCAAAGCCCGTAATAAATTTTCTGACAAAGTTTATCTTTCTGAAAAAATATTCCAACTCCTTGTTGTTCGAAAGTTGAATCTTCAACAGGGACTAGATGTGCTCGGGGTTTATGGAGATTCCTCATTCTAAAATAACATGCTTGAGGAGTTTTCCTCTAGTAATGCTAAAAATACATTTCTTCGAGTTAAGTGAAACCCCAAATTCACTACACCTTTGAAAAACTTTACACAAATCAGAAATATGATCACCCCGCTTCTTAGAAAACACTATGAGATCATCAATGTAGATGATGATACATTTTCTGATCAGATCCTTGAAGGCTATATCCATCACACGTTGGAAGGTGGCGTTAGCGTTGATGAGTCCAAACGACATCCTCCTGTATGCAAAGGTTCCCCACTTGGTGGTGAATGCAGGTTTGGGTCTATCTTCATATTGCACCATGACTTGGTTGTATCCATAATACCCTTCGAGGAAGGACATCATCTATGAACCATTAACAATCTGCAATACCTCATCCAATGAGGGCATGGGATAATTTTCCTTCTCTGAAGCTCTGTTCAGGTTGTGGAAGTCCACATGCAATCTTATTTCTCTATTCTTCTTCTTTACTGAGACCAAGTTGGCCACCCATGTGGAGTGTCTGATGGGAAAGATGATTCTAGTTGGCAGTAACTTGTGCACTTCTTTGTAGATAATGGGCTCCAACAATGCATTGATGGGACACTGTCATTTCTGAAATGGTTGCACATTTGGCTTAAGGGGAATAGTGTGTGTAATAATGGAAGTATCATATGTCTTCAAATCTTCACAACTCCATGCTACCACATCATGGTATTTCTGCAAAGTGTTAATGATATAGTTCTTCTCTTCTGGATTGCATAACTTGCCAATGAACACATTTTTTACTTCCTCTGTTGTTCTGAGGTTGTAGGTGTCACACTAGTTGTTTATGGAATCCATCTTTGCTTGTTGATCTTGGTCTCAGATCTAGTCCAAGTCAAATATGTGTTCAAGTTGAACCATGCCTCTAGGGATAGTGTTTGTTTTGAGGTTGATGACCCCTTCTATGTCCCATTTAGCTTCCTCAGGGTCAACTTCATCAATTATTTGGGTTGCAAAAACATCAAAACTAGTGATAAACTCCAGGATATGTTTATCATCATTGAATACTTGGAAATGAGTGACATTTTCTAGTACAAATAGGGTGGAGGTCAACTCAACAGTGAATCTCTTGAGTCCTAAAAATGACGGAGGTTGAAGATCATTGACTGCTTGGGCCAAGGCATCAACAGTATGGTTATGAGAATGAGGGATCAATTGGATGTTGAACACGTCTAAGCTTTCTAAAAGATCCCAAACTCTGCCTATAGTTTGCTAGCCTTCTATCATCGCAAGAGTATAATTTTTTGACTTGTTTCACTACCAGTTCTAAATCACCAAACACTTGCAGCATTTTGAATTTCTTCCTCAATGCCATTAAAATACCATGAACTAGTGCTTCATATTATGCCATGTTATTGGTGCAATAAAACTGAAGCCTATGGGCAGCAAAATAGGTCTTACCCATAGGGCTTATGAGTTCAAATCTGCCTCCAGCTCCCTGCTTGGACTTGGATCCGTCGAAGCATAGCATCCAAAACTTGGAGGGTTCGTTGACCTCGGGGTTGACCATATGTGCATCCTTACATGGTTTCTCATTTGCATTTGTCACTTTTGGAATAGGAATAGACTCATCATGGTTAGTGGCGGGCTGCCCGATTGGTGGTCCCTTTCAAGATATGACTTGTGCTTTGATGTGCTCTATTGTTGTCTGACATAAGCAACACTCAAATTATGAATGGGAAGGATTGTGAACCTTACACGAACTAGGCAATAGGAGTTCTTGAAAATTCATCCTTACACTAAGCTAAGTTGATCTTGTATGCATTTCTCCATGAAGTCTTGGAATCCATCTAGCAGTCCTAAATTACCATCTTCGTAGGACTCATCATCCTATGATTCCACTAACATTTATGTGCTTTGGGGAATGTAGGCTAGGTTGGCAGGAGGACTGTATTGAACCAATAAAACCTCATTAGCCACCTCTTCTTCTAGAAATTCTGATCCCCCTTGATAACTCACGGGGCAATAATTTCACAATTCTATTTCAGCAAACAACACCTCATTAGTGTTGTTATATTTTGTGATCATGAATTTCATGTGAGGTTCCTAGTCTATACGTATCTGATTTAGTATCCCTTTTGGCAACTACATGTGAGAAAAATTAGTTACAGCATACCCATTTAATGCCCGGATGAAATCTCACCCCAGGATTATCCCACATGTGTCAGTCTAGGCCACTTGGTTCTTGTATTTCTCATTGGTCTTTTCTTTAGTCTGCATTGAAATTTTCTCTTTAGTGGCTTGCTTCCCAGTTTGTTGATTTAGAGGGGCATCCTTCTTCTTGCCTATAATTTCTTGAATTACAGGCTCATGTGGTGGTTCTTCAAAAGAGACCTTCATGGCTATTATTTCCAATGTTTCCTTGGAGGATGGGGTTCCATTAAACACCCTAAAGAAGGAGTGCCTAACTGCAACAACTTTAAGCAGCTCAAAGGTAGACACGTTGATTTTAAGCTTCTTGAACTCTTAAACAACATATTCACCCATTTGCTCGATTTTAGACTCGAAATCTCTTCCTGTGGATGAGCTAGCGGGCTGGATTTGTGTTTGGCCTGACTGCTTGTTTCTATTCAAGTATTGTGTGGGCACAAGGGGATAGCCAGGGTTGTTGCTAGCATTGGGTTCAGGCGGGGTGCTGAAGTTATTAGGTGGAATGGAAGTAGTGAATAGTCCTCTTACTTGTTTATTTCTTAGGTTATATGGAGAGGCTCTTTGATGGAACATTTGAACTTCATCTTCACAAGACTCTTCTTCATCTACTGGACCATTATCTATTGAATTAAAGAGCTAAGATAGAGCTTCTTCATTACTTACATCTTTTACTTCTTCATTCTTGACAAAGGTGGTCTCAATCTTAGGCTCATTATTCTCACTCCATGGGAAGGGAGCCTGATTGGCCACGAGACAAGAGGAATCATAGGGCTCAAATAAGACTATTTCTCTACAACTTGCACTATCAATGACATTTTGGACCTCCACTTGAAAGATTTCTATAGTTGTTTGGAACTCATGGCAGTCCAACTCGGAATGCCTACTCATCTTGTGAATCCTACACCATCCGGATAAGGCATCCTCGATGAGATATACTCCACTAGTTGTCTTCTCATTTCTGGTAGGCTGATCAAGAGGAGTGGGAACACCTCCATTATTCGGCCTTGTATTCCATGTTTGATTCTGCCTCTATGAAGGTTACCTTTCAAAATTCTAATTAGAGGCCTACCCTCACTCATAGTTTGGTGCTGGCGAGTTACCTGCTTCACGGTTATTCCTGTTGTCTCAATTGAGGTTGGCCTAGATGTTGGGTTGAGAGGCTTGTAGCTGATTTTTTATTGTGGAGGTGAGTCATCTCCATGGACATCTTTTTTATCATCTTTTTCAACTATTCTAACCAATCTTTCTCAGCATTGCTTGGTTGGTGTTTGATTCTGGAGGAAGACAAGTTATGCTACTAGTTGGTTTTGCTGAGTGGGTGGGAATTCAGGACCCTGTAGGTATGTTGGTACTTGTGATGGTTGTGTATAGGCATACTATTGTTGAGGCTGCAAGTAATGAGTTACAGGGGAGGCCTGGTTTATGGGCTACCCTGGATGAGGCACTATGGGCAGTTGAGGCACTTAATTCATTAAGGACATCTGATGTTGTAGTGCCTAAGTAAGTCCTTGGATCTACATAGGATGGGAAGCCTACCCCAATGAAGGTAGTGGACCAAAAAAAAAATTTCCCAAGTCGATGTTGGCTATGACTACCTAAGCATAGGCATCCACTAATCTGGTAGGAGCTAGACACATCCTCCTCACCAATGTAGCTGTGAGGTTGTCTAATGTTGCATAATAGATGGGAAAGGAAGCAACATCATTGAGCACATACGGGGTTTGCAACCTTGTTTATGCTCGATGGAATCAATTGTTCAAGGAGTTGATCGACTTGTTGACTTCCCTTCAGATGGACATGAATTATCGGTATAGCTCTGAAGGGTTGATTGGGATCTTATACTTCTACAAGAAGGCATTCATCAACAAGGCCCAAGATGTGATGGACCCCGTCGGTAAGTTGATATACCAATAGAAGGCCTCCTTCCCCAGAGAGTAAAGGAAGAGCCTACATGCTACATCCTCATGATCAATTTTCATATCTTTCAATGTCGCTTTGAAGATCTTAATGTGTTCTTCAGCTGTCCTTTGCAGATCCTAAGGATTAAACTTTGTGAGAAAGCTCTTCGTATTCTTAGGCATATCATGGTAATCATTGAAGAACAATGGGGAGGGATTATTTCCTATCCAAGCCATGAGGGCAGGCATGGATAGTATTTTCTACTGAACAGTAACCTAGGGCTGCATAGGGGCAGTGGCAGTTGGGACTGCACCTTGGACTTGGAGGGTAGGGACCAAAGCAACACCCCAGCTATGGGAAGCAAGTGGCTAAAAAGTAGCTTGAGACGGTTGAGGGAAAAAGGAAGAGATAGAAGAGGAAGGATTAGTGTGAGGTGGATGGAAGGAGGAGGGAGTTGAAGATGAAGGTGAAGTGGATGGAACAGAGGAGGAAGAAGAGGTTGTGTCCCCTCTCTTAGTCTTCCTAGCCCTAGTAGGGGGCTAGAGCTCCTGAAATTCCCATTTGTTGGGTGTGGATCTTAAAACCCTGTGGAATCTCCCAAGGGAAAATGATCCAATTCGATCTATCTTAACTCAAATTCCCTCCTTCTAGTGCCATTTTTGTTGATGGGTGTTTTTTCACCTTCTCAACACAAGAAATGCATGAATGCACTACCTCTCTTGAAAGGAAATCTCCAACAACAAGTTGCTGAAAATTACCTCAAGGTCTCTTGGGTGTCAAGTCATGACATGCTTGGAAGATCTCAGTTGGTTTGATGTGATTTTTATGGTAATCACAAGGTGGAATTACGGAGTTAAGTTGGAGGAGAATTGGATTTTAAAATGGAGTTCTTAAGGTGGGAAAGTTATTGCACAATTGTTGCAAGTTCAAAACAACAATCTGGAACTCCTGTTACAGCTTCATATTTGGCTTTACAATGTGCAATGAACCTTGTTCAAAGTCACTATATAAAATAAAGGAAAAGGGATAGGGGAAAGGAGAAGTTCCTAGACTTGAAACTAGAAATGAGCAGTGATAATGGAGGACCCTACTGCGAACAACCTTCCTAAAACTGAGTTCCACTTAACCAAATTACTTCACAGTCTCATGAAACTAGTGCAAGCTTCTAAGGACTACAGATATTCAACCATTCATTCACCATAATCATGAATAACAGATAGAAATTTATTGCAACTTTCAATTTATGCCCAGACTAACTTTACACAACTATTTATCATCAATAAACAGCAAAAACTATGGACAAGGAAGGTTGCCAACACACAATAGAATTCTTCAATATTGATGCACAACATTAACTAATCTATTGATAACTTGTAAAAATCACAAACAACAAAGTAAATATACTCTAATTCACCAACTGTGAGAAGAAGAATCATGCAACATGAAGTTGGAACTCAAGAATCCACCAAATCAATGAATTTCTATTAAAATTTCAGTAGCATGTCTTTACAACAACTCAACTCTATCTTGAAAATGAGAGGATATCCCCTATTTATAGTGTCCAAAAAGAAAAATGAATGGCCAATATTTAATCTCATTGTGTGGCCAAGATTCACTACAAACTAGGGTTTCACCTACCCCCAAAAATATTACAATTTAAAATTACATCCTTGTCACTTAGCCTATCTTTTCCTCTAGTGAGCAGCACTGTAGCTCTTTTGTCTTCTAGCTAATTTCTCTTCACTGTAGCTTTTTGGTGAGGAACTCATCATCAATTATGGTATTTCCTTCACTTTTCTTCACAGTGGCATATTCCACAAACTTTATGATCAGCGCCTAGAGCTTGTTCCACTCCAATATATTTGACTAGATCACTTGGAAATTTAATTTCCTTGATTTGCTTGTAATCTCATCCCAGTCTTTGCCACATTTCTATGTGTTCTTTACTACCTACTCGGATTGAGCGAAGGTTCGTGCAGCAAAACCAATGAAATCCAACATCAATGCATCTGTGGTCCCGTTCTCCATCTTCTTGTGGAAATATGGCTTTATCTTTTCTGGATCAGCTCGATGGCAGGCACATCAAAATCTATCATCAATATTAGATATTCTTTAGTCTATCCTGATTTCTTTGACCCAATCAAGATCAAGATCCACTTCATGCAGCACTCACTCCAACACTTTTTTTCTGTGATCTAGGCTTAGCTTCCATTTCTCTATAATCCAATGGTCACCCTCTACTAGAGTGAACTCCTCCCAGGATTTATCAGGTATCTTGAGAATAGCCTCAAGTTTGGGATATGTGATTTTGTATAGCTCTGGGAAGTCAGTGCAGAATTTCCTTATTCCCTCAAGTATCTTTTGCACCTCTAGGAACTTGTTTGTTGTACTTACAACACAACCTATACCCATGTTTCCATTATAGAGAAATTTTTGGAACCAATCCTCTATGGCCTTTGCGCAATTCTATCTTTTCTCTAACTTATCAATGTGATCCTTGGACAGCAATTATGGTGGTGTCATGGACGTGGTGGGGAGCTCTTCAACTAATGACCACTATTGAATGTAAGTTTTCAGATCCACCAATTGTTCTTTTAAATCATCCTTGGAAGTTTTATCCTTATGCATCTGGTGCACAATAGTGGAAACAGACCCTTGGAGGTGATCAATTTTCAGCTCTCTCATGGTTTTTCCTAGATTAAGGGTAGAAATATTATAACTTACCCCTTCACCCATAACTGTGGTGGCTATCTGCACTGTCCTAGATCTAGATGCATCCATTTTCAGATGGGATCTTACCTTTGGCTTCTTCTCCTTCTTTGTGCTAATTTGGGCTTGAGCCAAGATGGCTTCCAGTTTTTCTTTTGGATCCCTTGAGGCCAGGGTTTTCTTCTCCAATTGTTTCTCAAGCCATTTAGGCATCTAAGATTCTCCTTTTGGTGATTCATGATAATCTTCTTCTTTGCGGGTGTGTTGGATTTCAATTTATTTGTTTCCTAGAGCCTCTTGTTTTATCCTTTCTCCTTCTTCATCAGAATCCCAAATGAATACTATTTCCTTTCCTAGGGATTCAATAGCTGCATGTTCTTTGGGGATGTCCTCCCCTTCAATAGTTTTCTCTTCTTCTTGGGCATGCCCGTGTTCTTCATGATGTTCCATTTTTGGGCTCTTTTGGGCTTCAGTCTCTTCCTTAGGTTTATCTTCTTCTTCTTTTCCTCTTCTTCACATTGAGGTGACACCTCTTCATCATGCTTGAGGCCTTCTTGCTCTTCTGATAGAGGCATCTCCTTATCATGCTCGGGGCTTTTATCTTGTTTCCCTGTTGGCAGTTCGGTGTCTTCTCCCATTTCCTCTTCTGCATTCTTCTCCTCATTAGAAGGTTGTGTCTCCACTTCTTCTCCAACATTCTTGAGTTGTTGAGCCAAATCCTCTTCAAGCTCTAGTTCAAAAGTCTCCACAATATATTTGGTACCTGGTTCTTCAGTGTCTTCCTCAAATGACTATGTTTCTTCCTCTTCCCATACCACTTTATCAATTATTAGATGTTGATACTCGGGATGCTCGTGGTATTCATCTGCTTCTTCTTCTATTCCTTTGGTAGTTTCCCTTTCTTGTCTCTCTAGCTCTTTTGATATCTACATGGTTGCTTTAATTTTTGGAGGTTCGGTTGGAGGAGGAGGGAGAGGGAGGTTGTAACTATATGTGCCAAGGCAGCTTGTATTGTCGAGTTCATTAATACCCCAGATAGTTTTGTTGGGATATTCTGCATGTGGTGGGCAAAGGCTTCTGGGAGTGATAGAGCAGGCATTTGCATTGTTGTTGGAGCCAGTGGAAGGAATGATGATAGAGACATGGAGGAAGAGGAGAGTGCATAGGTAGTCGTAGAGGAAGAGTCCATTATCATGATTTGTGCAGTGGGTGGGGTGGAAGAAAGGTGGACTGAGATATCCACCATAGGTGTAGAAGTAGCAACCATTGCCTGAGAAGTAGGCAGAGGGGCAGCAGTGGTGGAAATGTCAGTGGTAGCAGTGACCACAAGAGTGGAGGTAGCAGGTGGAGACTTTGGTTGTCGGTCTCTTTCTCTTCTCCCTCTTAGAGCGGTTCCTCCTGGATGGTGGACATTTCTGTGAAACTACCCAATGTTTTCAGCTTCTTAGAGGGTTCACCCTTCAAGGCTTTCCTTCAATACACCATGGGTTTACACTTCCTTTTAGCTGTCTCTTTTCTCTTTCTCAACCTGGTGGTGAGAGGATATTTTGAAGTTTCTCCAGATGGGGCAGTAGTTGTCCCACTATTGGTCTCACTTGTCGGCTCTTCCTCAAGCTCACCATATGTTAGGGTAACTCCATGTAGCTTCAATTGGGCGATCTTCCCATCGATCCATTGTTTTTTCCTTGCCTCGATTAGCTTTGTCAGAATATCGAGGTCAATGATCTCTTCTTTGTTCCAATCAATTAATGGTAGTGGGAAATGGCCACTACACCGTATTGAGGATCAATTACTATATTTTCATCCTCCACTATTTGGTCTGGCATAGGGAACAAGTTGACCTTGACAAATTATGTCATCATGTGTATGTAGTGCCTCATTCACACTTCTTTTTTTCCCTATAATTGGCCCAAAGGTCCTCAACATCATGTACATGGGTGTGTTTCAGCCCAACCATCTTCCTGAGTTTTTCGTAGGGGTCTATCCGTGGTCGGGCAGTGTGGAGCTCCAGATTATATTCCACAAGTTCTTTATATGAATAATTCACACACTAGGATGTGTGTAATTCATACATTCCTTGGCTGAAGGAGAGGGGATAGGGAATCCCTACCTTATGCTTGCTGCTTAGGAGGGTGTGTGCACACTACAGCTATTGAGAGAGCTCTAGCAATATTATCCGGTCATTTAGGTACTGGGGAAACTTGTATGGTTTCTCTAAGAAACCCTCAGCCTGAATATAGGTAAACTTTGGAAATTGTATGAACAAAAAGCCAAAATGGCGGATGTAAGCATTGTCACTATGTGAGACCATTCTTTCAAAATCACCCCCAAGCAATCTGATAACATGTCCTATGAAGGTGTCATTGAATCTGCAGTAGTCCTTCTTGAAATTCCTATATTGGAGATGAGGGTACCTATCATAGACCTTTAATTCCCTACCTAGAGCCTCATCTGGAGCTCTTAAAAAGCCTCGGTATTGCATCCGGTTAGCCAGTAATTAGACCAAGTAAGATGCCATGTAAAATTGTGAGGTCTTTTTTATAGCCACAAATTGCTTGTGTAAGCAATTACTAATTATCCCTACCCAGTAGAACTTGGTTTTGCCTCAAAGGATCTCTTCCACATAGTATAGCATCCACTCTTGAAAGAAGGTTGCATTTGAAAGGCCCATAACTCAGCTCAGTAATGTTACCAAGTCATGGTAATCCTTATAGAAATAGCTTTGAAAGAGCTCTTGGGGCACCTTATTTGCACTACCCCTCTTTTCTTTTAACCAATACTGATTGATGATCTTTTTGCACTTGAGGGGGTCTGCATCCCACGTCTCCTTGGCATCTTCTTTGGATGCTTCCTCCATCTCTTTGAATGTAGGGATATGGAAAGTTTTCCCTATTGACTTGGCAGACAAATTGGCCAATACATTCCCATCTCAGTCTATGATTCTTCTAGAACCTTACTGATATGCCTCTCTACAAGCCATCATGAGCTCGGGAGTGATGAGAGTGGGTGGGAAACTGACAGCCTTGGCCAACCCACTGCTTCTAATCTTCCTCGCATTTTATGTCGTGGGGCTAATCTGGACCCTTTGCTTGAATTCGTCAATATCTATGTGTCCCAGATTAGTAACTGGGATCTCCCTCTAATTTGTGATGACTTTGGAGTTAAGGGGCTCCCCTTGGAATTTTTACTTTATTTGGTCTTTGTCTTCTTTTCCTCAGGGTGCTTTGGCTAGATTATTTCCCCTATCTTTCTCCATGGTCACCTCTGAATGTCCTGCACTCAGTTCCATATATCTTGTGGGCAAGAGAGAATAAGCACATTCAAGCATGAAACATGAGGAAAGTTAGCCAAAATCCCTTGAAATGATGTTACATTAGATAATTCATCACTTAAAGGTCCTAACATTTCTTTAGATTGACATTAACCTTTCACAAGAGGGAGTTACAACAATTTAGGCCCAGGGGTACGGACTTCCCTAGGCTGGTGGTTGTTCTGAAGTAGCTATAGAAGGGATGACAATCAAGGCACAACGGCCTACCTGTCCTAACCCGCATCAAGATTTAGTCATGAGGTGGGGTCCACCAAAGAGGTCAATCCATTTTAGCATATGGGTCAAAATCACTTTAAAATTTTGGAGACATTAGGCTCATCTTTCAAGCATGCAGGTGCAGTAGGTTGCCTGGTTGTTTGGGGCCTGGCCGCTCAAACGACACTGGCAAGGCAACATTCCGCAAGCGGCGTTCCGCCATGTAGGACTCGTAGCTTCTAGAGGCCATGACAGTTCGGGTCACTTAAGAGGGTTGTGGGCCAAAAGATGCGAGAGGGCACTGGGCTATAACCATTTGGAATAGCGAAGGCCACACGGAGGTTCGGTGGAGGAGGCCCGCCTCATCGGTTCTGTGGAAGGCTTCAGTGTTCACTTTGTTTATCATTTATCAAGAGGAAATGGAAGGGTCGGGCTCTGCATAGCAGGCCGACGGAGGTCTATGGATGTTTCAAAATGGTGGGAGTGAGATGGAAGTCCACAAACATCCGTCCACAAGGTGTGGTCCTCCTAGGGCTTGATCCTTGGTTGTTTTTTCTTTTGAGTTCAGACGACGGCCTTGAGTTTGGAACCCGTCGGGTGGAGGGATGGGACACGGAGGCCGTTTGGAACAGCGGTCATTCCGCAGTGAACCATGGATGGAGATCCATGATGCAAAGTCCGCCAAGATACAATACTTAATCATTTTTAGCACAGAGGGGTCAGATGGCAGAGTCTAGGTGGGAACCCAGTTGCCGGAGGGATCTTGGTATTTCACCATTTGAAAGGGTCTGTAGTGCGGCGACGAAAGGGGACCGGTGCCCCATGAAGGACTGCCCAAAAGAGGAGGCCAATTTTCTTTGAACTCAAGCGGCAACCATGAAGGTGAGGCCCGATAGGTGGAGGGATGGGTCACGAAAGTCATTTGAAATGGAAAAACCAGGACGAAAAACCCATGAGCGGAAGTTCGTGGGGAGAAGCCCGTGATGGATTGACACTTGGGAAATTTGGAAAAGTTGGGGTTCATTCGGTAGTCAACGGGGTGGGATTCGTGCATCACAAAGGAAGGGTCAAATGGTCATTTAGAATGACGGAGCTCAATGGGAATTTCGTAGGCAGAGGCCCGAGTTTGTAGACCCGAGAGGGGTTGAAGGATCTTTGTTTGGATTTCACGAATTAAGTTGAGTTCAAGATGACCGATTCGAAGGGACCCTCCACGAGGGTGGACCTGGAAGAGATCATTGTTGTTAAGTTTTGATCATTTTTCAAAGACAATGATGGCGATGGCGAGGGTGTGGGCCCGTAGGGGACGAAGGCCCTAGTTGAAGAATGGCTGTGAGGACCTCCGATTCCGCAAGCGGCCTATGGGGCGATTTTGAAGCCTATCAAGATTTCAACTCATGTGTTTTATGCACCTAAGTGTGTGCTAGCTATTTATCAAGTTTTATTTTACCCAAATTTAATAACTTTTGTGAAATTAAAGAAATCTTAGGACATGGCTTATGGACGAAAAACCTACCTTTGAGACTTGACAATGGAGGTTGAGGAAATAGTTAGCAATGGTCTAGAATCGGTAGATGAACGCGGCAGGCACGATGGTGGCATTTGCAGGGCTCTCTTAATTTCTCTGAACAACTGACAAGTGAAAATGACAACTCAAATCTAGCTATTGATAGAAAATGGTTCATTTAATTCCCCTCATTAATGCTTGTATGGCAGTGTTGGAGGTTGGTAGGCAATTAGTTTGAAAATTACCATGAGAATGGTGGAGTCCACCGAGAAGACGACTGTCGCGGCTTGGTCGTTCAGATGGTCGGTAGTGAAATTGGAAACCAGGGTCATGGGTCCTATAGAGTGAAAGGATTTCAGATGAAGGTCATTCGGAACAGCCGCGAAGCCACGGAAACCCACATGGTGCGGCCCATAGGGGCGGACCCACACTGCTCCAAGGACACCAGTTCTAAGGATTGAAGGCACATAACCAAGGAGGTTCTGCAAAGGCCTAAAGCTTTGAAATTTTGAGGGTATCAGAATATGGTCAACTCAAGATGATTCCTCTAAAACTCATTGACCATCCAGGACACAAAACAAGGGGCATGCAAAATGAGGCTACCACAAAAAGTGACCCAACGAATTGAAAAGAAAGAGGGTCCTCATTTTGAATGAGGCATGCGTGCTATGGGCACAACATGTTTATTTTGGCATCCAAAGTGCTTTTAATAGCAATGGGATGGGTGTGAGTATATGGATGATGTGGTGGAAACATGAATGGAGTGATGGAGGTAGGATTTTTGGGATGATATGTGGATGGAGGGTATGTAGGTGTGTGCCTTTGTTGATCTTGATTAGGGAACATGAGTGTGGGATTTTTATGATGGGTGACATGGATAGGTGATGGAGGGATAAAAGGATGAATAAGATGAGATGAAGGAGATGATTTTAGGGTATAAGGGCCCAAAATGGACCTAGTACCTGGAGGATGTGTGATGGTGGATGGAGGGACATAAGAACCCAAAATAGATGAAGTAGATGAAGGATGGGAGATGATGGATAGAGGGACATAAGGACCCAAAATGGATTTGGAAGACAAAGGAGGAATATGGATGGTTGTTTTGAGGTGATAGGATGGAGGGGGGATGGTGGAAAATGGTTTAGTGGAGTGACGGGAAGAGCCTATTATTCTTTTGGAGGAGGCTCGTTGAGGATGGATAGAGGTTGTACCAACATTTTTGGATTGCGAGTCTTGAGAGATATACCCAAGACCTTGTGTACACAAATTTTCTTTGGCATGGATGGGCTCTAAAATACCTTGCTCATGAATACCTAAACCTTTTCCTTGATAGTTCATGTTCTTGAGCATTCGCTCTATGGTAGGATGCTTATTATTTTGGAAGAATGATGCGAGTCCATTATTAGGTGGGGGAGGATGGGTGGTGTATATACTTGGTTCCTCTTCTGCAAGAAAACCACCATGGATGAATGTGACAATATCAAAGGAATATAAAATTGGTGTGGGGATAGTAAGGTTAGGTGACGATGGGGGATTGTTGTGCCCTCAGCACACATGCCCCATTTAGAATGGGGACCATCTTTCTTTTTGCCTTATCGGGTCACTTTTGTCGCCACCTCATTTTGTGTGCCCCCTATTTTGTGTCCTAATTGGTCAATAAGTCTTAAAGGAATCATCTCAAGTTGGCCATGTTTCCCTACCCTCAAATCTTCAAGGCTTTAGGCCTATGTGGAGCTTCCGTGGCTGACTACCTTCACTTTTCAGAAATGACGTCCTTGGAGCTAGGCGGGTCTACCCCTTCAGGCCACCCCATGCGAGTTTCCTTCACCCCATGACCATTTCAAATGGCCTTCATCCACGATCCTTCCACCTATTGAGACCCGCAAGTTTGTTTTTCATTTCCCTTATTGTTGACCTTCCAAACGGCCATTGTCTGGTTGTCATCTGACCGTCAAACTCTGACCTTCCCAAGGCCATTTTAAAATGATTGTTCACCAACCACCAAGGTCGTTGTATGATCATTAATGGGGTGCATTAAATGCATCATTTACTATAAATATCTTGAGTTGAGCTGTCATTTTCATCCTGCCAGCAATTCAGAAGTGAGTCAAAGAGCCCAAAAACACTGCCATCGCGCCCGCCAAGCTTCATTGCCTCTTTGGGATCTTTGTTAGTTCATTGATCGATCACCATCATCGATTTTTGGAGGTAGGTTTTCCATATGCGAGCCTTTTATTGTGTTTTGCATGATTTCTACATAAAATTGATAAATTTAAAAGGGGAAACTTGATAGATAAGTAGATTAAGACTAGGCGCACAAAACCCATGAAGTTGAATTTTAACAAACCTCAAAAATCACCTCGTTAGCCTTGTGCAGAACTCAAGCTCTCCACCACCATTATTGAACTAGAGAATTTGCACTCTACAGGCCCACACCCATACCGCTACCATTGAAACATGTTTAAAACTTGAAATGGCGAAACCCTTCACCGAGTCCGCCCTCACAGGAGACCCCTCTCCTTGGCCACCTAAACATTGGTTAAAATTCACAAACTGAAACGAACAACCATCAACCCTCTCAGGTCCCCAAGTGTGGGTTTCTGCCCATAAAATTCCTTTTGGCTTCGCTATTTCAAATGACTACTCAAGCACAACCTTCTAGCAAGCGGGTTCCACCTTATTCATCACCCCTCGAATTTAAACTTGGAAAAATATTAAGTCCTAACCCACCGCGAGTTCCTCCTTGAGGACTTCCACTGGTGAAATTCTATCTGAGTTGTGCGATTTCAAATGGCTTTAACAACCCGTCTTCCTGCCTATCAAACCCCAACTATGTCTTTGTTGTCCAAGTTGAAGAGCACCAATTTAAAAAGATAGATCATTCTCTGTAGACTTCTGCTCCCCCTTTGCCGATTCGTGAATGACGATCCAAACGGCGAAACCATAGTGTCTCCTCGGTGGTCAGATCCCAACCCCTCCGCTGCCGACCATTTCCTTGGACCAAACATTAGCTCCTTCACGGAACTTCCCCCTAGAGCTCTATCCATGGAGCTCCATCTTTGCTTCATCGTTCCCAAACGGAAGACAACTCCAATCACCTCGCTACGCGGAACCTGACCTCCCCATCACCTTTGGACTTTCCAGCAATAAAGAATGATGCCTTGAGGCCTTGCGGACCCAGTGTTGTGGGTTTCCCATGTCGGACCTCTGTTTAGCTTTTATCGTTTTAAACAGCTATTCCTCAACGTCATCCCACATTCCCCAACATGCCTCCTTCTGGAAGATTTAAACTTCAATGATGAAAAATCTGTCACCTCCTGATTTTATGGGTCCCGCATGTTGGAATGATACCTTGTGAGCGTCATTTTTAACGACAGGCCCCAAACAGCCAAGTCACTTTCTAATTCTGCATGACCCAAAAGTGACCTTAATGCCTCCAATCTTCAAATGGACTTTGATCCACATATCTCAATGGTTCTTTCACCTTGGTAGTCCCCCACACAATGACCAAATCCTAAGGAAGGTTGGGACATGCAGGTCATCGTGCCCTAATTTTCTTCCCTTTTGCAACTACCTCAAAACAGCCACCAACCCAGGGAAGTCCGCGCCCCTGGGCCCAAATTGTTGAAACTCCATCCTACAAAAGGATAATGTTGATCTGGAAGATATGTTAGGATTCTAAAGTGATGAATTATATGATCTAATGTTGTTTATAGGATTGTGGCTAACTTTCCCATTGTTTTTATGCTTGAATGTGCTTACCTCTCTTTCGCATGCAGGATATATGGAACCAAGTACGGGAACTTCAGAGGAGGTCGTGGAAAAGGACAAGGGGAAGAATTCATCCAAGGAACCCAGAGGAAAAGAGGAAAAATACCAGTTGAAGTACAAGTTCCAAGGGGAACCCCTCAACTCCAAGGTCACCACAGCTTGGAAAGAGGTCTCAGATACAAACATCGAACACGTAAATATCAATGAATTCAAGAAAAGGGTTTGGATCAACCCCTTCACAGAAAGTGCAAGAAAAATTAGAAGTAGTGGATTGGCCAAGGCTATCAATTTCCCACCAGCCCTCATCATTCCCAAGCTTGTAATGGCCTGCAAGGAGGCATATTAGCCAGAATTTAGAACAATAGTAGATGGAGACGGAAATGTTTTGGTTGACTTGTCTACCAAGTCAATAGGAAAGACCTTCCTTATCCCTACCTTCAGGGAGATGGAGGAAGCAACAAAGGAAGATGGAAAGGAGATGTGGGATGAAGACCCCCTCAAGTACAAAATACTTATCAATCAATACTAGTTGAAAGAGAAAAGGGGTAGTGCAACTAAGGTGCCCCAGGAGCTCTTCCACTTTGAATTCTACGAGGATTACGATGGCCTGGTAAACTTACTGAGTAGAGTTATGGGCCTTCCAGATGCAACCTACTTTCAGGAGTGGATGTTGTACTTCATGGAAGAGATCCTCTGAGGTAAAACCAAGTTCTATTGGGCAGGAATAATCAACAATTGTTTGCACGAACAATTTTTGGCTATAAAGAAGGCCTCATGCTTCTATATGAATTAAAGGTCTATGACAGCTACCTTCAACTCTAATTCAGGAATTTCAAAAGGGACTACTACAAAGTCAATGATTTCTTCATAGGCCACATTAAAAGATTTCTCAGGGGTGACTTTGAAAGAAGAATTTCCCATAGTGCTAATTCCTTCCTTCGCCAATTCGCCTTCTTGTTCGTACAATTTCCAAATTTTACCTATATTCAAGCTAAAGGGTTCTCAGAGAAACCATACAAGCTACCCTAGTACCCAAATGACTGGATAATATTGCTAGAACTCTCTTGGTACCTAGGGCATGCACATGCCCTCCTAAGCAGAAAACATAACGCGGGGATTCCTTATCCTCTCTCCTTCGACCAAGGGATGTATTAACTCCACACATCTCAATGTGCAAATAGTTCAAATAAATAACACATAGAGTATAACTTGTAGTTACACACTGCCTGATCACGAATGGACCCCTATGGAAAAATGAGAAAGATGGTCGCGGTTGAATATGCCCATTTGCATGATGTTGATGACCTTGATATTCTGACAAAGTCCATTGAGGCTAGAACCAAGGAATGGATTGATAGGTAGATTTCCCAATAGAAACAACAAGGCATCACCTTGACATATGGGGAACTTGAGGATGAATTGGCAAGTGAAACTAATAGTGGGACAGCTGCTGCCCCCACTGAAGAAACATCAAAATCCCCTCCAGCCACTAGGTCGAGGAAGAGGAAAGAAATGCTTGAAAGTAAGCCCAAGCCCAAGGTGTATGTAAGAAAATATTTGAAAGGAGAACCTTCCAAAAAATAGAAGTCAGGAAATTTCACAGGCATGCCTACCATCTAGGACAACCCCCTCCATGAGGGAGAAGAACTAGAGGTTGAACAGCCAAAGTCTCCACCTGTTGCCTCCACTCTTGCGGCCACTGCTGCTACTGATGTTGCTATTGTCGATGCCTTGCTGCCTACCTCTCAGGTAGTGGTTGCTACTTCCCCACCTATAGTGGATATCTCCATCCACCTTGCTTCCACCCCTTCCACTATGCAAGTAATGATAATAAACTCTTCTTCTACCACTACCTCTCCGCTCTCCGCTCTCCTCTTCCTCCATGTCTTTGACAACATCTCTTCCACTCGCTACAACAAAAATTCCAATGCCCACTCTCTCACTCCTGGAGGCCTTCTCCCACCACATGCAAAACATCCCTATGGAGCTATCTGGGGTGCTGATGAACCCAACCATACAAGCTGCCCTGGCAAAAAAAAATTCCAGTCTTCTTGCCCATACTCCTCCAACTGAACCACCAGAGATGAAGGCCACCATGGAAATATTAGAAGAGTTGGAGAGACAGGAAAGGGAAGCTACAAAAGAGATGGAAGAAGTAGATGATTACCATGAGCATCCAAAGTACTAGCACATTGTAATTGATAAAGTGGTGTATGAGGGAGAGAAGGAAGAAACAGAGTCATCAAAAGAAGACATTGAGGAGCCAGGTGCCAAATATATTGTGGAAACCTTTGACACATAGATAGAGGAGGAATTGGCTCAACAACTTAAGAATGTTGGAGAGGAAGTAGAGAGGCAGTCTTGTGAGGAAGAAAAAGAATCAAGTGAGGGAATGGAGGAGGATACTGAACCTCCATCTGAGGGACATGATGAAAGCTCCAAACATGGTGAAGAAATGCCTCTTTCAGAAGAGCAAGAGGTTGAAACTAAGAAAATATCAGAAGCTAAACACCATGAAGAACATGAGAAAGACTAAGAAGAAGAAGAGACGTCCACTGAAGGGGAGGATAATCCCAAGGAACATGCAGATATTGAGTCCCTGGGAAAGGAAACCTTGTTCATCCAAGATTCTGACAAGGAAGAAGGAGAAAAGATAGAGCAAGAGACTTTAGGCAACCAACAAATTGAGATCCAACACGACCACGAAGAAGAAGGTGACCATGAATCACCAAAAGGATAATCTTAGATGCCTGAATGGCTCGAGAAATAGTTGGAGTAGAAAACCCCAACCCTAAAGGATATGAGGGCAAGGCTAGACGCCATCTTGGCTCAAGCCCAAATAAGCACAAAGAAAGAGAAGAAGCCAAAGGTCAAATCTCAACTAACAATAGATGTGTCTAGATCCAAGACCGTGCAGATAGCCACTCCAGTGGTGGGAGAAGAAGGGGTAAGCTAGAATGTCTCTACCCTCAATTTGGGAACAACGATGAGGGAACAAAAGATTGACCATCTCCAAGGGTCTATTGCCACTATCATGCATCAAATGCACAAAGAAAATATTTCCAAGGAGGAGTTGAAAGCCCAGGTGGATGACTTAACCACATACATCTAGCAATGGTCATCAGTTGAAGAGCTCCCTACCACATCCTTGATGCTGCCTCTATTGTTGTCCAAGGATGACATTGATCAGCTAGTGAAAAGAAAGAATTAGACAAAGGCCACAGAGGATTGGTTCAGGAAAGTCCTCTACAATATAAATATGGGCATAAGTCGTATGGTCAGAATAGCCAACAAATTCCTGGAGTTGTAGAGAGTGCTTGAGGGGATAAGGAAGTTCTACACCGACTTCCCAAGGTTATATAGGATCACATACCCCAAGCTTGAGGCTATCCTCAAGGTACCTGATGGATCCTAGGAGAAGGAGTTTTCTCTGGAAAAAGGTGATCATTGGCTCGTGGAAACTAAGCCTTGACCATAAAAAGGAGGTGTTAGAACAAGTTCTCCATGAGGTGGAGCTTGAGATTGATTGGATCAAGGAAGTTTGAGCTTCTTATGAAGAATACATAAGGTTGATGACAGACTTTGATGTGCCCGTTGTTGAGTTAGATCCAGAAAAGATAAAGCCTTAATTTCACAAGAACAAGGAAAATGGGACCGTAGATGCACTAATGCCGAATTTCATGGGTTTTATTGCTCAAGCCTTCACTCAATTTGAGAAAGTGATTAAGAATGCATAGAAATATGACAGGTACTGGGATGACCTCACAAATAAATCCAAAAAATTCAACTTCCAGGTGATGAAGTTGGATATATTAGAGTGGGATAAGTTTCGGGGATTGATCAGTAAATTTTTGGAGTACGCCACCTTGAAGAGAAATGAAGGAACTCCTATGATTGATGATGAATTCCATATAGTTTATCTGCAGCAAAAGGAAATCAGCTAGAAGACAAAGAGCTACAGTGCTGCCACATGAAGACAAATTAGGCTAAAAGACAAAATGTAATTTTAAATTGTAATATATTTGGGGGTAGGTGAAACCCTAGTTTGTAGTGAATCTTGGCCACACAATGCAAATCAATCTTGTCCATTCATTTTTATTTTTGGACACTATAAATAGGGGGTCTCCTCTCATTTCCAAGAGAGATTTGAGTTGTTGTAAAGGCATGCTGCTGAAATTTTAATAGTTCATTGACTTTTGGTGGATTCTTGAGTTTCAACTGTATGTTACATAGTTCTTCTCCCATAGTTAATTTTGTCAAATGGGGTTAGAAATCAAATAGAATAGATAAAGTGATAGCCAACACTTCTAAACTATTAAACCACATCAACAAGAGAATACAAACAAAATGGAGATATCAAAATGAAAAAAAACAAAATAAAGTACTCCCCATATTGTAGTTGATTCCTTCTCTTGCTCTCCTTCTTGTTATGCAACTTTGCCCTCAAATTTGTTGAAATACTTGTGCAAAACCTGCAAATGGTAGCAAGAAAGTTGGAGACAATTAGTTGTTAAAATGAAAATGGAGAAGGAAGGTTGTTTTTATAGACAACCTTTCAAATGGACGGCTGAGATTAATCTTCTAGAAATATTCCAAGATCAATGGATGGGAATGCATGAGAGGGAGGTTACGAAATAGATAGTTGAGATTAAGTCTCAGAAAAGATGCCAAGATCAATGGTCCAAAATTGATGCACCAAAAATATGCCATGCATGGAAAATCTATGACGCCGACAGATATGACAGCTATGACAGACATGCAAGACATGCAGGCTATGACAAAAATAAATGTTATGATAGGGGATTATGACAGAGCATCTTTGACCAAGTGGAGGTGCATAAATAATTTATTTTAAATTATTTATTCGAAATGGAGGAAAATGACAAGTGGCAAATAAATAATTTATCCAAATTATTTATTTAGAGAAAATGACAAAAGGATCATTTAATTAAATTTATCAATTTAATTAAATGGAGAGATGAAAATTATACCTTAAATAATTAATTTAGATTAATTATTTAACAGGGGAGGTGGCATGGGATAGTTAAATAATTTTAATAATTATTTAACTATAGAAAAATTAAAGGACCATGAATAGATAAATAATTAATGGTAACTATTTAACTATAGATGAAAGGTGACAAAATAATTAAATAAATAATAATTTATTTAACTATTGAAGAAGAGGGAGAAATTAGTGACGCAATTAGTTTATTTAATTGATCAGGATAGAATAAAGATTAGAAAGTGAATTAATTAAATAATTATTAAAAATTATTTAATTAATAGAGGAATATGATCAAACATAATTGAATAACTAAAATTATTCAATTATCGAAGGATAAGGATGAAGAAAAAATGACACTCACAGGCTTAGGACATTTTTCATTGTCTACATTTTGCCCCTCTTTGACATAATGCAGTTCATCGCATTGTGTCAAAGAAATTTAATTCTGAAATATGCCCTAGTGAAAGAAGAATGACGAGGAGGGTTGTGTATGCCCCCTCGGGAGGATAGGTGAGTTCAAAGAACACGAGTGTGCTCTCGAAATGGATGATAAGACTAGAGGATGAAGGATAGAAGAAATGTTAGCTTGGAAGGGGATGGATATTAGCGTGGAAGAGAAGGGAGGATGAAGATGGAAAGCTAGACGAAAAATGATAAGGGAACCAACTTTCATGCTTACATTTTTATATTTATCATCATTGGACAGATTATTGTAATGGCCAACAAACACCATGATATGACATAGACCAAGGTGTGCAAGGTTGTAACATCATGTGAGACAAGCAGTCACAGACAAGGATGAACATGACTCATAATAATAGAGCGATTTCCCCGGTATTTTTTTCATAATCAACCACAAACAGTAAAGACGGGCAAGAAAAATCATGAAACATCATTGCTCCTCTAAATCCTATTTTCAAGACATCCTCGAGGAACTAGCATCATGATTTCCAAAAGACAAAACAAGCATCATAAAATTAAATTCCAAGTGCTTGCAAAGTGTTTGAATGTCAAAATGTCAAGTTTTGTCAAGTGTGATGGAATGTCGAATGTCTTGGTGTCAAAATGCTAGGGTTGATGATATGAAGATTCCAGATTTGTGTCAAGTTTAGGAAGGACACATCCTAAATGATGTTGAGATGTTAGATTCAGAAAGGACACATTCTGAATGACGTTGATGGCATAGTGATACCAAATTTGGGAAGGACACATCCCAAACAAGGTCGATGTCAAGATGTCAAATTGATGTCAAGTTCAGGAAGGACACATCCTGAACAATGTCGATGTCGAAATGCCAGATTGATGTCAAGTTTGGGAAGGACACATCCCAAATGATGTCGATGTCAAGATTGTTGAATTTAGGAAGGACACATCCTGAATAACGTCAATGTCAAAATGCCAAGTTGATGCCAAAATGTCAGATTCAGGAAGGACGCATCCTAAATAATGTCAATGTCAAAATGCCAAGTTGATGCCAAAATGTTAGATTTAGGAAGGACACATCCTGAATAATATCGATGTCAAGAGGAGAATATCTCAAATGTTGTGAGAATCCTCAAAATGCTAGATGACTGTGATGATGCCTAAGAAGGACACATCCTAGGTCATGATTAAATGATGAGCTATCCTTCAGAAGGACACATCTGAAGAATAACCAAGATTTGAATGGTTTGACTAAGTTTGATTGAGTTTGACCGATTTTGATATGCCAAGATGATTGTTGTGCTTGATTGACAGATTGTAGAAGTTCACTTGGGTGAATTGTTTATTTGAATTTGGACAAAGACCATGATAAATTTAAATACTATTTCATGTGTGTGAGAAAATTGTGCAATGAACCCTAATGGACTGACCTAGTGCGGCCTCGGGGGCTCATTGACGGATGGCCTTGCCTACGTCATACACTCAGAGACCTTGTAGTTCGACACGACTAATGAATTTGTCTTGTTGACCAAAGATTGAGTCATGATTTATTTTGACAACCTAATAGGACTAACCTAATGTCTCAGGGGCTCGAAGATAAGCCTTAACTACGTAGCAAGTGCGCAGAGACAACATAGTTCGACAATGAAAAAGACTAATCAAGGATTGAATTGACGCGACTATGTTGATTGACATGACTCCATTTTTTGGAATTTTTGTGTTTTCTTCAGGACATTTTTTTATTTTTAGGTCTTTTTTCAGGACATTTTTAGATTTTTAGGTCTTTTTTAAGGACATTTTTCAATTTTTAGGTCTTTTTTTCAAGACATTTTTTGATTTTAGGTCTTTTTAGGACATTTTTCAATTTTTAGGTCTTTTTTAGGACATTTTTTTATTTTTAGGTCTTTTTTCAAGACATTTTTCAATTTTTAGGTCTTTTTTAGGACATTTTATGATTTTTAGGATTATGTGTGGTACCCACTGCAGTCTCATGATGAAAGTTTTCCCCTAGTCAAGTTGAGAATGAGCCAGGCAAAGTGGAATGTAAAGAAAAGACATGACTAGCATGGACAGTGGGAAGTATGCAAGACTTGATTTCAACCATTGTCAGCCATGGATAGAAATGTCATGATGTCGGGGTAGAGTGTTATGAAAAATATTGAAAAAAAGAGCATGTTTATTAGGGACAATGGTAGATAGAGTGACAGTAGATGGCACAACAATGACTGACTACACATGGCGCCTGTTTGCCAGGTTTTCACCATGGTACTTATCCAAAGTGCCTGTTTACCAGGTTTTCACTATTGGACGAATTATTTCTCTTTATTTTTGTCATTTTATTTTATTTTTTATTTTTTGATGTCACCAGGACGCCTGTTTGCCAGGTTTTCATCAAGGTGATGATTTTTTTGTATTTTTACTGGTTTTCAAATAGGCTTTCTGATACTATGCATAGAATTTGCAGAAATGTAGATGTTGATTGGATATATCAATTGTTCACCTTCAGGAGTAGTTAACTAATATGCTCTAAAACCAAATGATGCTATGACGATGTAAGGGCCCAACCAATTGGGCTCAAATTTTCCTAGCTTCTCCCCATCTGACTAATTCTTGGGATTCTGCATGAGAACTAGGTCACCAATGTCAAACTGTCAAGTCATCACCCTTTTTTTGTAGCTTCTGCAAAGATGATTTTGGTATGCTTGTAAATGATTCAATGCACTGTGTCTATGTTCATCTAGCATTTCTAACTCATGTAGTCTTGACTATCTGTATTCTTCATCAGTGATGAGGCCTTTCATGGAGACTCACAAAGATGGAATTTCAACCTCTATGGGGAAGATGGCTTCAGCTCCAAAGACAAGGGAAAAAGGAGTGGTACCGGTGGGAGTACAGATGCTCATGCGGTATGCCCACAAAGCAGGGTTGAGTTGGATGTGCCAGTCACGACCAGCGTCATTGACGATCTTTTTAAGAAATTTGATAATAGTTTTATTAGATGCCTTAGCTTGACCATTTCCCTGTGGGTAATATGGCATGGAAAAGTGGTGGCTAATATGGAAACGTTGACATAATTCACGGACTTCATGGTTTTTGAAGGGACGACCATTATTCGTGATGATGGATTGTGGAATGTTGTACTGAAAAATGATATAATTGAGGATGAATTTGGAGATTTGTTTTCTAGTAATGTAAGTGAGCAGGATGGCTTCAATCCACTTAGTAAAATACTCAGTGGTGGTGATAATGAATTTGTGTCCATTGGAGGATGTAGGGTGAATCTTGCCCATGAGATCAAGTCCCCATTGTGCGAAAGGCAAAGGAGAAGTGATCGGCCTCAACTCTTGTGCTGGAGCATGAATCAAATCACTGTGAATCTGAAATTGGTGACATGTTCTTACAAATTCCAGTGCATCCTTTTCTAGTGTCGGCCAATAGTAACCAAGTCTCGTAATCTTTTTAGCTAAGGTTGGGCCACTGGAATGGGACCCACATATACCCTCATGTACTTCCTATAAGGTCACTTTTCCTTCATTAGTTTTGAGACAATGGAGAAGGGTATTGTCAAAGCTACGATGGTAAAGGGTGTCGCTGATGATGGTATAACGTGCAACTTTGCGGATAAAGGACTTTCTTTGGTTATTGGAAAGGTTTTGAGGAAGGATCTATGAATGAAGGTAGTTAAAAATGTCCTTATACCAGGGGGAACTGGAACTAACAAGCTCACAAACCATTTTAGATTTGGGGACATCATAAGCAGGAACCAATAACTGCTCAACCAAAAACTCAAATTGTGGGACATTGCTGGGAATATCAAGCAAAGATCCAATTGTTGCCATAGCATCAACAGCCTTGTTTTGTGTTCTTGGAATCAATTCAAAGGATAGTCTGTGAAAATATGTAAGAAAACTATCAACCATCCATTTATAAGGCATTAGCTTCTCATCTTTGGTTTCATACTCATCATTGACTTGGTTGATAACTAACTGAGAATCACCGAGGACCTGTAAATTCTTGATTTTCCACTTGATAGCCATTTGAAGTCCTGTAATTAGTGCTTCATACTTTGCCATGTTATTAGTGCATGGAAATTCTATGTGGAATGACCTTGGGATGGAGTCTCCTTGTGGGATAATGAATAATATTCCAGCTCCTGATCCATGATTAGTGTGAGATCCATCGAAGTATAATTGCCAAGGTTGTTGGGATTCTATGTGAAATACAAACTCATCTAGAAATTCTATTGTAAGAGGATGGTTATTTGGTATTGGTGCATCTACGAGCTGGTCTGCTATTACCTGTCCCTTGATGGCTTTCTATTCGACATATTGAATATCATATTCACTTAGGACTGTGACCCATTTTGCTAAATGTCCTGTCAATGCTGCTTGACTCAAGAGGTACTTCAAGGGATCAATCTTGGCTACCAAATGTATCTTATGGTTTAACATGTAATGCCTTAATTTCTGGGCTGCAAATACAACTTCCAAACAAGCACGTTCAACGGGTGTGTAATTTAGCTCATACCCCACTAGTGTTCGACTAATATAATATATGGCCCATTCTTTTTCTTCATAGTCATTTTGTGCTAGTAATGCCCCCAGTGCTGAAGTAGTTGCAGAGATGTATAGAATTAATGGTTTTCCTTGGATGGGAGGCATGAGAACTGGAGGTGACAGTAAGTATTGTTTGATTTGGTTGAATGCTTCTTGACACTTATCTGTCCACACAAAGGGGATCCCTTTGCGTAGGAGATACTGGAATGGTTGGCACCTATCTGCGAGTTGAGCAATGAACCGTCTGATAGATTGAAGCCTGCCTTGTAGTGTTCTTAGGTCACTAATTCCCTTAGGAGGAGGCATATCTAATATAGCTCTGACTTTAGTGGGATCAACTTCAATGCCTCTATGGGAGACTATGTATCCCAATAACTTGCCTAATGTTACACCAAAAACACACTTTTTCGGGTTCAACCAGACCTTATATTCTTCTAGCCTCCTGAAAACTTTGTCTAATACTAAAAGGTGGTCTTTTCTTGTCAATGACTTTGCTATAATATCATCCACATAGTCCTCCATTAATGTTTGTATCATGTCGTGGAATATTGTTGGCATCACCCTTTGATATGTGGCGCCTGCATTTTTAAGACCAAATGGCATTACAGTCCAACAATATGTACCCCAAGGGAATGTAAAAGAAGGTTTTGTGTTGGTCTTCAGGGGCAATACGGATCTGATTATAACCGGAGAAACCATCCATAAGGGAAAACATCTCATATCTAGTTGTAAGGTCCATAATGATGTCAATGTTTGGCAAAGGAAAATCATCTTTAGGACATGCCTTATTGAGGTCTCAGAAGTCTGTGCATATGTGAATCTGTCCAGTATACTTGGTGATAGGGATGAGGTTGGATATCCATTCAGCATATTCAATTGACCTGATAAAACCTACATCCAATAACTTTTTTAGTTCAGCTTTAACCAACAGTGCAACTTGCGGGTGCAATTTTCTTAGCTTTTGTTTTACTGGCTTGGCATCTAGCAATAATGGAAAATGATGTAATACTAACTCAAGATCTAACCCCAGCATGTCGGCATAAGACCATGCAAATTTTATCTTTCATTTTGAGAACTTTTGAAATTCTTTTTGTTCAGCTTCTGTCAATGATGTTGCAAAGAGAACCATTTTGGGGTCCTCCACAGTAGCTATATTAACTGGTATGGTATCTTCTATGAGCATTGCTGATTTTTCTCTATCTATGGGGAGAAAGTCCAATCCTCCACCCTTGGGCACCTCAAAGATTTTTTCACCCTCGGATACGTCCTTTATTTTTACTATTTTTTCGTCAAAAGGTGCCTTTCGGTTTTCACCTAGAGACGTGTCATTTTTTGTTTTATTTTTATTTTTAATTTTGCGACTAGAGGATGGCGCAGTCTCCCCGAAATAAGCAGCACAATCCAAGTCAATGGAAAATCTAGCTTTGTGATCCCCATTTGGAATTCCCTCACATAGTCCTAAAAACTCTACTAAAGCCTCATCATTTTGAAAAGTGTCCATTATTGGTGGGCCTTGTTGGTTCTAGTCAATTAGATTAGGGTAAACTAAGGATATTCCATCATCAGTATTTGCAAATTGAGGAGATGACGTAGAGAGCATGTAAATGGACACCGATACATTGAAAATGAAGTTGTCATCATCTGGTTCTATGTCAGATTCTTTCCAATATTCTCCTTCGCTTGTTTCATACTCACCAACAAAGTAAGGGACAAAGGGAGTAGCATTAGAGTCAGAATCAGTAGTGGCAAGTGATGGCTCGGGCAATTCTGAATGATGGTTGTCAGCTTGGGATGACTGGGCTGGTATGTCGGGGCTAGGATGAATGGGAATAGAATATGATTTGGACTTGACATCATTTGATGTTGTTTCGATCTTAAACATTTTCCAGAATCGTTCCTCACATGTAGGCTCGCCAGGTTCAAGGAATAATTCGTCAAGGCAATAGTCACTTAAGGATTGCTAAGAGCCAAAAATCCCATTCGTGAGAGTCAGTTTTAGAGGAGGTGTCCTCAATTGTCTCAGCACAGTCTGAAGCATACACTAACTCACATGGAAGCACATTGGTACTTGGATCGCCAGATTCTTGTGGACCTAACCCTAACCCAAGATGTTTTGGTCTTTTTGAAACTGATAGTGGCTCACGCCTTCCATTTTTATCCTTTCTAAGACCACTTTTTCCATCATAACCTTTTGTTTTTATCATGTTGTATCCTTTTCCATATATTGTTACTAGCAAGGGAGTTAAGTCTCGTGGTTCTCTATAAATCTAGGATAGTATACCATTTGTGTCCTCTTGACTCATTTCACCCCACTTTATGAAAACTGTATTTGGAGGAACCCTGAAAGTTTCTTTTGCTTGTATTCTAAAACAAGGTTTTCCATAGACCTGGGGAGACTTGGGCATCTTTGTTATGCAATAGGCCGTATTCAGCTTGTACTCTCCACATCCTTGGTCCTGAATTTGGAAGCTCAAGTCGACACTTGGGGTGATAAATGAAGTGGTAGATGTTATGGAAGTGGTCATGGTGGTAAAATAAGTAGAAGTGGATGTGGTGGATGAAGAAGCAGAAGACCTCACAAGTGCTGAGGGGTCAATGAATTTAGAAGACAAGGTCATCGAAGCTTCCCTATTGATAGGGACTTAGCATTCCGAGACACCTCGTAAGTTGGTACAATATTGGAACGGATTAGGGTCTTTGTATATAGTAATCTCAGTACCTTCAAAAGGAAATTTCAAGCATTGGTGATATGTGGAAGGGATGGCTTTCAGAGCGTGGATCCAAGGTCGAATGAGTAAAATGTTGTATGGTAGGTCTAACTCCAGAACTTGACAAGTAGTGTCGACAATGACTAGCCCGATTTGAATTGGGAGTGTAATTACGCCCCGAGAGGAACGTTCTTCATCATCATATGCCTTGATAACAATGCTTCTTGTGGTGTCTACGTAAGCATCAGAAAATCCTAGTTCCTTGACCAATTTTAAAGAACATATATTTAGTCCTACTCCGCCATCTACTAAGACTCGTCTGACCTTATGTTTATGAACAAGGACTTCGATATGAAGGGCATCATTATAGTTGGATTTGGATGATGAATAGTCTTGGTCAAAAAAGGTAATATGGTGGGGAATCATGAGATATCCTACCATGGCTTCAAATTGGCTGACATCAATATCTTGGGGCACGGAGGATTCTTGCAATGTTTTATCTAGGATGGCATTATGGGCAGGCAAGATGCGTAACAACTCAAGGATAGAGATTTGTGTTGGTGTTTTTCCAAGCTGGTCAATAAGGTTAAAGTTTCCTTTAGGTTAGGATTGCTTGCTTTGTGGATGTGATTGCAACTATGAAGTGGACAGGCCAACTATTGTTACCTTTGGTTGTCTAGGGGGAGGAGGGCCGGCTATGGTGACCTTTCTTCCGTGAGTGGTGACATTGCATTTAGGGGCCTTTCTAATGGTGACCATGTAGACATGTTCATCAGTTGTTCTAATGTGATGTACAATAGGTCCCCCAAAATAGTCATATCCAATACGGGCATGGTTGGCTCGATTACTTGTATTTGACATAGGAGGGTTTCCAAAACCATGAACCTACAATGGGTTCTTATGTATTGTATGATCCACACTAGAAGCAAACTATGGTCCACCAACTTCAATGATGCACTTTTCAATAAGGTCCTGTACCAAATTTTTCAATTGTTTACAGGAAGAAGTTTTGTGACCTTTTATTTGGTGATAATCACAAAATTCATTATCATCCCACCAAGATGGTTTAAACTGCCCAGGGTCATATGGTTTGGGGTCCTGAAGTGTGATGACACCATTTTGAAGGCATTTCTTGAGGACTTCTTCAATAGGTTCACCCAAAGGGGTGTATGTGCGGCTTCTAGGGAATTGTCTTAGTTGTCTAGGTTGCCTTTGATTTTGATTGTTTTGATTACCTTGGTTATTCTGATTTGTTTGGACAGCATTAGCAACATAGATTTGTGTCATCATCTATGTGTTTTTTGGTTGTGTCCCTTTTAGGGTAATCATAGGACCCATAGTGTTGAGAGCCTTACCATCGACTACACCATCGTTGGTAACATGTTTGTTCTTAACCCAATATTTGTTTTTGTCAGCAAGAGGAGGGTTTGCGTTTGTGTTTTTAGGACCGTATTTTAGTCTTCCTTCGGCTATGAGGGCTTGTTCAACTTGGACACCTCGTTCAACTAGGTCTGCAAAATTTGTGCAACAATGAACACGCAAGCCATTATTCAGTGGGCCTAATAACATTTGTACGAACATGTCAACTTTTTCCTTTTCAGGTATGTCTATATGACAACGACTCACTAGGCCCCTCCATTTTTGAAAGAATGGTAAAAAGTTTTCACCCGAATCTTCTTGTGTGAGTTGGCATAAGTTGGTAATGGAGGCGTCTGTATCAAAGTTGTATCTGTAATTTTTCATGAATTTTTCAGCAAGTTCTTTCCATGACTGTATTTCAGGTTGTAGTGTATAGAACCATTCTAGGGTTGGTCCTGTGATGCTTTTAGGAAACATTCAAATTAAATATGTGTGCTCATGAGCAATATCCACACAACTTGTTATCAACTCGCTAATGTGGTCAAGTGGATTTGTTTTACCCTTGTATTTGTTGAAGTTTGGAGCCACATAACCATGTGGAAATGGTGGCATGTACAAAGTTGTATCAAAATGATATGGACATAAGTCATATGGAATTTGCATCTTCTTGTCAGAGGTTTTCATATTTTCCATCTATTTTTGAAGGTTATCCACTTTTGCTAGCAAGGTGTGTACAATGGGATCATTGGTTGTCTAAAAGTATGGTATGTTTTGATTAGGTGTTTGCTAATATTGCCAGTTGTGAGTGGGAATTTGTTGTTGAGTATGAATTTGGGACGAGTATATGGGAATATGTAACCCCACCATGTTTTTCTGTATTTGAGGTCCATGACTTATTTGATGTCCAAAGGTATGCATTTGTTGCATCATTTGAGTTCCTTGTCCTTGTTGAAAGAATTGTTTGTGTGGCATGGTAGTGTTTGGTCCTTGAAAGTGTCCATGTGGTATATGTGTATTGTGCCCTTGTCCATGTGGGATGTTCATTTGTGATGATGCGTTAATGTTGTGCTAAGAGCCTTGAATGAAAAGGGATTAAATGAGGTTCCAACGTAAGGATGTGATGAAAATGCCCCCATTGTCATAGATGAAGAGCCGAACATAGGATTTGAGGAAGTGGTGCCTACTGTTGTGGATGCAAATTAGGTGGCTCCTACCGTTTGTGAAGATGATGTGGATGTTGTAGGCATGGTCTATGAAAAGGTGGCTCCTATTGTTTGTGAAGATGACATGGACATTGTAGGCATGGCCATAGTAGATGTTCCTCCAGTAGATGTTGTGTTGGTTGAAGAGGAGGTGTTTTGATTTATGGTGCCACTAGATGTCACATTAATGGTGGTAGTGACCACTTTTGTAGTAATGGAAATGTTATTGGTCGATGTATTGTTCATGTCATGTTGGGATGTTGTATTTTATGTCGTATTATTAGGAGAGGCAAGTCGTATGGTATTAATGTTGAAGCCTTTTGGTAATCTTGCGCCTTGGTTTAAAAGCATAGCGAGGTATCGTTCAAAATCGTTCAAGACCAAGTCTTCGACAAATGAAGCTACTTCAGGATTTTGGGCTGCTACCTCTAAGTTTTCAGCATAGACTTGTCCATTTTGGTCTCTTTGTATGAATTGTTCAAAAAGTGGATTTTGAAAAGAAGTTGACATGTTCATGGAAGATTGTGCGTTCAAATTGCCAAATGGGTCATCAAAAATCTAGTCATTGGGATTCGTGTTGATGTTGGTGTGGTTGTCAAAGTCTTGTCCAAAGTATACCATTTGTCTTTTCTTTCTTTGAAGTCTTGTTTCCACCATCAAAGAGATTGCTCAAATGAAGATGATGACAATGCAAGTATGACAGTAGTCTATCTTTCTTTTTTTTTGGTGTGATAATGGATGACAATGCAAAGAGATGATAATGCAAGTATGTCAAAAGCCAAGGTGACTAGGATGATGATGCAAAGATATAATAATGCAAGTATGCCAAAATCCAAGGTGACTAGGATGACAATGTTGACTTGGATGATAATGTTGATTAGGAAAATGATAATGTGGACTAGGAAAATTTGTTATGAAATAACTTGCACAATAGAAGAATATGATATGAAATATGCTGCAAATACTTGATAATAACTGAGAATAACAAGCCACTTCAAGGGGGAAAACCTCCAAATATCTCTAATGAGAACACACTTCACACTTGATGATGAAATAAGACTCACAACTTCCTATATATACCTATTTATGCCAAGGATATCACCTAGGACAACTTAGACACACCTATATAAGACTTAGGTCAACCTAAAAAACTAAATAACAATATACTAATGATAATATGACTTAATAGAGAGTTAAGATAGCCACAAGCCGAATATTCATAACCCGATGTACAATAATATTAAGGGCGTAGCATGCCCCCCTTCTTCAAAGAAGCATTGTCCTCAATGCTAATCAAGTTTGGAAACTTTTGAATGAACTCCTTGTCTTCCCACGTGGCATCTTCAAATGGTAACTTCTTCCATTGGATGAGATACTCAGTGATAGTTCTATTCCTCAGCTTCTTTGTGCGTGTTTGATGAATGCACTCTGGTTCCAAAATGATTCTTCCTTCTTCATCCAACTCGAGAAGTGTTGTTTGAGTGGGAATTGTTGTGCAGTTTTTGCACACACGCCCCACTTGGAGTAGGGACCCTCTTTTCAGATGTCTTTCGACCTTTGGCTTTATTGGACTTATCATTTTGAGGTCTTGACATGTTAGTCTTGCTGGCTTTGACCTTGCCTTGAGGCTTGAATAGGCTAAAATTGAGTTTTAAGCAAAATCTGGGTTTTCACCTGAGTCCGAGATTTTCCAGCTCCGGCGGATTTTTCCGGGCTCTAGTTCACTGTCTGTTTATTGCTGCATTTTCCGAATCCAGGTTTCTACTTGACTCCGGGATTTTCCGGTTCTGGCAGATTTTCTCGAACTGTGCTAAATTCCCGAACTTCGTTATTTTCCCGGTTTCTGCATTTCCGCGAAACTTGTGTTCATTCGAATTTCCGCGTATCTTGAGATTTTCTGAAACTCTGTTTTGGGCTCAGGTTTTCAGATTTGTTAGACGCGTCTTGTCGCTCATTAATGACCAAGGTACCTTTGCTCAGACGAGTATATGGGAAAATTTGAAACCTTTTAGGAGTCTTTTCGATTTCATCTATTCACTTGTTGACTGCTCTGGTGATTAAGAGTTTCATTTGAGCTTTGCAGATTGATCCCAAGCAGCTTGCATGTGGATTGCTGGGTGTCGGTGTCTGGATTTGTGTTGCCTGGGCGTGTTCGTTTTGCAGTTGTTTCTTCAAGTTCGAGTTTCGTTTGGGATATTCCATGGTAAGTTGTCAGTGACCCTTCCATTTGTTCATGTAATGATTGAGTTTCTTTGTTGATTGGTAACTGTCTCGGGTAGGCCCTTGTTTGATCATGATTTTATATTTATCGAATTAGGGTAGGATTTAAACCTATACCAAATCTTTGTTCATCGTGCTCATGTTTATCTATTCACTGGTGGATGCATGAGTATGAACCCGTCTGAGTAGGACTTTTCCCCTAAGCGTACTATTTGTTCTATTTTGTGAAGGTTAGGGTTTCAGTTCATCTGCCCGAGTTTGCCAAGGTTTAGTGGGGTTTCCGTTGTTTCATGATTCATGTGTAGCCCAACCTACTCGTACCATGGGGGATCCTTGCGCGCATTGGATGATCGTCCATATGATAGTTTTTCTTGAGAATTTTAGCTTATCTGGGCTTTAATGGCAGAGGTCTGGTTATTGGAATTAGGGCATCATGTTCTGCCATGGGAATTCATCATTTGAAAGCTTTGAGAGTTTGAAATCATTTGCATTCTCAATCTTGTTGGTCAGCATCGACTTCAGGACCGTTAGAATCTAAGTAGAAAAGATTGCATGATTGTTTGATTAATGGTTCGCGTGTCGCCAATCGTCGGTTTCCCGTGGTGCTCGCAGAATTTTTGCGCACCCGAATTTTCCTGATTTAGGTTAATTCCGCGGAGTGAGGTAATTTCCGGCACATTTCAAGCTGTTCGTGAAAATCCGTCCCATTCAGATTTTTTCCGGGTTCCCTGTCTGGCTATATCCTTTTTGATTTTTCGAAAATAGGATTAATGGAGTGAATGTTAATTGCCAATTTCTTGCTGCTAATGAATGAATTTTATGATAATCTAATGATCTTTTGGCTGAATTAATGATTTATCTGACTAATGATGTTTTGGCAACAAGAATCCGTCTCGATCGGATTTCTCTGAAATTCCGCCCTGGCTGGATTTTCCCGGTTTACACGATTTTCCCGGACTGTCTCATTTTTCTAGATCTTCGAGGATTGGAAATTTCTCATGGATTTCAATTGCTCTATATGATTTTATGATGATCTCTTCATTGGAATATGCATAATAATTGAATACTAATGATGACCTTTGTGAATGTAGGCCGAATCGAGCAAGGCTGCTGCTGGGAAGTCCAAGGGTGACACGGAGGGGTCATCCATCTCAAAAGTAGAAAGATTAAGGTTAGATATGAAGAGCTAGCTGCCAGAAAGCAAGATATCATCTGTGTGGTATGAGGTGTCAGACACCAATGTGGGGGCCTGGAGATACGAGGAGTTCAAGCAGAGGATGGTGCGGAAGGACCTGTCAGTCTTGAGACAGGGAATGATGAAATCTGGATTAATGCATGTGGCAGGTTTCCCTCCAGGAATTCAATGTTATGAGCTGATTCTGGAATGTTCCAGGCAATACAACTTCGATACACAAAGGGTTGTCAGTACTGAAGGAAGAGTTCTGGCTAATTTTAGTCCTGTCTCCATTTCCCAAGCCTTTGACATGTCAGATCTGTCTTCTGTGTGTGCTTTGAACATAGACACGGCTAAAAAATACTATGAGAATGAGCCAACCAAAGCTCAACAGATGATCAATTCATGGTTAGAGAAACCAAAATCCCACCATTCTAAATTGCCTAAGCAATTGCATAGGGTTAAATTCAGTCGGATAAGTATGATGCAATTACATTCTTGAGCAGAGTGGTAGGATTGAAGACTACTGGAGTGTTGGAGAACTGGATGGTTCATGTGATTAGCAAGATTGAACAAGGAACCAATTACCATTGGGCAGGACTTATTAGTTCTGAGATTGATAAACAGCTGAGGAACGTCCTGGAAACTAAGAGGTTCACCATGTCCTCTTATGTCATGTATGTGTTAGCCAGATTCTACCCATACAGGGGTTTGAATCCATGAGGGACACTCAGATAGGACATAATCTATGAGATCTATCCGGAGTTGCACCTAGGACATAAAGACTACCGCAGGGCTAATGATGCATTCACTATGCATATCACCCAGATGCTACAAAATGCAGAGCATATGAGGCTTTCAGATGGAGCAAAAGGATTAATAAAGAACTACGGAGCCTGGTTCATTCAATTTCCCACCTTCACCTACCTTAGAATTGATGGATGCCCAGTCACTCCATACACGTTACCTAGGTATCACACTGACCACATTGTGTTATTGGAGATTGTGAGGCAGATTTGTGAATTTGATACTATTGTAAAGAGAGAGAAGCATAAGACAGGTTTTGGTGGTGATTTTCCCCTTGGAATTGGTGTAGCAGAAGTATGCCCTTCAATTCAATCAGCACATATGGTAGGGGACAAGTTGGCAGCATATGGTTTTTCCTTCCACTCCAAGAGAACGAACTTTGATATTACAGGAGAGTCACAGAAGAAGGCCACTAGGGAGTATCGGCATAAAAGTGACCTAGAGGACTATTGGTCCAACATTAAGGATGATTTTGAAGCGAGGAAGAAAAGATACTCCAGGCTCCCTGTTGATGCAATCAGACAGTACAATGTCAAGTTGATCCTGGACCAACTAGAGGACGATGGAAACCTGGTGCAGGATCATGCTTATGAAGCTGTGAAGGACAGGTCAATCGGGGATATCAACTGGAACGAGGATGAGGTCACGAAGTTGGACGACCTAATGGCCCCGGTCATGAAATTTACCTCTTCTTGGTTAAAGCATAAAATTTGGGAGCTGGAGAGTGAGAAGGTGACTTGTACCTTCAATTTGATGGGAAATCTCAACCCTATGTCCACTTCAGAGGAATCCGGGGATGATGACCCCAAAGGGAAAACCAAAAGGAGCTCTCCTTTCAAAATAAAGATTAGAGGCCCCAAGGAAAGTGAGCCCGAAACAAAAAGGAAGTCAAAAGGAAAAAGGAGATGGCAAACTTTGAAGATTAGTAAGTCTTCTGATGAGGAAGAGTTGGAAAGAGTAAAAGAGGAGGATGCTCCTCCACCACCGAAGAAGACAAGAACCTCCAGGACTTCAAAGAAGAAGGGTCAGGTTGCCTCAAAAGAGGAGCCTCCTATTGTTGATGTGGAGAGTTCAGGAGGAGAGAAGGCAAAGGTCTACATGAGAAGGTCAAGGACTCTATCCCCTAAGGAGCCAATGCAAAAGAAGGACCTTTCTCCGAAGATGACAACAGTAGAGCCATCTAGGGCTGTTTCTCCTCCACCAAGCATACCTGAGCAGGAAACTCCTGAGGAGCATGAAGCTAGCGGGGAGGCAGAGCCATTCAAGGAAGGAGCCCTCTTTGATGAGGCAGCTGGGCTTGAGGCTGAAGAGGTTGAGAAGCTTCCTTCTCCCCTGGTGTAGTATGAAGATTCTCTGGAGAATGGCAAAGGAAACGAATCACCTGAGCAGGAGGAAGATATCCCAGTTAGAACCCCATCACCGGCGCAGGAGATGGAGCTTGAAGAAGAAGATCAAGGTGAGCAGCTCCCTGAGAAGGAGGAGGATAAAACAATTGAAAAGGAAGAGGAGAAGGTGCCGGAAGAGCAACAAGAAGAAGCAAGAACAGAGGAAATCCGAGTAGAACCTGCAGCCCCGGATTGGCTTGAAAAGGAAATTGCAAGGAAGAAGCAAGTGGTAGTTGAAGATACTCCCTTGGATTGGGATGAAATGCTGTCAAAAATTGGCAAAGGGAAGAAAAATAAGTCAACTAAGGTGGTCTTGAAGGTGGAGAGAGATGAAGAAAACAATAGGGTCATCCACATTGCCACTCCTGCCGTGGACAAGACAAGAGAGGAGGTCACTGGTCAGGACTACAATGTGCAAACTATCAACCTTGGACCAGTATCCATGGAGCAGGACATAGAAGAGTATGAAGGGTCTAGTGCCGTGATTATTGGGAGATTGAGAAAGGAGACCCAGACCAAGCATGAGTTGAAGAAAGAAAATGAAAGACTTAGGAAATGCTTGGAGGAAGTGATGAAACCCCTGCAGTCTCTCCATCCTTCTTCTTCTTCGGCCACTCCTGGTTTCCTGCCCAAGGAGACTATCTCCGAGATTGAAAAGATGAAGACTTCGGCTCAAACTACAATAGATTGGCTGAAGAATGTGCAAATAAAGGGAGATGATACAATTAAGGAAATCCTTATAGTTGGAAAGGATGCAGTCCGAGCCAAGGAGCTGTTGGAGCATGTCCTATTCGAGGACAAGGAAGACATTGACCTTCTATTGCAGAAATCCAAGGTCATCATGGGGCATGGTAAAGAACAATTGGCTGTGGATGGGATTCTTCCTTCTTCTAGGATAAATTAACCCTGGGAGTGGTTTGAGGCTCTGCAGATTCGGCAGAAGGCCATGAAAAAGATACAGAAACGAAGGAAACAAATAGATGGTGATCTTACTATAGTGTATGATGGATGCATTGCATTCTTTGAGTTAATGATTGGAAGGAGGAAGATTGCCCCAAAATACCTTAGTCTGGAACAGCTGAAAGAGTGGTGGCATGAGGTTTATGCCCCAGATTCTTAGGGTATCATAACCAGCCACCAGTTAGATGATGCAGCCACATATCTAGCAGTGGTGAACAAATATCAGGCCAACAAGGTTGATTGGAATAAGACTATTGAGTAGTCAAAGGGGGAGATTGACTCCATTAAATGCAGACTTAAGGTTTTTCCTTTGCCACCTGTCATCGAGTTGGATGGAACATTCTTGAGGGTCCAAGGGTCGTTGGCCCAGAGCAAGGATAAGGGAAGCGGCACTTAATGCCTATTTTGAGATTTGTGCTTCCCTATTATTATAGGGCATGCATTGGACCGGACTACATTGGGGATTGTGTCTAGGCCGACCTTGATGATGGATGGCATTTAATGTGTGCCTTATTTTGATTTTCCCAGGCCGACCTGTTTTGGCAATTGTTTTATTTTGTAAATGTTTGGCTGGGCCGACATGTTTGAGAGTTTTCTATAAAAGGGCATTCCTGCCTCATTGTAGGGAGTTAGCTAGAAAGTAGTAGAGATAAGTAAGAGCAGCATAGAGCTAGAGGATTTTGTAGTAAGAGTAGTATTCAATTTCTTGAAGCAAATACTATATCAGAACAGTGGAATTGTTGCAACAGTTTGATGATCTAATACAATTCAAGGCATTGTGGTTTTCCTGGTGAAATCTCTTGTGTTATTTCATTTCGCATGGTTCTTGTTGTTCTATCTTTCAAATTTCTTAAAGATTTAGGGTTTAGTATTCATAAACAAATCAGTTTTAGTTTGGTGAATGATGTTTATGATTTTATATTTGGAATGTTTTTAGCAATCTCTGGTCTATACTCCCAGTAACTATCTGATTGTAGTAGGCTGGTGAAGTCAACCTGGACCCTATATTCACATGTGCTTAAGTTCGATTGTAGATGAATGTCTATGATTTGAAAATCTACATACCTCAAAAGATTGCACCGTTCTTGTGATATTGCATTATGGGTTAAGCAGGAATTGGTTTTTTGAGATTGGTCCATTCCAGATATCTGTCATTTGCATTACTCATTCTAGGAGTAGTTTAGATTTCATCCTATTCTTGCACCCTTATCTTTTGCTATTTCTTTATTATCTGGTTAGATTTAGGATTTGAGATCATCATATTGCAAAATTTGATAAATTGAAAGATACAGTTTGCCTGTAGTAAGGTCTCATTGTGATTACCAACATTTCACATATTATCTGAGTTGTTTATGCATTGTCATGACCTGACACCCGAGAGACCTTGGGGTGATTTTCAGTAATTTATTGTTGGAAATAACCTTTCAAGAGAGATAGAATATTGCATTTTGTCTGAGTTGTTGCTGTGCAGAAAACACCATCAACAGGAATATTATGCCCAATTACCTTCTTCAAACAGGAAACATGAAAAACTTGATGTATCTTTGTTTTTGGTGGCAACTCAAGCTTGTAGGCAACACTACGGATATTCTGCATGATTTGGTATGGACCATAATACTTTGGAGACAACTTATTATTCTTTCTTTCCTGCTTTAGTGAGATTTACTTATAAGGCTGCAATCGCAAGAAGACCCAATCCCCAACTTCAAAAATTCTTTCACTATGATGTTGGTATGCCTGTTGTTTCATTCAATTTTGTGCCATGGCTAAATTCTCCTTGAGTCCTGAAATTACTTGTTGTTGATGAAGCAAGTGGTCTTCTACTGCCTGAACTCTTGGGGACACCTTAATTGATGATGTGATGGAAGGAGGATGATATCCATAAAGTGCCAAAAATGGAGACATTTTTTATGAGCTATGAAAAGAAGTGTTATACCACCATTCCACAAGTGGTAGCCAATCTACACACTGAGACTGTTTCTCTGAAGTGAAACAACGTAGATATCCTTACAAACACTTATTAACAACCTCCGTTTGCCCATCTAATTGAGGGTGGTATGAAGAGCTAAGAGCCAATTGAGTACCCAAACATGAGAATAAATCTTTCCAAAAGTGACTAGTGAAGATAGGATCACAATCACTAACATTAAATTTAGGTGTACCATGTAGCTTTTGGATATTCTCCAAAAAAGCTTTAGCCACTGCACTTGTTGTAAAAGGATGTGCTAATGCAATGAAATGTGCATATTTAGTGAGCCGATCAACTACCACCATGATGACATTATGACCTTTAGATTTGGGAAGCCCTGTGATGAAGTCCATGGATACCTCTTCCCAACGCTGGCTAGGAATAGATAAGGGTTGCAAGAGACCCGGTGTCTTAATTGTCTCCCCTTTATGCCTTTGACACACCAAACATTCAGCCACAAATTTTTGAACATCACCCTTAAGCCCCTCCCAAAAGAAATCCTACTTGACTCGATGATATGTCTTCAAAAATCCTGAATGACCACCCACTGGAGACTCATGCAACTCTATGAGAATCTTGATTTTAAGGTTGGAATTCTTGTAGAGATACAAACGCTCTTTATACCAAAGAGTATCTCCCTTCCAACAAAACTTATCTGAACTACTAGGATCACTTTTTAATTGCTCGATGAGATTACTTGTCGCAACATCATTTTGCCACTTTGCTTTGGCTTCCTCCACCCAATTTTCTTGTAATATTGAAAGGGCACACAATAAGGCTTCATCTTTCTCATCCTTCCTTGACAGCGCATCTGCGACAATATTTTCTTTCCCTTTCTTATATACAATCTCAAAGTCATATCCTAACATCTTAGTGACCCATTTTTGTTGCTCTTCAGAAGATAGTCATTGTTCCAAAAAATATTTTAGGCTATCATGATCTGTCTTAACCTTGAAATGTCTACCCAATAGATAAGGCCGCCATTGTTTCATGCATGGAGTATTGCTAGCATTTCCTTCTCATAAATAGGTTTTAGTTGATTCTTACCTTTTAATTGACGACTATGAAAAGCAATTGGTCGACCTTCTTGCATGAGCACTACTCCTATCCCATTTCTAGAAGCATCACATTCCACAATGAATTCCTTGGTGAAGTCAGGAGTGGCAAGTACGAGTTGTACACATAGCCTCCTTCAATCTCTCAAATGTTGTATTGGCAGCACTCATTCCAATGAAAATAATCCTTCTTCAATAGAGTGAGAGGTGCTGCTATACTACCATAATTCTTCACAAATCTTCTATAGTACCCTGTCAATCCCAAGAATCCTCTCAGTTTCTTAATGGTTTTGGAATAGGCCATTCCATGATAGCCTTAATTTTGTTAGGGTCCACCTTTACTCCTTCATGTGAAACTATGTGTCCCAAATACTCCACCTCTGTAAGACCAAAAGAACACTTGGATGGCTTAGCATAGAGTTTATGATCTTCAAGTATTTGTAATGCTTGGTCCACATGTTGCAAATGTTCTTCCCAAGTCTTGCTATAAATTAATATATCATCAAAGAATACTAACACAAACTTTCTCAAGAACTTCTTAAAAATGGAATTCATCAAACTTTGGAATGTAGATGGTGCATTGGTAAGACCAAATGGCATCACCAAAAATTCATAATGACCCTCATGAGTCTGAAATTCTATCTTACAAATATCTTCCTCCTTAATCCGAATTTGGTGATAACCAGATCTAAGATCTAACTTGGTAAAAAACATAGCTCCATTTAATTCATCTAGCAAATCATCAATGACTGGAATTGGAAACTTATCTTTAATGGTGTACATGTTGAGCACTCTATAATCTGGACACATGTGCCAAGTATCATCCTTCTTACGTACCATCACCACAGGCGAGGAGTAAGCACTTTGGCTATGCCTGATGATTCCTGCCTCTAGCATCTCTTCAACAATATTTTCTATCTCACTCTTTTGTATGTGTGGATACCTGTAAGGCCTGATGTTCGGTGGTTGGCTCCCTGAGACTAACTGTATGGCATGATCATGATCCCTCTTAGGAATATCTCCAAGAACAACTAAGTGACGATCAATTATAGCTTGCAAATCGGATGAGTAGGAGTATTAGATTGAGACTTCTAATGAACATAGTTGGGCCACAAATCCATCCACCTTTCTTAAGCAACTTTTTCATTTGATGCTTACCATTTGTGATTTTTCCTTCAACCCTTAGCTCTACTATCTTTCCTTTGATTGAAATCTCATGAATAGTTCTTGGAAGTTCATCTCAATTGTTCCTAATGTAGTAAGCCATTGTACTCCCAAAACAATATATGTTGCACCCATGGATATCGCATACATTGGGGTATCAAGTTGATAATCTCCCATGGATAATTTAATGCTATGACACTTCCCTGAACAACTAACTATACCACCATTGGCAATCAAAACTTGAAACTCTGGAGCTGGATATATGAAACAATTTAGACGAGTAGCTAACTTTTTGTTGATGAAATTATGAGTACTACCTGAGTCGATCAACACTGTTACCTTCTGCTTCTTTAGGAACCCCACCACTTTGAGAGTTTGTGGAGCACTAAAACCTGAGATTGCATGACAAGAAATGATTGGTGGAGAATCATGTGATTCCTCATTTGACTCCCTTTCATCTTCTAGTATGGGTTCCTCCTCTTCTTCCTCATTGGGACCTTCAATATAAAACAATTTCTTTTCACTACATTTATCTCCTCAACTGTATTTGCTATCACAATTGAAACACAAGCCTTTTGCTCTTTTCTCCTCAATTTTTGTGGAGTCAACTTAGTAGGTTGTGTTGAATATCCTTTCTCTCTTGTCACATTAGCCCCTTGCTTCTTAGGAATCAAATACTTCTCCTCTACCCTGCGTGCTAAGATAAAAGACTCATTTATGGAACTAGGACTAAACATGTGTACCTCATGTTGAATGTGATCCTTGAGACCACCCAAGAATAATTCATTCAATTTTTCCTCCGTAATTGTATCCACCCTTAAGGATAGATTTTGGAATTGTTGAATATAATCCTTAACTGATCCTGTTTGTTGAAGTTTAGCTAGCTGGTTGAAGAAGTTGTCTGTGACGCTATTGCTATATTGTGCTTGGAGTTCCTTTATAAAAATTGACCATGAGATGGTGAGCCCCTTTTTACTTCGATGAGTGCAAAGCCAATGATACCAAATGAATTTATCTAGTTCTAGATATAAGGAAGCCATCATGACCTTTTTTCCATTTGGGATTTGGTGTACTTCAAAATTATTCTCCATTTGGTTTATCCATGTTAGAGGATCCTTACCATCGAACTTGCGCATATCCACCTTTGGAAATAAATTCCTAGATCCCATAGGAGTACTAAAGCTTGATTCAGTAGTAGCTAACCTAGAATTTTCACCTTGGTCGCTTGAGAACTCCTTTCTTGATTCAGCCCTGTAGGTGCTTAACATGTTTCGTATGTCCGATATATCTCCTCTTAGGTCACACATATCCATCTTAATTGAGGAAATGTCTTCCTTGACCTTATTTATTTCCTCATTATGAGTAATATCCTCAATTTTTTAACCATCCTTATCAGGTGACTTCCCCGGAGTGACATTCTTCTTACCCCTTGTTCCAAGCCCCGACATGATGGAAACCACTAATGTTAAAAAAAATCACACAAATTAAACTTAAATTCTCTCAAATTTTTACTGTAATCTCCTTTATTATTTCTTCAAAAACCCAATAAAAATCAGAGTCCAATTCAACAAGATGTGCGAGATATGTAGATTCCAAAAAAATAGTGTAGAAACCCTAATTCTGCAATAATTAGCTTAATTCTGCTCCAATTCTTCTAAAATCTGTACTGTAGCTTCTTTAATATGTTCTTCAAAAACCCTTTAAAAATCAGAAAAAAAAATTCACCAAAATCTGAAAGATATGCTCTTCCAAAAATCGCCTCTAAAATTGAGAAAAACCTTGCCTCTATGGTGCCAAGATCATGCTCTGATACCACTTGTTATGAAATAACTTGCACAATAGAATAATATGATATGAAATATACTGAAAATAATTGATAATAACTAAGAATAACAAGCCACTTTGAGGGAGGAAACCTCCAAATATCTCTAATGAGAACACACTTCACACTTGATGATGAAATAAGACTCACAACCTCCTATATATACCTATTTATGCCAAGGATATCACCTAGGCCGACTTAGACACACCTATATAAGAATTAGGCCAACCTAAACAACTAAATAACAATATACTAATGATAATATGACTTAATAGAGAGTTAAGATATCCACAAGCCGACTATTCATAACCCAATGTACAATAATATTAAGGGCGTAGCAAAATTGCAAGGTTAAGGTGCAAAATGAGGACTAATGAGGGAACTAATGCAAGGCCTAGGCTTAAAATGACAACTAGGATGAATGATATTTTTGTATTTGTTTGGAATAAAGTATGCAAGGTAGGAACTAAAATCAATGCAATTTGGAGAAAGGGGTACCTAAGCACTCTAAGCTTAATCCTTGTTTTCGATTTTGGTTACCAAAGGATTTGTTGAAAATGACAAAGTGAGAAGGTCAAGATGACTAGTGAGTTTTCCTAACTAGACTGTTGAGTTGAAAATTCTCACAAAAGGTACAATGACTGAAAATAGGAATGAATAACGAAGTCCAAGATAACCTAGTTTTGAAAGCAATTATTTTGCAAATTGTGATAAGGTTGGCCTAACCCAAAGCATGCAAAAATGAAAAACTATAGTCAAGCTAATGTTGAAAATGATGATTATGAAACCTAATTGATGAAATCAAAAATTTGAAAGTTTAATCTTAGGGTCAAAAATGCAAACTAATGGTTGAATGATAAATATTTTGAACAATTTCAAAGTTGGTTTCTGATAGAGTCCTCTTAGAAAAAAAATGTTTGACAACAGGCTGAGACTTTTTTTTTTATGTTTTGTTGAAAAGTTTGAGTTGTCTGAGGTTGATTGTTTGTGTCCAAATTTGTGAATGTTGTGTATATTGTTTAAAAATCCAGAAAGCACTTGACAAGCACAATTTTTTAATGTAAGCAAACACACGTAAGACAATCACGATCCTAATAGGCCAAGGGTTTGTATACTTGGTATAGCCCACCGATATACCCCGGATTGGTGTTGAACACCTCTCCTTCTCGAGAGCAGATAGCTTACAAGTTTGGTGGCACTAGCTCCCCTCCATGGCTCATTAACATCATTCAGGCACACCAACTTTAGATTCTTGGGTAGTCACTTCCCAAGAACTATTATCTCTACTCAAGGGGATCAGTAGTGAGTATCTTTGGGCATGATACTGTACCCTGTACTATACCAAGCAATGGCTGAAAATGGTTGGCTTTTACAAAAATAGGTGTTTAGTTAGGGCATCCGTTCGAGCGGCCACACATGGGGCGAGAGATTAATCACCAATTAGGTAGCACTCCAGCCTGAAGAGGTTACGCTCAACAAGGTTTATGGGAGTACTACTCCGTCCGTATGACACATCCACACTTGTGGTACTTGAACTTTCCTCAAGCACCCATTTTATATCTTGGCTGGAAGTGGCTTGGCTTTAGCTTGTTACCAATCGGGTTGTCCCTTAAGGTGAGTACTTTTTCCCTTAAGGTAGACCCATTTCTAGAAATAATAACCATTTCTCTTACACCCAAGATCATTCAAAAGTGCAAGGGAGAGGATACTTCAATTATTAAGTCATGAGGGTGACAAAAAATAAGGTGGGTCTAGTTTTCTGATCACCTAATTTTCACAAGGTGAGAGCATAATCACCTACCAACTTCAAGCACAATCAGACAGAATCAAACACATGTTCATTTTAATGCACCAATGGAAATGTTTTCTAAACTAGAAATCACAAACACATTGTTTGAGAAATGACTCTTCGACTAACAGAACTACAAAACCACAAGTTAGTAGTTTCATAAATGTCTTGGACCAACGAGAAAGCTGCAAAAAACTAAGTTACGGAAAGAGATTAAAAACCAAACTAAAACTTAAAAGTTAGTAAATAACTAAACTAGAAAATGAAGAAACTAAACTAAACTAAGAAAAGGAAATCAAAGAAAACTAAAAACTAAGAGCTCAATTTTTTTGTTGCTCCAAAAGAAGCAGTTTTTGTGAGCCCCATTCCAAAGCCACATGTTACAAACAGAAGATTAGTAAACAAAAAAAAAAAGGAACTTGAATAAAAATAACAAACTAAAAATAGTGATAACTTTATCAAAACTAAATAAAATTTTAAATCGTAGATATCTATGGAAAGCTAAGACATAGACCTTTAAAACCCAAAAAACATTTTGCAAAATCCTACAAGACAAAAATGTTATAAACAAAAGAAAATTTGGATATTAACAACTAAATCTTAAAAAGATGTAATCACTAAAACAGCCATAACTTTCTCAAATCTTAACGAAATTTCAAACCATTTAAAGTTCTAGAAAGCTAAGCATCAAGCCTACATACCCTAGAAAACGTTTTAAAATATTTTATGAGCCCATTTTTCTGTGCTCAAAAGAAGATGACAGAATTTTGTATGAATTATGGGTTGTAACCTGCAAAACAACAAAAATAAACAAGAACACACAAAATTTTCTCTACAAATTGTCAGGTTCACCAATGTGAGATGGGGTTAGAAATCAAATAGAATAGATAAAGTGACAGTCAACACTTCTAAACTATTAAACCACATCAACAAGATAATACAAACAGAATGGAGATATCAAAATGAAAACAAACAAAATAAAGTACTCCCCATATTGTAGTTAATTCCTTCTCTTGCTCTCCTTCTTTTTATGCAACTTTTCCCTCAGATTTGTTGAAATACTTGTGCAAAACCTGCAAATGGTAGCAAGAAAGTTGGAGACAATTAGTTGTTAAATTGAAAATGGAGAAGAAAGGTTGTTTTTATAGACAACCTTTCAAATGGACGGCTGAGATTAATCTTCTAGAAATATTCCAAGATCAATGGATGGGAATGCATGAGAGGGAGGTTACGAAATAGATGGTTGAGATTAAGTCTCAAAAAAGATGTCAAGATCAATGGTCTAGAATTGATGCACCAAAAATATGTCATGCATGGAAAATCTATGATGCCGATGGCTATGATAGACATGCAAGACATGCAGGCTATGATAATAAAAAAATGTTATGATAGGGGATTATGACAGAGCATCTTTGACCAAGTGGAGGTGCATAAATAATTTATTTTAAATTATTTATTCGAAATGGAGGAAAATGACAAGTGGCAAATAAATAATTTATCCAAATTATTTATTTAGAGAAAATGACAAAATGGAGAGATGAAAATTATACCTTAAATAATTAATTTAGATTAATTATTTAATAGGGGAGGTGGCGTTAAATAATTTTAATAATTATTTAACTATAGAAAAATTAAAAGACCATGAATAGATAAATAATTAATGGTAATTATTTAACTATAGATGAAAGGTGACAAAATAATTAAATAAATAATAATTTATTTAACTATTGAAGAAGAGGGAGAAATTAGTGACGCAATTAGTTTATTTAATTGATCAGGATAGAATAAAGATTAGAAAGTGAATTAATTAAATAATTATTAAAAATTATTTAAGTAATAGAGGAATATGATCAAACATAATTGAATAACTAAAATTATTCAATTATCAAAGGATGAGGATGAAGAAAAAATGACACTCACAGACTTAGGACATTTTTCATTGTCTACAAATTTAAGTAGATTTTCTTTGTTTTTATGAGCTTTGCATGTTGTTAGTAGATTAGTTAATGTTGTTCGTTGGATTTGAAGAATTCTGTTGTGTGTTGGAAACCTTCCTTTCCATACTTTTTGTTGTTTATTGATGGTAAATAGTTGTGTAAAGTTAGTCTAGGCATAAACTGAAAGTTTCTCTAAACTTCTATCTTTTATTCATGCTTATGGTGAATGAATGGTTGAATATATGTAGTCCTTAGAAGCTTGCACTAGTTTCATGGGACTGTAAATTAATCTGGTTAAGTGGAACTCAATTTTAGGAAGGTTGTCCACAGTAGAATCCTCCATGATCATTGTTCATTGCTAGTTCAAATCCAGGAACCTCCTCTCTTCCTTGCCCCCCTTTTTCCTTTTTTTTTTATAGGTAACCTAAGCTAAGGTTCATTGCACATTGTAAAGTCATATCTAAAGCTGAAATAGGAGTTTAAGACTAATGTTTGAACCTGCACCAATTGTGCAACAACTTCCTCATCTCAAGAACTCCATTCTAAGATTTGACTTCCATCCAGCATAAATGTGTAAGTCTTCCCTGTGATTCCCAGCAAAATCACATTGAAACAACTAAGACATTCCAAGCAATTCATGACCTAACACCCAAGAGACCTTGGGGTGATTTTCAGCAACTTATTGTTGGATATTTCCTTTCAAGAGAGGTAGTGCACTTATGCACGACCTGTGTTGAGAAGGTGCAAAAACACCCCTCAATAGAACTGGTGCTAGAAGGAGGGCCTTTAAGCTAAGCTAGATTGAATTGATTCATTCTCCCCTGAAAGATTCCAAAGAGTTTTAAGTTCAACACCAAACAAAGGGGAATTTCAAGAACTATAGCCCCCTCCAAGATCTAGAAGGACTAAGAGAGAGGACGTAGCCTCTTCTTCCTCCTCCATCCCATCCACTTCACCTTCACTTTCACCTCCTTCCTCTTTCCATCAGCCACACACTCATCCCTCCTCTTCCATCTCTGCCTCTTCCACCCAACCATCTCAAACTACATTTCAACTGCCTACTTCGCACAGCCAGGGTGCTACCCCAGTCCCCACCTTCCAAATCCAAGACTCAGTCCCAACTGCCACTACCCCTATGCAGACCCAAGTTACGGTTCAACAGCAAATACCACCCCCACCTCCCCTCATGGCTTGGCTGGGAAATAATCCTTCCCCATTTTTCTTCAATGTTTACCATGACATTCCTAAGAACCTGGAGAGGTTTTTCGTGAAGTTATATCCTTGGTATTCGCAAAGGATAGCTAAAGAACATATTAAGATCTTCCAAGCGACATTGAAAGATATGCAGATTGATCAAGAGGATGTAGCATATAGTATTTTCCCTTATTCCTTGGGGGAAGAGGCCTTCTATTGGTATATCAACTTACCAATGGGGTCCATCACATCTTGGACCTTGTTGATGAATTTCTTCTTGCAAAAGTATAAGATCTCAATCAACCCTTCAGAGCCATCCCAACAATTCATATTTTTCTGAAGGGAAGTCAACGAGCTGATAAGCTCCTTCAACGATCAATTCCATCGAGCATACACAAGCTTGCATGCACTCAATGATGTTGTTGTCTTGCCCATTTATTATGCAACATAAGATAACCTCACAGCTACATTGGTGAAGAGGATGTGGCCAGCTCCTACCACATTAGTGGATGCTTACACTAAGGCAATCATTGCCAACACCGACTTGGGAAAGAATATTTTTAGTTCATTTCCCTCCTTGGGGCAGGTTGCGCACCCTATGCAGATTCAAGGACTCATCCAGGCATTACAACATCAAACTCCCCTAATGAATCAAGTGCCACAGCTTCCCATAGTGCCTCATCTAGGGCATCCCATGAACCAGGTGCCTCCAGTGCCTCATTACTTGTAGCCTTAGCAACAACAGACTTATACACAACCGCCACAGGCACCAACATACATACAAGGGCCCGAATTCCCACCTGCTCAGCAAAACCAACCGATGGCACAATCTATCTTCCTCCAGAATTAGACGTCGCAGCCCAAAAATATAAAGGACATATTGGATGAGCTGACAAAGATGATTAGAAAGATGTCCATGGAGATGACACACTTGAGAAATCAGAATAGCCAGCTACAAGCTTCGCAACGCAGCATTCAAGCCAGCCTCAATTGTGATGGTCGGGACAACCATGAAGTGGGTACCTCGTCAGCACCAAATTATGAGTGAGGACAAAAATCCAATCAGAACTTTGAAAGGAGGCCCTCAAAAATACAGAACTGAACGTGGAATATAAGGCCAAATAATGGGGTGTTCCCACTCCTCTTGATCAACCTGCTAGTAATGAGAAGACAACCAGTGGAGTGTATCTCGCCGAGGCTACCTTATCCAAATGGTGTAGGATTCACAAGACTAGCAGGCATTCCAAGTTGGATTGCCCTGAGTTTCAAACAACCGCATAAATATTTCAAGTGAAGGTCCAAAACGTTGTTGATAGCACAAATTGTAGAGACATAGTTTCATCTGACCCATACAATTCCTCTTATCTAGTGGTCAAATAGGCCCCATTCTCATGAAGTGAGAGCAACGAGCCCGAGATCGAGACCGCCTCTACCAAAAACAAAGAAGTACAAGAGGTAAGTAACAAAGAAGCTTTATCTCGACTCTTTACTTTTGTAGATAATGATCCCATAGATGAAGAAGAGTCTCGTGAAGATGAAGTCCAATTTTTCCATCAGAGAGCCTCTCCATAAAAATTAAGAAACAGACAAGTGGGGGGACCATTCACAACTTCCATTCCACCTAATAACTTCAGCATCCCACCCGACCCCAATGCCAGCAACAACCCTGGCTATCCTTATGTACCTAGACAATACTTCAACAACAAAAAATAGTCGAATCAGACGTAGAGTCAGCCCACTAGCTCATCCATAGGGAGATCTTTTAAGGCTGAAATTGAGCAAATGGGTGAATATGTAGCTGAAGAGTTCAAGAAAGTTAAGATCAGCTTGTTTTCTTTTGAGCTACTTAAGGTTCCAGCAGTTAGGCACACCTTCTTTAGGGTAATTAGTGGAACCCCCTCCTCTAAGACAACACAAGAAATACCTTCCAAGAAGGTCACCTTCGAAGAGCCACCACATGAACTAATAATCCAAGATATTCTAGGAAAGGAAACTGCTCCAACATAGCAAACTAGAAAATAGCCTGCCAAAGAGAAAAATCAAGGACAATCCAAGGAGAAGATAAATGAAAAGGACAAGGGTCAATTGGCCCAAGTTGATGTACCTATGGGTCTCTTCCAAGAAAGGTTTGACACGCCACCCTTCCTCACCACAATTAGAATATTTGGAAAGAATATGCACAATTTTCTAATTGACTCGGGAGCATCAGTCAATGTCATGCCTTTGGTTGTGTGTAAATATCTTGGGATCATCCCCACACCTTCTAGAAGAAAAGTGACTCAACTGGACAAAACTGAGGTTAACATCGTGGGGGAGATCAATCATATCCCAATGCAGATTGATGCAAACCCAAGGGTGTAACAAGTTATTGATATCCAAGTTGCGGATATCCCAAACACATATGGAATAATCTTGGGATGAGATTTCACCCGAGCATTGAATGGGTATGCCGCAACCAACTTTTCTCACATGTGGCTGCCATGGAAAGGGCTGCCAAACCAAATTCACATCAACCAAGAACCCCACATGAAATTTATGATCACAGAATACAACAACACCAATGAGGTGTTGTTTGTTGAAACAGAGCTAGGAAATTATTGCCCCTTTGCTTATCAGGAAGAAGTGGAGCCTCAAGAAGAAGAGCTAGTTGCAGAGGTCTTCCTAATGCAATGCAATCCTCTGACCAACTTGGCCAATGCACCTCAAAGCACAAAAATGTTAGTGGAATCAAAAGATGATGAGTCCTACGAAGATGGTAATTTAGGACTGTTAGATGGATTCCATGACTTCATGGAGAAATGCATACAAGATCAGCTCAACATATGGGAAAGGATAAATTTCCAAGAGCTCTTGTTGCCTAGTTGGTATAGAGTTCACAATGCTGCTCACTCATAATTTGAGTATTGCTTGTGTCAGACAGTAATGGAGCACATCAAAGGACAAGCCATCTCTTAAAAGGGGCCGCCAAGTTTTGGACAGCTTATCGCCAACCATAATGAGCCTATTCCTACTCAAGAAGTGACACATGCAAGTGAACAACCAAAGGGGGATGCACACATGATTGGTCCTGAAGTCAAAGAACCCTCCAAGTTTTGGACACTATGCTTCGATGGATCCAAGTCCAAGCAGGGAGCTAGAGCCTGATCCGAACTCATCAGCCCTACGAGTAAGATCTACTTTCTTGCCCATAGGCTTCAATTTTATTGTACCAATAATGCAGTAGAATATGAAGCATTAGCCCATGGTCTTCTAATGGCTCTAAGAAAGAAGGTCAAAATTTTGCAAGTGTTCAGTGATTCTGAGCTGGTAGTGAAACAAGTCAAAAAATTATACTATTGTCATGATATAAGGTTGGAAAACTATAGGCATAGAGTTTGGGATATGTTGGAAAGCCTAGATACGTTCAACATACAGTTGATCCCTCATTCTCAGAACCATACAACTGATGCATTGGCTCAAGCAGCCAGCACCTTGCAACCCCTCTCTTTGTTTGGACTCAAGAGATTCACTGTTGAGTTGACCTCCACCCCATCCATGCCAGATAATGTCACTCATTTTTAGGTGTTCAATGATGACAAGCACATCCTGGAGTTCATCACTAGTTCTGATGTGTTTGCAACCCAAATAATTGATGAAGTCGATCCTAAAGAAGCTAAATTGGACATAGAAGGGGTCATCAACCTCAAATGAATACTATTCCAAGAGGTATGGTTCATCTTGAATGCATATTCGACCTAGATCAGATCCAAGACCAAAATCAGCAGGCAAAGGACTCCATTAGCATTCAATACAACACCCACAACCTCGAGACAACTGAGGAGGTTAAAAATGTGTTTATTGGTAAATTCAACATGCCATAAGAGAAGAAAGGGATCATTGATGCTCTACAGAAATACCATGATGTGGTAGCATGGAGCTATGAAGATTTGAAGACCTATGATACCCCCATCATTACCCATACCATACCTCTCAAATCAAACGTGCAGACGTTTTGGTAACAACAGTGTCCTATCAATGCATTCCTAGAGCCAATCATTTATAAGGAAGTACAAAAGTTGTTGTCAGCTAGAACCATCTTTCTTGTCAGACACTCCACATGGGTGGCCAACTTGGTCCTGGTAAGAAAAAATAATAGAGAAATCAGATTGTGCGTGGACTTCCACAACCTAAAAAAAGCTTTGAAGGACAACTATTCAATGCCTTCATTGGATTGCAGATTGTTAATGGATCACAGATGATGTCCTTCCTCAATGGGTACTCTGGTTATAGCCAAGTAATGGTGCAATATGAGGATCGGCATAAAACTATGTTCACCACCAAGTGGGGAGCCTTTGAATATAGATGAATGTCATTTGGACTCATCAATGCTAGAGCCACTTTCCAGCGTACGATGGACATAGCCTTCAAGGATCTAATAATAAAGTGCATAATCATCTACATGGATGATTTGAACATGTTTTCAAAGAAGCAAAGTGATCATGTCTCTGATCTATGTAAAGTTTTTCAGAGGTGTAGAGAATTTTGGGTTTCCCTTAACCTGAAGAAATGTATTTTCAAGGTCATTGAAGGAAAGCTCCTTTGGCATGTTATTTTAGAATGACCAATCTACATAGATCCCAAGCACATCCAATCCTTGCTGAAGATTTTGCTGCCAAGCAGCAACAGCTGAAATCTTTCTTTAGAAAGATAAACTTTGTCAGAAAATTTATTACGGGCTTTGTTGAAATCGTCAAGCCGCTCAATGCAATGTTGAAGCAAGATGCTAAAATTGATTGGATCCCAAAAGCAAAGCAGACCTTTGAATAAATCAAGAAAGCTATTGTTGAAGCACTAGTGCTAGTTAGCCCAGATTATCTGAAGCCCTTCTACATTTACTCCTTCGCTTTAGATCACTCGTGTGCCAGCATTTTAACCCATAAAGATGACGAAGGGAAGGAGCATCCAATTTCCTTCATGAGTACTCCCTTGAAGGATGTTGAACTAAGATATCACAATGTGGAAAAGCAAGCATATTCTCTGGTCTGAAGAGTTAAGAAGTTCAAGCATTACATCTGGCAAAATAGGGTGTTTGCCATTGTCCCCGATCCCACTGTGAAGACGTTGCTAATGCAAAATGAACTAGGAGAATGAAGAGCCAAGTGCATTACCCTACTGTAGGAATACGACATGGAAATTCATCCGATGAAGTTAGTGAGAGGATAAGCCCTCACCTGAATGATAGCTGAAACAGTGGTTGAAGTAGGACCCAAACTCACAATTCAGTAATATTAGCTCAAGGATGTTTCCCCCAGGGAATGGTAAGATGACATTGTCTTCTACTTGTTGAACAACAAGTGTCCGCCTCGCTTGCAAGGAGTTCAAAAGTGTGCCCCTAAACTGAAAATCAGTAGCTATATGTTGCAAGGGTCCATCCTTTACAAAAAAAACATGGAGTGTACCTTCGGTGCCTCGGAGAAGAAGCAGTATGTGTATTGAAGGAATTCCATGATAAGTTTGGTACAGGCCATGGCTCAAGTCCTACTAATCATCAAATCCTACGAGTAGGGTATTATTGGTTGACCGTCTTTAAAGATTCTCACATACATGTTCACACATGCCATGTCTACCAGACCACTACAACCAAAGAAAGGAATGTCGTTGTCCCACTGCAACCAGTCTTGGAGGTGATCTTGTTCAGACAATGGGGTCTTGAATTCATTGGTCTAGTAATCCCACCATCATTTGTGAGTCATAGGTACATTCTAACCACCTCTGATTATTGCACTAGATAGACGGAATTTATTGCTTGTAGGAAATGTACAATAGAGGTAGTTATAAATTTTCTTGAAAGCTTCATTTTAAATCAATTTGGTTGCCCCTATGCCTTAGTGTGTGATAATGGCCCTACCTTTGCCTCACTTAAATTCACTAGTTGGGCCACTGATTACGAAATCGCCCTTAAGTTTCCATCCAACTACTATCCTCAGGGCAATGGCCTAGCAGAATCTACAAATAAGAATCTCATTACTGTCATCAAAAAACTGCTTAATAGAAATCCAAAGGACTGGCATACTCAACTCCGCTTCGCCCTTTGGGCGAACCGCACCCACCACAAGGTTTCCCTTGGTGATTCCCCATTTCACCTCGTCTATGGCCTAGAGCCAATATTTCCAATTCACCTAAAAATATCCACCCTCCAATCCATCAATACCTTTTACGAAGAGGGGGATCGAAGAGAAGCTCGTTGAGCTGAGCTGCTATACCCGGAAGAAGTATGTGACCATGCCATTGATAATTTTGTGAAACACTAGAGCGTGGTCAAAATATGGTTGGATCGACATGCCAAATTCAAGGCCTTTAGAATTGTTGATCTAGTCCTATGATGGGATAAGGCCCATGAGAAGAAAGGGAGACATGACAAATTTGACAAGCTCTAGCTTGGCCCCTTTCAAATTGTTGAAATCCTCGAAGACAATGCTTTCTTCCTCAAGACCCTAACCAATGAAGATGTCTCATTGCCTATCAATGGGAAGCACCTAAAGCATTACTTCTAGATTTGAGCTCTTTTGGAGTTGTTCCTATAAATATGTGTACATAGGTTAGTTTAGGCTACTTTTGGTTTGCTTTGTTCTATTGTTTCACGTCGCTTTTGTTTTGTTCATTTCCTGGTTGTTTTGCTTTGATGAGAGTGTTCTTCATTTTTGATACGGTGGACATGCTCGTTCAATGAACGGTTCACTTTGTCACCCGCTCTTGGTGTTCTTTGGCTAAATATTCACTCTCAACTACTAGTCTTTAATAGCTACCGAGGAATAGTTTCCTCACTTGAACTTTGACTTAGAACCCAACCCTTGGTTGAATTTTCCTTTTATGTTCATCTCAAATCCTGCACAAAATGCATATTAATTGTTTCCAAAGGGCTATATAGTGATTATTTATGACAACTTAGCAAGCAAAAATTCTTAAGTCCACTCCAATGACCACTGTGGTTCCCAAACCCATAGGAGGCTTTGATGCTTACATGATTGAGCAAAAGGAGAAAGTATTAAAAGAGATATTGCAAGAAAAGAAAAGAAAAAAAGAAAAATGTTGAAATCAAGCAACTGTATGGGTGTGTGGATAACTCTATTAGGGCTATGGGCGCTCAGCTGGCAGTGGAGCAATGTTTGTGGGGTCATAGTGACAACTCCGCCAGGGCTATGGATGCTTGACTGGCAATGGGGCAATGTCCAGGTTACTTTTGGGTTCGGATGATTCATGTACCTTGCCTGGTTTGATTAGCTACCACTTGTCACAGTTTCTAAGGGAAGGGAATGAATTCACTAAACACACACACTTCTAAGATGTTTCATGGGTTGATTTAGCTAACGATCTAGTTCTCCTAGTTCACTTTTGGGAACCCGCCCCTAGTCTACAAAACTAGAGATTTTGGGTTCTAAATAAATATTTATCCCTAGAATGCTCAAGAGCGTTCTCTAGTAGAGTCACCATTTGTTGTGCCCTTAGCACACATGCCCCGTTCGGAATGGGGATCCTCTTTCTTTTTTCCTTGCTGGGTCGCTTTTGTCACCACCTCATTTTGTGTGCCCCCTATTTTGTGTCCTAAATGGTCAATAAGTCTTAAAGGAATCATCTTGAGTTGGCCATGTTACCCTACCCTCAAATCTTAAAGGCTTTAGGCCTATGCGGAGCTTTATTCACTGATTGCCTTCACTTTTCAGAACTGGCGTCCTTGGAGCTAAGCAGGTTTTCCCCTTTGGGCTGTCCCATGTGGGTTTCCTTCACCCCACGGTCATTTCAAATGGCCTTCGTCCACGAGCGTTCCGCCCATCGGGACCGCGAGCTTCTTTGCCATTTCCCTTACTGCTGACCTTCTAAACGGCCATCGTCTGGCTATCGTCTGACCACCAGACTCTAACCTTCCCGAGGCCATTTTCAAAATGATTTTTCACCAACTACCAAGGCCGTTGTACGATCATTAATGGGGTGCATTAAATGCATCATTTTCTATAAATAGCTCGAGTTGAGCTGTCATTTTCATCCTACCAACTATTCAGAAGTGAGTCAGAGAGCCCGCAAACATCGTTGTCACACTCGCCAAGCTTCATTGTCTCTTTGGGATCTTCGTTAGCTAATTGATCGATCACCGTCATCGGGTTTTGGAGGTAGGTTTTCTGTCTGCGAGCCTTGTATTGCATTTTCGGTGATTTCTACATAAAATTGCTAAATTTAAAAGGGAAAACTTGATAGATGAGTAGATTAAGACTAGGCGCACAAAACCCATGAAGTAGAATTTTAACAAACCTCAAAAATCAACTCGTTAGCCTTGTACATAACTCAAGCTCTCTGTTGTCATTCTTGAACCAGAGCATTCACACTCTATAGGACCACACCCATACCACCGTCGTCGAAACATGTTTAAAACTTGAGACGGCGAACCCCTCCTCCAGGTCGGCCCTCACGAGAAGACTCCTCTCCTTGGACGCCTAAAACTTGGTTAAAATCCACAAACTGAAACAAAGAGCCATCGACCCTCTTAGGTCCCCAGGCACGGGTCTCCACCCATAAAATTCCTTTTGGCTTCACTGCTTCAAACGACTATTCAAGAACAACCTTCCGGCTAGCAGGTTCCGCCTTAGTCATCGCCCCTCGAATTTAAACTTGGAAAAATCTTAAGTCCTAACCCACTGTGGGTTCCTCCCTGTGGAATTTTTCTAGCAAAATTTCGTCAGGGTTGTGTCATTTCAAATAGCTTTAATAGCTCATCTTCTCGCCTGTCAAACCTCGCCCGTGTCTTTGTCGTCCAAGTTGAAGAGCACCAATTTAAAAAGATAGATCATTCTCCATAGACTTCTGCTCCCCCTTTGTCGAATCATGAATGACTATCCAAATAGAAAAACCATAGTCTCTCCCTGGTGGTTAGATCCCAACCCCTCCACTGCTGACCATGTCCTTGGACCAAACATTAGCTCCTTCACGGGCCTTCCCCCGTGGACCTCCGTCCGCAGAGCTCCGTCTTTGCTCTATCATTCCCAAATAGAAGATGAATCCCATCAGCCCACTATGTGGAACCTAACCTCCCCATCACTTTTGGAATTTCCAGTGATAAAGAATCATGCCTTGAGCCCTTGCGAACCCAGTGTCGTGGGTTTACCTTGTCGAACCTCCGTTTGGATTTTGTCATTTTAAATGGCTATTCCTCAATGTCATCTCGTGTTCCCCAGCCCGCCTCCTAAAAGATTCAAACTTCAACGATGAAACATCTATCGCCTCCCAATTTTTTCGATCCCACATGGCGGAACGTTGCCTTGCTAGTGTCGTTTTTAATGGCAAGCCCCAAACAACCAAGCTGCCTTCTAATTCCACATGACCCAAAAGTGACCTTAACGCCTCCAATCTTCAAATGGACTTCGACCCATGTATCTCATTGGTGCTTTCACCTTGGTAGACCCCCACACAATGACCAAATCCTAAGGTAGGTTGGGACATGCAGGTCATCGTATCCTGATTATCATCCCTTCTATAGCTACCTCAGAACATCCACTAGCCTAGGGAAGTCCGCACCCCTGGGCCCAAATTGTTGAAACTCCCTCCTGAAAAAGGATAATGTTGATTTGGAAGATATGTTAGAATTATTAAGTGATTAATTATATGATCTAATTTCATTTGCAAGATTGTGGCTAACTTTCCCATTGCTTTTATGCTTGAATGTGCTTACCTCTCTTTTGCCCGTAGGATATATGGAACCAAGTGCAGGACCTTCGGAGGCAGTTGTGGAGAAGGACAAGGGGAAGAAGTTGGCCAAGGAACTTAGAGGAAAAGAGGAAAAAGATCAAATGAATTACAAGTTCCAAGGGGAACCCCTCAACTCCAAGGTCACCACGGCTTAGAAAAAGGTCTCAGATACAAACATCGAACACGTAGATATCGATGAACTCAAGCAAAGGGTCTAGATCAACCCCACCATAGAAAGTGCGAGAAAAATAAAAATCAGTGGATTGGCCAAGGTTGTCTATTTCCCACCAACCCTCATCACTCTCGAGCTTGTAATGGCCTACAGGGAGGCATATCAACCAAAATCTAGAACAACAGTAGATGGAGATGGAAATGTGTTGGCTAACTTGTCTACCAAGTCAATAGGAAAGACCTTCCATATCCCTACCTTTGGGGAGATGGAGGAAGCAACTAAGGAAGATGGAAAGGACATGTGGTATGAAGATCCCCTCAAGTGTAAAAGACTTATCAATCAATACTAGTTGAAAGAGAAGAGGGGCAGTGCAGCTAAGGTGCCCCAGGAGCTCTTTCGTAGCGACTTCTATGAGGATTACCATGACCTAGTAACCTTACTGAGTAGAGTTATGGACCTTCCGACTACAACCTAATTTCAGGAGTGGATGTTGTACTTCATGGAAGATATCCTCCAAGGAAAAACCAAGTTCTATTGGGCAGGAATAATTAGCAATTGTTTGCACGAACAATTTGTGGTTGTAAAGAAGACCTCATGCTTCTATATGACATCGTACCTTGTCTATTTGCTTTTTGATCGTACCCAATATAGGGGATTATTTTTCGCACCAAATATAGAACTAGGTAAAGAATTAAAGGTCTATGATACGTACCCCCAGCTCCAATTCAGGAATTTCAAAAGGGACTACTGCAATGTCAATGATGCCTTCATAGGCCACATTATCAGATTGCTCAAGGGTGACTTCAAAAGAAGAATCTCCCATAGTGATAATGCCTTCCTCTTCCAATTCACCTTCTTGTTCTTAAAATTTCCAAAGTTTACTTATATTCGAGTTGAAGGGTTCTCAGAGAAACCATACAAGCTGCTCTGGTACCCAAATGAACAGATAATATTGCTAGAACTCTCTCAATAGTTGCGGCATGCACACGCCCTCCTAAGCAGCAAACATAAGGTGGGGATTCCTTATCCCCTCTCCTCCGTCCAAGGGATGTATGAACTCCACACATCTCAATGTACATAAAATTCAAATAAAGAACTCATGGAGTATAACTTGAAGTTCCACACTACCCGGCCGCAAATGGATCCCTATGGAAAACTCAGAAAGATGGTCGCGGCTAAATACGCCCATTTGCATGATGTTGAGGACTTTTGGACCAACTACAAGGATGAAAAAGAAGTGTGAATGAGGCACTACATGTGCATGACAATGTATTTTGTGAAGAGGGTCAACTTGTTCCCTGTGTTGGACCAAGTGGTGGAGGATGAAAATACAGTGATGGATCCTCAGTATAATGTAGTTTCTAATCTGCCACTGTCATCGATTGACTGGGATGAACAAGAGGTTGACGACCTTGATATTCTGACAAAGCCCATTGAGGCTAGAACCAAGGAATGGATTGACGGGTAGATTTCCCAATTGAAACAAGGCATCACCTTGACATATGGGGAACTTGAGGATGAACCAGCAAGTGAAGCTGACAGTGGGATAGTTGCTACCTCAACTTGAGAAACTTCAAAATCCCCTCCAGCCACCAGGTTGAGGAAGAGGAAAGAAACAACTAAAATTCAGCCCAAGCCCAAGGTGTATGCAAGAAAGGCTTCAAAAGGAGAACCTTCCAATAAATAGAAGAAGTCAGGTAATTTCACAGAGATGCCTACTATCTAGGAGGACCCCCTCCATGAGGGAGAAGAACTAGAGGCTGAGCATCCAAAGTCTCCACCTGCTGCCTCCACTCTTGCAGCCACTATTGCTACTGATGTTGCTATTGTCGCTGCCTCTCTTCCTACCTCTCAGGTGGTGGTTGCTACTTCTCCACCTATAGTGGATATCTCTTTCCACCTTGCTTCCACCCCTCCCACTATGCAAGTAATGATAATAGACTCTTCTTCTACCACTACCTCTCCACTCTCCTCTTCCTCCATGTCTCTGACAACATCTCTTCCACTGGCTATAGCGGCAATGCCAATTCCTGCTCTCTCACTTCCTAAGGCCTTCTCCCACCACATGCAAAACATCCCTACAGAGCTATCTAGGGTGCTAATGAACCAAACCATACAAGCTTCCTTGGCACAAATTTTTTCCAGTCTTCCTATCCATACTCCTCCAACTAAACCACTAGAGATGAAGGCCACCATGGAAATATTAAAAGAGTTGGAGAGACGGGAAAGGGAAGCTACAAAAGAGATGGAATAAGAAGCAGATGATTACCATGAGCATCCCAAGTACCAACACCTTGTAATTGATAAAGTGGTGCATGAGGGAGAGGAGGAATGACCACTGTCATCAAAAGAAGACACTAAGGAGCCAAGTGCTAAATATATTGTGGAAACCTTAGACACGGAGTTAGAGGAGGAATTGGCTTAGCAACTTAAGAATGTTCGAGGAAGTACAGAGGAAGCCTCGTGAGGAAGAAAAAGAATCAAGTGAGGGAATGGAGGAGGATACTAAACCTCCAACTGGGGAATATGACGAAAGCCCCAAACATGGTGAAGAAATGCCTCTTTCAGAAGAGCAAGAGGTTGAAACTAAGAAAATCCCAGAAGCTGAACACCATGAAGAACACGGGAAAGACCAAGAAGAAGAAGAGAAGGCCACCGATGGGGAAGATAGCCCCAAGGAACATGCAGATACCAAGTCCTTAGCAAAGGAAACCATGTTCATCTGGGATTCTGACGAGGAAGAAGGAGAAAAGACAAAGCAGGAGACTTTGGGAAATAATGAAATTGAGATCCAACACGACCATGAAGAAGAAGGTGATCATGAATCACCAAAAGGAGAATCACACATGCCTGAATGGCTTGAGAAATAGTTGGAGAAGAAAACCCCAACCCTATAGGATTTGAGGGCGTCACCTTGACATATGGGGAACTTGAGGATGAATTGGCAAGTGAAACTAATAGTGGGACAGCTGCTGCCCCCACCGAAGAAACTTCAAAATCCCCTCCAGCCACCAAGTCGAGGAAGAGGAAAGAAACGCTTGAAAGTAAGCCCAAGCCCAAGGTGTATGTAAGAAAATATTTGAAAGGAGAACCTTCCCAAAAATAGAAGAAGTCAAGAACTTTCACAGGCATGCCTACCATCTAGGACAACCCCCTCCATAAGGGAGAAGAACTAGAGGCTGAGCAACCAAAGTCTCCACCTATTGCCTCCACTCTTGTGGCCACTACTACTACTGATGTTGCTATTGTCGATGCCTCTCTACCTACCTCTCAGGTGGTGGTTGCTACTTCCCCACCTGCAGTGGATATCTCCATCCACCTTGCTTCCACCCCTCCCACTATGCAAGTAATGATAATAGACTCTTCTTCTGTCACTACCTCTCCGCTCTCCGCTCTCCTCTTCCTCCATGTCTCTGACAACATCTCTTCCACTCGCTATAGAAAAAATTCCAATGCCCGCTCTCTCACTCCTGGAGGCCTTCTCCCACCACATGCAAAACATCCCTATGGAGCTATCTGGGGTGCTGATGAACCCAACCATACAAACTACCCTGGCAAAAATTGTTTCCAGTCTTCTTGCCCATACTCCTCCAACTAAACCACCAGAGATGAAGGCCACCATGGGAATATTAGAAGAGTTGGAGAGACAGGAAAGGGAAGCTACAAAAGAGATGGAAGAAGTAGATTATTACCATGAGCATCCAAAGTATTAGCACATTGTAATTGATAAAGTGGTGTGCGAGGGAGAGAAGGAAGAAACAGAGTCATCAGAAGAAGACACTGAGGAGCCAAGTGCCAAATATATTGTGGAAACCTTTGACACAGAGATAGAGGAGGAATTGGCTCAAAAACTTAAGAATGTTGGAGAGGAAGTAGAGAGGCAGTCTTGTGAGGAAGAAAAAGAATCAAGTGAGGGAATGGAGGATACTGAACCTCCATCTGAGGGACATGACGAAAGCTCCAAACATGGTGAAGAAATGCCTCTTTCAAAAGAGAAAGAGGTTGAAACTAAGAAAATCTCAGAAGCTAAACACCATGAAGAACACGAGAAAGACCTTGAAGAAGAAGAGAAGTCCACTAAAGGGGAAGATAACCCCAAGGAACATGCAGATATTGAGTCCCTGGGAAAGGAAACCGTGTTCATCTAGGATTCTGACAAGGAAGAAGGAGAAAAGACAGAGCAAGAGACTTCGGGCAACCAGCAAATTAAGATCCAACACGACCACGAAGAAGAAGGTGATCATGAATCACCAAAAGGAGAATCTTAGATGCATGAATGGCTCGAGAAATAGTTGGAGTAGAAAACTCCAACCCTAAAGGATCTGAGGGCAAGGCTGGACGCCATCTTGGCTCGAGCCCAAATAAGCACGAAGAAAGAGAAGAAGCCAAAGGTCATATCTCATCTGACAATGGATGTGTCCATATCCAAGACCATGCAGATAGCCACTCAAGTGGTGGCAGAAGAAGGGGTAAGCTACAATGTCTCTACCCTCGATTTGGGAACAATGACGAGGGAACTAAATATTGACCATCTCCAAGGGTCTGTTGCCACTATCGTGCATCAAATGCACAAAGATAAGATTTCCAAGGAGGATTTGAAAGCCTGGGTGGATGACTTAACCACATACATCCAACAATGGTCATCAATTGAAGAGCTCCCTACCACATCCTCGGTGCCACCTCTATTGTTGTCCAAGGACCACATTGATCAGCTAGAGAAAAGAAAGAATTGGACAAAGGCCACAAAGGATTAGTTTAGGCAAGTCCTCTACAATGAAAAACATGGGCATAAGTCGTACGGTCAAGACAACCAACAAATTCCTCGAGTTGCAAAGAGTGCTTGAGGGGATAAGGAAGTTTTGCACCAACTTCCCAAGGTTATATAGGATCACATACCCCAAGGTTGAGGCTATTCTCAAGGTACTTGATGGATCCTGGGAGAAGGATTTTTCTCTTGCAAAAGGCGATCATTGGCTCGTGGAGACATGGAAACTGAGCCTTGACCACAAAAAGGAGGTGTTAGAACAAGTGCTCCATGAGGTGGAGCTTGAGATTGATTGGATCGAGGAAGTCTGGGTTGCTTGTGAAGAATACATAACGTTGATGAAGGACTTTGATGTGCCCGCTGTCAAGTTAGATCTAGAAAAGATAAAGCCTTACTTTCACAAGAAGATGGAAAACAGGACCGTGGATGCACTAATGCCAGATTTCATGGGTTTTGTTGCTTGGTCCTTCGCTCAATCTAAGCAGGTGATGAAGAATTCACATAAATATGACAGGGACTGGGATGACCTCACAAATAAATCCAAAAAATTCAACTTCCAGGTGATTTGGTTAGATATATTAGAGTGGGATAAGCTCTGGGGATTGATCGGTAAATTTGTGGACTACGCCACCTTGAAGAGAAATGAAGGAATTCTTATGATTGATGATGAATTCATTATAGTTTAGTTGCAGCAATAGGAGATCCGCTAGAAGACAAAGAGCTACAATGCTGCCACAAAAAGACAAATTAGGCTAAAAGACAAAATGCAATTTAAAATTTTAATATATTTGGGGGTAAGTGAAACCCTAGTTTGTAGTGAATCTTGGCCACACAATGCAAATCAATCTTGGCCATTCATTTTTCTTTTTGGACACTATAAATAGGGGGTCTCCTCTCATTTTCAATAGAGAGTTGAGTTGTTTTGAAGGCATGCTGCTGAAATTTTAATACAAGTTCATTGACTTTTGGTGGATTCTTGAGTTTCAACTGCATGTTACATGGTTCTTCTCCCATAGTTAATTTAAGTAGATTTACTTTGTTTTTTATGAGTTTTGCATGTTGTTAGTAGATTATTTAATGTTGTTCACTATTTTTGAAGAATTTTTTTGTGTGTTGGAAACCTTCCTTGTCCATAATTTTTGTTGTTTATTGATGGTAAATAGCTACGTAAAATTAGTCTGGGCATAAACTAAAAGCTACTCTAAACTTCTATCTTTTATTCATGCTTATGGTGAATGAATGGTTGAATATCTGTAGTCCTTAGAAGCTTGCACTAGTGTCATGAGACTGTAAAGTAATCCGATTAACTAGAACTCAGTTTTAGGAAAGTTGTCTGCAGTAGAATCCTCCATGATCACTATTCATTGCTAGTTCATATCCGAGAACCTCCTCTCTTTCCTGCCCCACTTTTTCCTTTTTTTTATAAGTAACCTAAGCTAAGGTTCATTGCACATTGTAAATCCAAATCTAAAGCTGAAATAGGAGTTTAAAACTGTTGTTTGAACCTGCAGCAATTGTGCAACAACTTCCTCATCTCAAGAACTCCATTCTAAGATCCGACTTCCCTCCAGCTTAACTCTATAAGTCTTCCCTATGATTACCAGAAAAATCACATCAAAACAACTAATAAATTGTAAGCAAGTCATGATTTGACATCTGAGAGACCTTGGGGTTATTTTTAGCAACTTGTTGTTGGAGATTGTCTTTCAAGAGAGGTAGTGCACTTATGCACTACCTGTGTTGAGAAGGTGCAAAAACACCCATCAACAAGAATAATGAGATGGAGATAATGGGGTAGTAGCATCTTGATCAGGAGGAGTGAGTGGCAAGGAATTAGGAGAGGGATTAAGTGATATGATAGGATCTAGAGTTGTGGCAGCGGGTGATAAGGGCTCATGAGATGGAGTCATTGGATCTTGAGTGTCAAGGGGATCATGGGATGGAATGGATGAGGGATTGTGATCTTGAGGTGGACTAGATGGGATGGTAGGATCTTGATGTGGAGAAGGGGATATGTTGATATGCTTTGGATCAAGCTCTTGGCATGACTCATCTTGTGTGGGTGGCATGATGATGGAGTGTTGGACGGACTCCTCGAGTAGGGGAGATGGAAGGATGGAGGATTCATGAAGTTCATGGTAATGGATTTCAGTGATACTAGGAGTGGGAGGAGTGGATTGGATTTGGGTGTCTTCAATGGATTGGGTGGATCTAGGAGTAGAATATGGTTATTGGCTTTGATTATCTTCGATAGGTTCAACAGCTCTCAGAATAGGAGATGGCGGTTCAATGGATTTAGTGGGTTGTATGGTTTCGATGATTTGATCAATACTTGGGATGGTAATAGTGATGATAGGTGTGGGATGGGGAAGGGTCTCATCACTAGTGATTGTACATAGGGGAGTGGGGCAGCATGGTTCCACGACTCCAAGATGTGGAGTTCAGGATGTACTCTTTTTCATGAGTCCTTGGAGGAAATCTGGAGTGAAAAACTTGCATATTCTAGGCTTAGATGGGGTGATAGGAATAGACGAAGGATTATGGATTGGTGGAGGATTAGGATTAGATGGATAGATGGGATTGGATGGAGGACTAAGAGTAGGTGGAGGATTAGGACATGGTGGAGTGGAAGATGGAGTGACATAGGAGGATGTGGATGGTGGATTAGGATAGGAATATTGGGATGATGGATTGGGACAAGAGGATGCAGGTGGTGGATTGTAGTAAGGGTATTGGGATAGTAGAGTAGGTTGGGAAGATTGGGGTGGTGGATTAGGATAGGAGGATGTGGATGGTGGATAAGAGAAAGATGTAGATGAAGGATATGATGAATATGCAGACGAGGAAGATATTGGATATCCCTTGTCAAAGGTAGCATAAGGATTGTTATTAGGTGTGGATGAAGGTGTGATGGGATAGCTTGGATGAGTGATTGGATTTTGGATGACGCTTGGGGAGAGCTTTCTAGTAATGATAGCATCAAGGGGGTCTATATTGTACTCATCTTGATCAACAAGACTTTCATTATCATCGTCAACGTAATTGGGATTTCCCTTGACTACTATTTTTGGTTGCATTAGTGAAGGATAAGGATTCCTGATGTTGGATGGGATGAGTATGGATTGAAGGTATGGTAGTAGATGATTAGAAGGAAAGAAAAGATGATAAATAGGATGGATTGGAAGAATATGGAAGAAGGGATCTTAATATTTGTTTTGATATTCGAAGATCTTGGACGTAGATGGACTAAAGCTCAAATTGGGATTTAGGTTAAGCTCATATTGGGATTGGATTAAAGCTCAAATTAGGATTAGATTGGATGATGTGATGGGATGTGATAATATTGATTGATGAGATAGGATTGGATGATTTATTAGATAGGATGATGAAACAAATTCTAAACCCAGTTTAGAGATTTGACTTAGATGATGTAAGGTGTTGACGATCAGATGGAATTACGAAAAGGATGGTTACAACACCAAATCTACCTCGAGATGGAAGCAGATTGATTGGTTCGTAATGATTACTGAATTAGGATGGATAGCAATCCTAAGTAAGTATGATTGATGATGATCAAGATCAGACACCTAAGTCAACTTGGATAAAATCCTCTAAAACAAAGTCTAGGTGATTCAGATCAATGAACCGAAGGTGGATATGCAATCTAGGGATGTCCTAAGATGCACCTATATGATTTGATTCATGAAATGATGACTTTTGGAGAATGCAGATGGACTAAAGTGACGATTACAGGAAGATGGATGATGGCCTATTTTGAGAAAACTCGCCTATGATTGGAAGCAAATTTTCCTATTCTGGGGAGGAAAATTTTCCCAAACTTTAGATGGGACAAGGAACAGGTGGATTTGATGAGAAAATTTGCCTAAACTTCAGATGGGACAAGGAACAGGCAAATTTCATGAGAAAATTCTCCCAAATTTTAGATGGGACAAGAAATAGGCAAATTTGTGAGGCAAATTCACCTATCTGGGGGGAAAATTTTCCTAAACTAGGCAGGCACAAGAACAGGCGAATTTGATGAGAAAATTCACCTATCTAGGGAAGAAAATTTTCCCAAACTTCAAATGACACAAGAAATAGGAAAATTTTCCTATCTGATAGCAGGTTCGCCCAAACAGTTAGCAGGATTTCCTAAACTTAGGGAAACATGTGGATTTGGCTTTTAAGATCGCCTAACGGGGTGAAAAACTTGCCTGTTTCTTGAACGGTACAGTTGAGGAATGGATTCTCCTAAAAATAGGATCGCCTATTCGACAAATGGATTCGCCTAAATCTTGACACGAACTGACAGAAGACTCGAATTGAAGCAAAATCACCCTTATGAGGAGAAAATTCACCCAAGGATGTGGAAAATTGATCTGTCCTAAGAGAATAGGTGAATTTGATAGGCAGACGGACAGAATAACTCAGACTGACAACAAGTTCACCCAACAAGGGGGAAAATTTTCCTATTTTGTGAAAATGGGAGAATTTGATGGAAGATGACTGACAAGATGACATGGACTGAAAACGGGATCACACCTATGAGGAAAAAATTCATCCAAGGGAATGTAAAATTTGTCTATTCTAAGAGAACAGTTGAATTTGACGAATAAGGATTGATAGACTCACCTAAGGGATGGACAGATTCACCTGTTCCGGAGAACGAGAGAAAATAGGGTTGCCCAAAAAGTGGCCCACAAGAAAATTTTCCTCTAACAAAGAAGAATTTGCCCAAATGGATGACTTGGACTGGACTGGATGTGGAATCACCCTTTTGCAGGGCAAAATCATCTGTCTACAGTGCAACTTTTCCTTTGTAAGGGTAAAATCCGCCTATGAAGGCAGGGGCTAACTATGGAAAAGGACAACAAGCACGACAAATAGCAGAGAAAAGGCTAGGCTGACTCGATTGGAAATAAAAGCATTGGTATTGCACAATGAAGACATGCCAAGAAGCACAAACCTAAAATTGGTGATATGGGTTTACAAACTTGATGTAGGCCCACCATCTTAAGCAGACAACCCAAGGTTAATACTTCATGATACCAAGGTGGTTCTTTGGATCACTGTTTCTCGCAAAGGCGGTTAGCTAGCATTCCAGTGGCATATGGTCATCAACAGATGCCACGGGCTCACCTTCACACTCTCACTTGAGGACTATCATTTTCCACAATGAGGATTTCTATCTCAACCCAAGGGAGTACATGGTGAGTAGCTTCAAGGTACGGTGTGCATCCCCTGCACTACACCAAGTCGTGGCTAAAACACGGGTCTCTATCTAGGCTAAACAAGGTTATCTCATGAGTCCCTGAATTACGCACGATACGTGGGGCACAACCATGAACACTAGCCCGTCACAAGTGTGAGTTGGGAGCCCCAGTGAGGTATTAGAAACTCAAACCAACTCTTCACGTCTTATCTAGGTATCACCCTAGCTTCGACGCTTTTCCAAACACAACATGACTGGATTGAGGTACAGCTTTCGCTCTCCCCCCTTTATATACCCCATCGGTAACACGTGGTTGGAATCATCCCCCAGGTGATGAAATCATAGGCAGGTCCCACTAAATGAAGAAGATACTAGACCTTTTCAAATGGTCCCCAGGCTCGCACATAGCGCAAGGGGAGAGCTTAGACGCACTAGCACCTCCTAGGTAAACTCGAATGGACTAGAGTAAATTGTGATTTATCATCACCCAAGATCGCCAAATGGCACAAGGGCATTGGATACGTCAACAGTCACTCCCAAGCACGGAAATAAAGTTAATTGACCCTCTAATTAATCTACATGTGCCTAACTAGTATGGAAAAATGATAGACAGACTAACTAACAAGTCTTGGACCGATTGTTTTGCAAAAAAATGTGTTAGTAGTTTGCAACCACCAGTCTTGGACAGACAAGGACAAGCTACACAAATCGTTAGAAAAAACCAGGCACACTCACAAACAGATGAGTTAGCTTATTAGTACATGAAACTGAAACTGAACAGAAGTTGAAAACTGGAAATTCAGGTCTCATATTTACCTCAAATTTTCCTCTGTGTGAGGAAAATTTGCATGTCTGGATGAGAAAATTCACCCCTATCAAGAGAAAATTTGGTTTTTCTTCAGAGAAAATTTGGCTGTTCTCCAGAGTGAATTTGGTTGTTCTATGAGGATGGGTAAATTTTCCTCAGAGCAAATTTAGTCATTCAGTGAGCAAATTTCGTCGTTCTGTAAGGATGGGCCAATTTGCTTCAGAGAAAATTTAGTTGTTCAATGAGAAAATTTGGTCATTCTGTAAGGATGGGAGAATTTGCTTCAAAGAAAATTTGGTTGTTCAGTGAGCAAATTTGGTTGTTCTATAAGGATGGGCGAATTTGCTTCAGAGCAAATTTGGCTATTCAGTGAGCAAATCTGGTTGTTCTGTAAGGATGGGAGAATTTTCTTCAAAGCAAATTTGGTTGTTCTGTAAGGATGGGTTAATTTGCTTCAGGTAAATTTGAATGTTTTGTAAGGATGGGCAAATTTGCTTCAAAGCAAATTTGACTGTTCAGTGAGAAAATTTGGTCATTCTGTAAGGATGGATGAATTGGCTTCAGAGAAAATTTGGATGTTCAATGAGTGAATTTGGCTATTCTCCAGAGAAAATTTGGTTGTTCTCCAAAGTGAATTTGGCTATTTTGTGAGGATGGGCGAATTTGCTTGACTCTGCAAATTTGCCCCTGTATCAGGCAGATTCGCCTTTAACTACAAGTTCGCCTGTTTCCTGCGAATGCTTGGTCTAGACCTACCCAAACATGAACACAATCAAACATTAGTCAATAAACAAGTCTAAACTAGCATTCCCCATGAAATTCATTCAAACACAATGAACAAGAAACAAAGCAAAGTTAATCAAATGAAATCTAATGAATCTTATTCAAATGCTCAAACCAGCATCCCATGGGGGAATTGGTGCTTCTTTGATGTGGAAAGAAGCCCTTTCCCAATTCCTTAGCAAGCTTGATGATGATGTGAGATTCTTGATGAAAAAATGGCAGTAACCTAGCTATGGATGAGAAATGCTATGATAACTTGCATGAAAATGGATGAAATTGCATGAAATCTATAGATAATAACTTTGCACGAAGTTCTAGATCCCAAATCAATAGAGAAGTCCTCTATTTATAGGAAAGAAGGATGGAGAAATGAAAAATAGGAAGAATGTGGGATTAAACTTGAACCAAGGGCATTGTGCCACTTGTCAACATGATAATGAAGGAGAGTGGAGCACATTTTGAACAATGTGCATGTTAAAAGCATGTAGGTGGATTTTGAATTTGAAGAAGTCACTTGTGCAAGAGGGGATGTAAGAGGAATTAATGCCATGTAAGAGCCTTTAATTCCAAGTAGGAGGGAAAAAGTCCTTTGGGAGGGAGAATTCAAATGAGTAGAATATTCCAAGAATATGCCACATTTGAATGAAAATAGAGGAATTAATAAATCAAATAAATTGATTTACATGTGCAACTTGAAAAAGCTAGAGGAATGGAGGGTTAATGTTAGAAGTTAATTAGGATTAATTAACTTAGATGAAGTTAGTTTGATTTAGATATTTAGATTTATTTAAATCAAATGAGAGGATATTAGAAGATTAGTAATTTAATTAAATAAATTTGATTTATTCAATTAAATGAAGAACATAAGGATTTAATTAAATAACATTGATTTATTTAATCAAAGGAAAAATATTAGGATTTAATTAAATAAAATTGATTTATTTAATCAAAGAGAGAACATTAGGACTTAATTAAATAAAGCTGATTTATTTAATCAAAGAGGAATTATGATGAAATAATTTGATAAAGTGTATTATCTGATTAAGGAGGAAATTTAATGAATTTAATTAAATAAAGATTATTCAATTAAATGATTAGTAAAGAAGTGATAAAGGAAGAATCGGTGTTAGTTAGTCAAGATCGAATGCATGATATCAATCAAGATATTTCTAGTGTCTACATTTTGCCCCTCTTTGAAACAATGTGCCTGCTATGTTGGTTCAAAGAATAACCTTGTTGAGATCAAAATTCAAAAGTTTTCTGATTTTTTCAGATGCCCCAACGGAATGAAGTATACTGGTACACTTCCCCCTCGAGAGATCAAGCAAAAAGTTTGATTGGAGGGTCAATCTTGTGACAAAGAGGTTCAAGATGGACATATGGATGGTTATGATGATGATGCAAATGAGATAGTTTTAAGATGATTAGAATAACCAATCTATATTAGCCTAAACAACTGAAATGTTGATGCAATGTATGTGAGATGGATGAAATGGATGGTGCCTATATGATTATGCAATGGATGTTTTATGCAAATGTATGGTTTATGAGATGCTTAGACTAACATATCTATATTATGGTGCAATAATAGAAACGCAGTACATGTGAAATGATTGGTGTTTCCTATTATGTATGATATGAATGATATGCGGTATGTTGATGGTTTTGTGGATGTAGGATGGATGCATTGGTGATGTTTGGTTGACTGTCATGATACCATGTTAGCGTGGAAAGAAGAAAGAAGAAATGAGATGATGAAAAAGGGATCCAACAATTACATGATCTGTCGAGACTTTATTAGAAATAATGATGAATGATGATGATGTATTGCTTATCAGAAATTGGGATTTTAAAAGGGCTTAATTACCTTATATTTGATAACACACATAGGCATGATGCATCAAGGTATAAAGAACCAGGATGGCATTGTACTTAGTGCGATGGATTTTGACTCGACAATCAAATTGGAATATCTCTATTCACACCTGACATACGAAACCTTATTTAAAATGCAATTCAGATATTTCAAATATCTCAGACCAAAACATAGAAAAGAAAGCTTTCCTATGTGGTCAACAAGACACCTAAAACACCCTCCCTAAAAACCAAACAAGACACGCATGACCAAAGTTATATTACAAGAATATCCAACAAGTACAACAAAAAAAAGATAATGATCATTGCCCCATTCCTTTCTCTCTACATCTTTTTGATTAGACATCATCGAGAGGTCATTGGAATGAACGCAATAAGATAAATCAACAAGACAAAGGCCAAGTAAAAAAACAAGCTAATATTCTTCATACCTCTAGCCAAGACTAAACTACGGTGATGTCTGATGTTGATGTTCATTGTAGGAAGGATGCATCCTAGGACACGATATTATCAGATGATTTTGGGATTGACTGGATGATGGGCTATTAATATCAAGAGTTTACCAACTTATTTACCTACTGACCTAGACTTGACACCTTGACGTTTTAGTTTTCACTCTTAACCTGCTAGACTTATTTTTTATTGTCGTATCAAAGGTTGGGGGTGACGATGATTTATTATGAGTGGATGTTTATTGTGGGTGAATACGAAATGGGATGGATGGATTTTCTCAAATATTTGGATGTTTTTGATGTTTTGAAATGTTTTGAGGTTGTTTTTGGTATTTTCAAGATGTTTTGCAAATGTTTTGATTTTCAAATTTTCCAACGTTTTTGTTTTTTCTAAGATTTTATGAATTTTTTGGATTTTGTGTGTTTTTTGAATGTTTTTGTGTTTTTTGTGTTTTTTGAATGTTTTTGTTTTTTTTTTGTGTTTTTTTAATGTTTTTGTGTTTTTGTGTCTCGGGGGCTAATCAAAGATTATCCTTTCCTACATTTAAGCATAGAGACGACATAGTTCGGATAACCATGTTTTTGACATTTTTCAGTTTTTGACTTTTTGAACTATTTTGGATTTTGATATATTTTGAGTGTTTTTGGATTTTCGCATGATTTTGATGGTTTGGAGGTGGATATGTGTGATGATATCAGTGCTCTATTTTGGGATTTTGTTGAAAACCAAGCTAAGGTTGATTGATCGGATTGATGGATTGATGATGATAACATTGTTGAGGATACACAACAATCCAAGGATAGTGTTAAGCAACACAAGGATTAGGATGGATATCCCAAGATGATGAGGGATTGATGATGATGATAGCATTGTTGAGGATACACAACAATGCAAGGATAGTGTTAAGAAACATGAGGATTGAGAAGGATATCCCTAGATGATGATGGATTGATTGAATTTGATTGATTGATGATTTGTGAAGCTTGGTTTGGAACAAAAGTTGGTTTGGATGATTTGATGTGATGTTGAAGCACACATTAGATGCAACTAATATTGATTATTTGGATCGATGTTCGATTAAAGATAAAACTTGATAAGGAACATCTTCTCGTCAAAATGTGCCATGGGCTAGTGATTTGGATTTTGGATCACAAATGCTTTGACCAATTTGACTTCACATTTTTCAATGTTCAGATCACCACATAAGTTGGAAGATATAGATCAAGATTTATTTCTGAAGAAAGATGTAAATATCTACCCCTAATGTCTAGCAATGTATGGAATGCCATGGGTGGATGCCTGGATAGGTGTATGGATGGATGGATATGGGTTATCTTGCGACAAGACAAGGTGTTCGAATAGAGGATGCTCATTTGGATAATGCTTCATGGCTCAAATAATGTTGGGTAGGATAGGATCAATGAAAATGACTCATGTCAAGATGTCTACCATAAGCAAGTGTAAAGTGTTTACCAAAAATTTTCAAGATCAAGATAATGTAGGAAGATGGATGTAGATGGATGAAAATGGATTGGATCAATGGTTTATGGATGAAATGGATTTATTATGGATAAGATGGATGGAATGTTGGATTTATTATGGATGGGATGAGATGCTTTCACCTGAATTAGCATATGCAAATGCTCAATTCTACACATGATGCCTGTTTGCTAGGTTTTCATCATGGTACTTGTCCAAAGCGCCACCATAGTGGTTTTCACTGGAGGACAATTTTTTTATTGTTTTCAATCCTTTTTTTGATTTTTTTGGATTTTCATATTTTTTGTTTTTTTTTGTATTTCTCTGTGAAATATTTTTAAGCTCATGTTGAATCACCTAGTGGTGTTGATGTAGATGCTTTTGTCATAATGTGTCATCGATATCCTGCCTAAAGAAGTTGTTTTGCCAAGACACGTGCACTTGAATACAACTTTTGAGATTCCTGGTCTACTTTGTTGATACCAAAGTTAACTTTGTCTTTGTGCGTACATCACGATAGAGTTCCTTCTAAATCCTTATGATGAAGGGTGGCTACCAATACATGGTCAATGTGAGAATTGGATACCATGCGTGGAGGCATGGATGGAGTGTGTTTAGGAATAAAAGATGGATTGTTGGAACCTTTGACTCTCCAAACTTGGGAAGATGAGCAATGATGGGTGGACATAGAAGTGTATATGGAATTTGGAGCAACTTATTGATATACTTTGTATGTTGCTTGAGAAGCCTGGTTTTTCCTTTGTGGACATCTTTGATGGATACTTTTCCCTTTTTTATTTTTCCCCATAGTTTCTTTGACTAATGGAGTTTGATAGGGATAATCTTTCTTTGTATTTTTTGGTATCCATGTGTATTTGATTTTTCCATTATACTCCTTAGCTTTTTTTTCTTTGATAATGTTCTTCTTGCTTTGATTCACATCCTTCTTTTGATGTTGGTCCCAATTTGTGAATGGGGTGATGGGTGGATGAAGATTCATGATGTGGTTGGTTGTAGTATTGGCACTAGTTTCATCATAAGGACTCTTCATGCTCTCTATGTTTATGCTTGCACTAGATAAAATTGCCCCCAGTATTATAGAGGTATCACTGATATTTTTAGATCCCTTAATTGTCGAATAACCAAGACCTTGATGCTTAGGATTGCCAATAATTTGTACTGGTTCTAAGATACCCTATTCATGTAGGCCTAATCCTCTGCCTTGATAATTCATCTTTTGAAACATTTTATTTGCAATAGGATATAATTTACCTTGGAAACAAGGTGTTACTCCTTCTCTGCTCTGTTGTGGATCTTCAAAGGTGATAGCTTCTTCATTGATAAGATAGCTTTCCCTAAAAAAGTTAAGTGATCCAAGTTTATAAGTGATAGGATCCTCTATAAGTGGGATAACTTCCTGATTCATATCTTTGGCTTGATCAAGATGTGAAATATCATATTTTAATGCTTCTTCAAGAGGTGTTGATGATTCACTATCCATGTAAAAGTATTCCTCATGATTCATTTTTTATATGCCTTCACAAGATGTTTCTGATTCACAACTTCTGTAGAAGCCCTTTTCATGACCCATTTCTGATATGTCTCTAGATTTTTCTATATCTGTGTACAAATGTTAAGAGTAGAAGACTCTTGTTCCTTGGTAATGATATCAAGAGTATGAGACTCTTGTTTTGAATGAAGATCGTCTACATGTCCATCCAAAGGAAGCATTTCATGGGTAGATGGAGGAGTATGTGCTATATGGATATGATCATCATTTGCGACATCTTGTATAGATTGGAGAGTGTCCATTAGATCATTGTAGTATCTTGGAGATACGAATTCTTGATCTTGATTAATTTTGGAATTGCTTTTGACATGATTTAGATCAAGTTTTTGACATGGGTCAGTTTCAAAGGATGGATTTCTTACAAAGGGTTCTTGGATATCTTCATTAGGCATGGGAAGTGGCTCAATATCCTCTTGATCTTTGAGTGGACTTGGATCAAATGTTGAGTTGAGGATCCCTTTAGTATTTGTAACCATGAGGTCAAAGGATGCCAATATGTCTTGGAAAGGACCATTGCTAGACTTTAGTGAAAGATGTTGATCATGCTTTGGAATGAATTCTTGAGATATTTCCTCAAACTCATTGGATGATATAGAGGTATTGTCAAAATGATCGTTGGTGGAAGGATCACCGATTATAGGATCAAATAATTTTAACACTCCTTGAAATAGATCATTGTCGGATATTATTGAGGGGTTTTTATCATGACCAAAAAATGACTCTTGATGTATGTTGAGTTGATCTTCGGATGAGGTAGAAATATCTTCAAGGTGCTCATTGATGAATAGATCTTGATCATCATTTTCAACAATTGTGGTGGGGAGATTTTCAATTCTATCACTTGTGGTTGAATCTTCATCATTGTCCTTAATAGTTATTATTTTTTGATCAATAAGGTCTTGGATGAGATTTTTGAGTCAAATACAATTTGATGTTGTGTGTCCCTTTATTTTTTGAAAATCACAAAGGTGCTTCTCATTATACCATGGTGGTTTAACTCGAGGCTCTCGATAATTTTCATAAACAGGGATTTTGATGAAATTTTCTTGTACCAATTGTTGCATGATTGATTCGATTAGTTCTCCAAGTGGTGTGTATTTTTGTTTGTTACCTTGTGAGATTTGTACTTTAAATTGACCTTGTGGTGATTGCTTTTGGAGATGTGGTGATTGATCTTCGAGATGTGGAGGTTGGGTTTGTTGTTGATGTTGTTGATCTTGATATCCAACCTCTTAGCATTGGAGATATTGTTCTTGATGTTGTTGTGGAAAAAACTCAATGCTTTGATGACATGGTTTAACCAATGGAAGAGTGTATTGATTTTGGGGTAGAGATTTCTCTTGGCACAATGAATCAACTATTTTGGTAAGTGTAGTAATTTGATCTCGCAAAATTTGATCTTGATTTTGATCTTAACATCCTTGATATAGTTTATTTGGGTTTTGTTCAATCATATTTGGAATGTATACTTGTGGCGTTTGTATGGGATCATGGATAAATTGATTTTGGACAATGTTTTGATTTGGGATGATGCTTAGATTTGGCATGATAGGTTGAAATTGAACATTGTTGTGGTTGGGATGTTGGAAGTGGATTCACTCTGAGAGGGGGGGTGAATCAGAGTGATATAATTTTTAAATTTTGACTTTGAAAGAACAATGAAATTTTTTACTAATTTAAACCCAATGTGGCAGACTTGTTTATGCAAGTGAACATTAACACTTTAAATCAGATTGACATGAAACTTGATTAAAATTTACAACTCATATTAAAAGAATCATATGATATTGTTCAATTAATGTGTGAACAATCATGTTTATGCTTTTGAAACAGAACTACAACTTTTCCCAATGCAAATTTAACTTGCTTAACAGAAGGCTTTTTAAATCAGATTTGAACAATTTTAACTTTTCATGACAAACTTTTGAAATATGAACCTTTTGAACACACTAAAAGTATCATAGCATTGACTGAATGAGCATATTAACATGAAACAGAATGAGAGACAGATAACATTACATAACACAAAGATTTCCTGAGTGGAAAAACCCTCTTGGGGTATAAAAAACCACTCGCTAAAATTTCCCTTTTATTAATCAAAGAGCACCAACTCTATAACAATGGTGGAGAAACAACTCAACACCTTTTCTGAAGCACCAACTTCATAGGAGCACCAACCCCTCAATGCACAAAGTCACTGTCTAAAAAATGTAACCACCAATGACTTTACAACTGCACTTTATTTGCAGTCCCAAAATCATTAATGAATACAAAAATATAAAGGATATTCAATGATTCCAACTACAATATGGACTATTTATAACAGTACCACAATAATTCCTCATAAAATTGAATGATATCTCTGTTATAAGAACTAGAGATTTTACACAATAAAAAACCTTCTTTCCTCTTCTCAAATATTGCAGATATAACAATGACATAACCAACAACTACTCTGTATTTTCCTCATACATTCCCCATTTGAACAATGGCTTAAAGCCATGAATTTATAGAGCAAATAAAACTGAAACCCTTTTTCCAACCTATCAAACTCAAGTTAAAAACAAACACTCAAGTTAGGGTTTCCATAGTAAAAATACAAATTACAGTTACAAAATAAAACCACATTTTTCAACTGTAATTTCTTTTCCTTTCCTCTTTTGAAATCACAAATTTGAAAAAGTAATTTTTGTTTTAAAACTAAAAACCAATAACCAGAAATGAAGTAATTCTTCATCAATTTTTTTCTCTGAACTTTATTCTTTTTTTATTGCAAAACAAAGTAAAAGAAATTAGTTTGAAACTGAATCAAGGTTTTCTTTTTCTCTTTTACTTTTCATTTACCAGATTTACCTTCGAAAGACCAAAATAATGCATAGATATTACCTCTGTCATGGTGGATTTAACCTGCAAAGAAAATCCATGAAGATCCTCAACAAACTTACACAAGTCTCCACTACCAGCTCGTGGAAAATCCACCATCGAAACTGCCAACCTCCATTCTCTAACATACTAAAACACCAGCTCGAAATGCCTCCAATATCAAGCTTGGACTATAACTAAAAGTGCATCATGGCGACGCAGCTAGGGTTTGAGTTTATTAGGCAAAAGTGAAATCATCATTTGTTTACCCTAGTCTTCATGGTGCAAAACTGAAGTTCAATACTATCATGTATATGTGAATAAATGTATTCACCAAATGTATAAAGACATTGAATTTGAATGTCAAAGACTGGACTGAATCAACAATATACCTTCGCAATCACCTATAAGAGTTAACACTACATCAAATAGACAACACCATGATCTTGTGATCAACATAGAAACCTTTCATCTGCACATGTAGCCAAAACATGAGTAACACAAATACATCAAAATCTGAATGTAAGCAAAATACTGTCCACTGAACCAGCTGAAAACCAATACCAAGTGAAACCTTCTGAATATGCCATACTGAATACACTGATAATCAATGCACCAAGTATCATAAACATGCCATGATGCTGATCATTACTGACCAATCAATATGTACCAAAATTTATAATATTGAATAAAATAAACTGAACAAGAGTGCCAAAGACATGATCAAGAATGCCAATGTCATATGTCAACCACATGAAAACATGTACAAACTGATCCACCACACTAATCCAACCTATAGGAAAAAGTTAACTCCACTGAATAGATATAAAGCCTCTACACATGAATAAACCAACTAATCAATACCACAAGATAATCACTAAATATGCCAATGTCAAACTGTGAAATGACAAGGCACCAACCCAGGGCAGTTTTGACATCAAGGACAAATAACAAAAGAGAAGTTCAAAATGGGAATCGCATTGCCTTGATTTAGGTAACTTTGGTTTTGCATGGTGTTACCTTGACTTGGATCAATACATGGAGTTGTTAACATATTTTTTGGCTTTGAAAAATGTTTGTATGATTCACAAACATATCTATCCCAAAGTTTACCAAGTGTGGATTTGAAATGTCCGTGTTTGATAAACTTGTACTTGGTATATTCACATTTGGCATGTATGGATTTGTTGGGATAATGTTATTTTTTTCAAGACTCATGCATTGATTATTTAGTTGATAGATTTGTAGGTTTGGACTTTGATTTAAATCTACCTTAGGGAAAGGTGTTCCAAAATTTAGATTGGGCATACTCACATTTGTTGTATCATTGAGGTTTGTAGGAGATAATGATCCCATGTATGGATTGTATGAATGTGATTTTTGATAATAATTTGGCATTGTAAGGCTCTGATAGTTTGGTTGACTTAGATCACTCATGGTGTATGGAGCAAGTTTATATTCCATGTTCTTCTTGTGTTTTGACCTTGTTGACCTCCAAGGGACTTAGGACCAATGATGAGATGAACGATGAAAGGGGTGAATGATATGGGTGTTGAAATTTTAGGAACTTTGGATCAATACTAGACTTTAGGACTTTTGGATTTTTTATTTTGGTTTGATTTGGATTTGGATTTGGATTTGGATTTGTTTTTTGATTTGGATTTGGTTTGGATTTGGATTGGATTTGGATTTGATAATGAACTCATAAACTCCAAGAGGTTAGATGTTTTCTTGGAATAAACTTGTCCACAAGATGATAATTTAATTAAGTGTATGAAGAATGATGCATCCACACACACATAGTCAAACAAGATGATTTTGATTTGATTTAAAGGATTTTCCAAAATTCTAGTATGAATGATTTTTCCAATGTTCTAAAAGTTGTTTGTGAGATGGGATTATAAATGTTTGGGATGGATGAAGTGTTTGATTTGATCCTAAATGAACCTAAGAGGGACCTTGTTTGTAAGACCAAGATAGTGAAGAACATGCTTTACCCTAAGAGTGCTTCAAACCAAAAGATCAATGTTTTGCTTGGAAGATCATAAGACACAAGATAACAAGCACATGTGTGGGGTTTAATTGATTTCATCTTGATTAATGAATTTCTTTTACCACATCCACACTTCTTGCTTAGTTTTTCAAACTGAATGTCTGTGTCTCAATTTCCTTTCATCCCACAAGGTCCATTATGTGGAAATCAAGAGAATCAAGGCAATAGTTCCCTAACGTTGACTTTAGAGAGAAAATTGAGATTTTTCAAAGGTATTTGCTCCTTCTAAAGGTTTGAAATTTGATGTCCTTTTTGAATGTTTGTTTTCAAGATTTTGGATCCAATCAATGTGTTTAACTAACTTAAAGATTGCACAATCCTAGGATGATAAAGAAAATATTTGTTGAATTCCCACTTGGATAAATCCAACAGCGCTTATTCAGAGTGGATGATTAGAAGTTTGACCACACTGGCTCCCCTCCATGACACTCACTTCTACAAGTCAGCCAAGCTTCAATTCTCATGAATCTCCCATGACAAAATTTTCATCTCTACAAAAAATCACAAATATGTGGGACGACTCTGGAGATCCGACCTCCTGATGCCAACAAATATTGGTATTTTGGATTCTAAACAAAGGTTCATAGTAAGGGCATCCAGTTTAGGGGGTGCAATGATAAACTCCTTGTGAGAGATCTCCCAACCCTTAGAAAAATGGCTTTATGCATCATAAAGACACTGGGGGAGAGTTATCATGCACCGCTTCCCATTGTTTACGATTTTCATCACAACCACAAATTTATATAGCAGTTTGGAAGAGCTTGGCTTATGCTCATTACCGCTTGGGTCGTTCCCTTGGGGTGAGTACTTTTTCCCACCAAGGAAGGCCCTCTAAAGGTAAACAAAAGTGAGTAGGTGCATATGTAGTTCGATCAATCTTTATTTGCATGAACAAAGAGAGAACACGCACAATGTCCTTTCTCACACTAGCAAACTTTGTTCAATTTTAAGAGCCCAAATTTGAAATGTGGAGGCAATCTTTTAGACAACCTAATATCACATAAATTTTTTTGATTCTCAAGATCGTCATGAAGTGCGAGAGAACTGCATACGCATTTCAATGGTATTAGTTTATAAAAAATATTACAAAACAAGATAAGCACATGTTCATTTTAGACCTCAAAAGCAGTAAATGGGTTCTTTTATAGCACTAAATTTGAGTGTTTGAAGTTGTTTGTTCAATTCTTAAGACACAAAATCAAATCTAGTGAGTTTCTAATGATCTTTTTAACCCTTTGTGAAAAAGAAAGCTTTTGTATGTTCTTTTTAAAACCCAAACAAAATGTAGTTAAGTTCTAAAGCTAAAGATAACAATATCCAAAGATGGGATTATAAATTCTCTCAAAGTGTTAAAGAACACTTTTTTACAATTATGAAAAAGAAAGTGCTAGAGGAAGCTCTTCTTGTTTTCTTCTTTTCCTAGACAATGGATATCAAATGTTTTTTCTTTCACTTCAATGCTCCATGTTCCTCTTAAAACCTAGAAGCCATTCTCAAAATTTTATATGAGATCAAGAAACAAGAAGATGTGAGGGTTAGATGAATGATTAAGCATAAAAACCCTATAATTTAGACCACGTTACAATGTGTTTTGACTTTAGGTGTAAAATTGAAAATTTGACTCTACAAAAATTGAGAAACACTTACAACATTGCATAGCTTATGAAATTCTACCCCATTTCAAAAAAAAAAGTTCGAAAAAGACCTTTGTATGACCAAGATATGGTCATTTTAAGATTGACTATAAAAGTGTTAAAATAGAGAGCATATGCGCTAAAATAGAGACCATATGCGCTAAAATAGGAGGTAAATGCATTGGAAGATGTCGCGTATGTGCTATAACAGATTTTGGATGCACCAAAAGTCACCACCTATGCGCTGAAAGAAGCCATGGGTGCGCTACATCGAGATTCACGACCAAACCTACCAACAAAAACTTGCCAAAAAATGTTAAAAACGAGGCTAGACCCTCCTTCTAGCACCAAAATTTGAATGCTTGGTCTAGACCTACTCAAACATAAACACACAAAAAAACATTAGTCAATAAACAAGTCTAAACTAGCCCCATGAAATTCATTCAAACACAATGAACAAGAAACAAAGCAAAGTTAATCAAATGAAATCTAATGAATCTTATTCAAATGCTCAAACCAGCATCCCATGGGGGAATTGGTGCTTCTTTGATGTGGAAAGAAGCCCTTTCCCAATTCCTTGACAAGCTTGATGATGATGTGAGATTCTTGATGAAAAATTGTCAATAACCTAGCTATGGATGAGAAATGCTATGATAACTTGCATGAAAATGGATGAAATTGTATGAAATCTATAGATAATAACTTTGCACGAAGTTCTAGATCCCAAATCAATAGAGAAGTCCTCTATTTATAGGAAAGAAGGATGGAGAAATGAAAAATAGGAAGAATGTGGGATTAAACTTGAACCAAGGGCATTGTGCCACTTGTCAACATGATAATGAAGGAGAGTGGAGCACATTTTGAACAATGTGCATGTTAAAAGCATGTAGGTGGATTTTGAATTTGAAGAAGTCACTTGTGCAAGAGGGGATGTAAGAGGAATTAATGCCATGTAAGAGCCTTTAATGCCAAGTTGGAGGGAAAAAGTCCTTTGGGAGGGAGAATACAAATGAGTGGAATATTCCAAGAATATGCCACATTTGAATGAAAATAGAGGAATTAATAAATCAAATAAATTGATTTACATGTGCAACTTGCAAAAGCTAGAGGAATGGAGGATTAATGTTAGGAATTAATTAGGATTAATTAACTTAGATGAAGTTAGTTTGATTTAGATATTTAGATTTATTTAAATCAAATGAGAGGATATTAGAAGATTAGTAATTTAATTAAATAAATTTGATTTATTCAATTAAATGAACATTAGGATTTAATTAAATAACATTGATTTATTTAATCAAAGGAAAAATATTAGGATTTAATTAAATAAAATTGGTTTATTTAATCAAAGAGAGAATATTAGGACTTAATTAAATAAAGTTGATTTATTTAATCAAATAGAGAACATTAGGACTTAATTTAATAAAGCTTATTTATTTAATCGGGATCAAATGTTTGATTAGTCTGGTGCTCTCTGTTTTTGTTTATTTTATGTTTTAAAACTTTGAACTCTATTGTTACTATGTTGTCATAGTGTTGTTTTGGCTTGTGGATAACTTGATCTTTTTTCTTTGTGCTATTTTTTGTGTTGTTTCTCTGCCCTAGGGGCCTTTAGTGTAAAGGTTTTAACACCCTAATTTGTTGCTTATATAATCAAAAACATTATTCAACCCTACCCTTGAGTGCTTAGTCAAGTATACAACATAATCATATGCTATATTTTGATACATATTCTAGATGTGAGTGGAAAATAATAGTGCTCCTTTAGACATGGTAGACCCAACATGTATCTCCATAACTTGACACATATAATCATAGGTGTCTCTGAAATATAGAGCAAATGACATTACATCAAGTGGCTCCATTCCTATATCATGAATTTGTTTTGGCCCTTGTCCATGCCCTCTATACCTAAAATTTGGTAGTCACTTTTCCCTATAATTGTATTTGTGCTTGTCATATTTTATGGCTAGGGATTTTAAGTCCAGTGGAGTACGAGCTTCAAGGTTTAGTTAGAAGACTTGATGGAAGAGATTCTCATAAACAAACATTTTGGTATCATTAAAATTAATCACATAAATATTGAGGGATACATTCTTTTAGTCCATTCTACAATGGCAAGGTCAAAAAAGCAATTTGGCACAATGATCTTCCCTTAATCAAATCTCTGAGCATTACAAATAAGAATTGGGTCATTAGTTTTATCATTAAATGTTTTGAACAGGGACCCTCCTCTATTATAGGTTATGTGGTCTCTAATATCTTCCCTACTATCCTCTAATAAAATTATTAGGGTACCATAGATAGTGGTTCACATGAAAGATTTTAGAGCCCAAAAAAATATTTTATATTGTTTCAAAGCTTCTTTTCTTTTTGTAGACATGAATATGACTTTAGAGGACAAGGTTTAACTAGGGCTTATGTTTTAGAGGAAATCCTTACACCTATCAAAATCTTCTCATAATCCACTCACCAACTTGGGTGTTCCATTGTGGCTCCATTATATCCATTCAAATGTCTTATGATGTGTCATAACATGCATCATAAGTTTGTCAACAACTGCAACTCTCTCTTATAGCTCTCTTATGCATCATAAATGCTCTTATATTTTTTATGTGGGGGACCTAATTTTTTAAGGCCATAACTTTTGATCCAAGCAGCCGATTGAACCTTTTTAGTCAAAGGTCTGAGAGAGCTCCATGTCCTCATAACTAGTTGTATTTTAGCATGTTTAGGCCCATTTTGACTTTTTGGAGGCCAAAATCAACTTCTATATCCTAGAAATTGTTTTTTGTTTATGTTGTATAGCCCAAAATTCATAATTTTTTGTCCTTAACATTAGGATGTAAGGTTGAGGCATATCTCCTAACACAAGTGAAACAACTTGGTGTGCTATTAAATGTTCATTATCACAACTGATAGTTCCTCAAGAAGTTAAATAGTTGGTAACTGCCCTCATAGAGGCCTCTACCTTGACTACTATTGAAAGATCATTTGTTGATATCTCATGGTATATGTACGGTGCATCCAAGTAGTTTCTCACTAGGATACATCATATACACATCTTAAGAGCAAATACAAGAATATTATACTTTCCTAAGTAACAAAATTTGTGATGTTCTGAGAGAATATTGGATAGTAATTGTTGCAGCCATTTATTTTGATTATATTTTGTGTAAAACGCAAAATATTTCTCAAGTACAAGCCATAGTTTAAGTTTTGGGATATGATGTTGGCAAGTTATAGATCCAACATATGACGATAGATTCAATTGAAATTTTGAAGGGACATTGGAAGCTAAGTTTTGTAGGATTACCTCCCATTGAAAAAGATAGCTAAAGGTCACTATAGGCTACCAGAAACAAGTTGTAGTAGTATCAAATGCTTTGTGGTACCTCTTAATGGTAGAAGATGCATAAGGATGAGCTTAGGAACACTTCCTACACATACATAGGTTGTAATACTAAAATAGTGTACCACAAGCGTAGTAGGGTAAAATAGAATAGAAAAAAGTATATCACCCGATTATGTATTGTGTATATCTATGGTTGTGGTATTATAGACTATATGTAAGAATGATGATACAAGTAATGATATAAATTCTTTTCTTTGATGTGTGAATGAATGTATACTTTATTTTGGCGAAGAATGATATGAATGGTTATTTTACTTTGTGGTGTATCATAATGAGGTTAGTTTCTCTAACATAAATAGTCCAAACTTTGGATTTGTGTTTATTGTCATCACTCAAGTTTTCAAACACTTACCAGTGTGTGTGACCTATTGGAGAATGCTAAGATCAAAGAGCTCGAAATTTATAACCTTCCACAAGTGAAACGATGAACACCATAGTATGTTTATCAATATGATATGAAGAGTGTATAATATAATGATCAAGACTTGAATAGATAGGCAAGGATGAGGAGGTGAAAAGGTAGGAGTGAAACTCTTACTACCCCTCCAACGATGGAACACTTGTGTGCTCACTTGAAAAGTGTATGAGCAAGTGTCAATAGGTGTCTCAAGTCATGAGGAAACATGTCTCAACCATATGAAGTGAGACAAAAGCAAAATAAATCTAAGTAAACTTAAGCTAGGTGTGAATAGGTCAATCCTGAAAAGGTGATTAGCTAACTAGGTATGATAATGACTCTATTTACACTAACACCCCCCTTAAGTGCAACTTAGGGAGTAATTTATGCACAATGATGAGTCCCAACTATGAGGCCATGTTAGGTACTATAAGTAAAAATATCTCTTAGGTGGAGTAAAGGAGAAAAACCTAGTGGAAAGTAAAAACCCCTCTCCAAAAGAGAAATGATGCAAATGCAATAAAATGTACAAGTGAAGAAGATAGTAGGACTCATGATGACCCCCCAAGGACTACTTCTAGCACATAAGTACAATGAATGTTCCCCCATAGGAGAGAAAAAAAAGAAGGTCTATGTGACCTCCCCAGAAAGTGTGAAGTAATGAACTCCATGTGAGGAAATACTTCCTCCCAAAATTGATATAAGAGAAACCATGCAGCCTCCCCTCAAGATGATGTCTATAGTGTTGGTAGATGCTTGACACTAGATTTTTAAGATGATCCATGATCATTGAACAAAATTTCTCCCCTTGGGAAAAAACAACACTACAAATGTGTGCAAGATAACTTCCCATTTCGGATAGGAATATGCATGAAGTAAGATGAATGTCTTTGAATGATGCACATGATCCAAAGAATGAAATGATGCCAATGATACCTTCGAATGATGTTCAAAGATCTCCAAGCCAATGTTGATGTGTGACGAATGCTAATAAGATGGATCAGGTATCATATGTGATTTGAGAACATGGACAATGGATGTATGGTAATAACTGGACCAATGAGAATTTGATACTATTGGAAAGGATGATGATTGAGTTGGATGGATCAAATCATTAATATCTACAAAATATGTCACGATAAAATTTGATGTAGGTGAAACAAGAACAATATCCAAAGATGGAAATGGTGTTGCAACTTCATCAAAGCTAACACCAAAGAGAAGACGAATGTCCTCAATACTGTCATCCAAATCTGCAAGGTGGGACAAAGATGTGATGTTTGGTAGATATGCATCCCAATTTGGTGGATCTAGAATAACGATAGCAATGACCTAATGCAAAGAATCATGAGAAATCATCAATGATTCAACACCATATTCAAATGTAGCAACAAGTGATGTGAGATGAGATCTCAATGCAAGTCATCCAACTAGATTGTTCATCCCCAGATGATGGTCCCACAAGATGTATGAGTGAGACTAAATTTTTTTGCATGTGTTGAAACTAGAGGATCAAGTAAGGCAATACCATGATCAAGAAGAATTTTCTCCATTTCCTCAATTCTACGAAACCAACATTCTTTTGTTGTATGACTTTTCTTTCCACAATATCCACATTTGATTTTCCATTTATTAGGAGGATTACGAAGAATACTCAAATTGAAGGGGTTAAGTGTGAGACGTGATCACATGAACCAAAAAATTGAAAAGAAGAAACAACTAGATTGCCCCCTTGATTTAGAGAGCCCACCCAAAATGATTAGTGTTGATTATAGTCCCCCAAAACAATGTGCCAAAAAAAATTACAAGTTGTGAAGATCGAACACTAAAATATTTTGTTTATAACTCACAAATATTTTTACAAAATGGGCTATATCCAGATCTTAATTTTACATTCAAAATCAAATTCTTGGTGAAATTTTGATAGAAATCAAAAAAAAAGTATGTAAATTTTCAATAATCGAGGTGAAAGTTATGCCTCGTCGAAATTTGCTTACTATGTGGACTTCAAAGGTTAAAATTTGCTATTAAACAACAACAAATCAAAAACATCTCAATGCTAAAATGTTGGCTGTGGAACCAACTTCTCGTCGACTATTCACATTCGGAAAAAAATGCCCTTGTTTGCAAGTTATGCATAAATGAATAAAAACCCCCCTTTAAAAGCACTAAATGATACCTAGATGGTTTAATCTTGACCACTAGTGGTTAGTATCAAATGTTGTGATTAGCAAAAATACTATGGTTACAACAAAATTCTTAACAGTTTGCCTACAATTTGTTGATGTTTAGCAGCGTTGGGTTGCTTCTTCCAGACCCACGCAATTGCATTTGGAGGCAATTCAAATGATAGCCTAACGGCTATTTGAATTGTAAAGAAGGCTCGATTTTTAATGAAGGCTCAAATCTCTTATGGTGCGATCTTATTGAAGACAATTCACATTTATATTTAATATTTGTTTTTTGAAGGGTCACAAATTTATTAAGAAGTGTGATCCTCTATGTGGTCGACCTTCCTTTTGATAGAGACATACCTCTTTGTTGTGGCCAACATGTTTATGAAAGGTCACGTCTCCCGTCTCCTTGTGTATATATATCTGATGAAGTTTCATTGTTGATCATCCATTCACTCATATTCATTACATGATATCAAGTGCAAAGGTTCATCAAAGTGCGAATTGTCTCAAGTACAAATCGGCATTTGTGTAGAAGGTAGAAATCTTTGTTAGCAGATTGCTTCATTCAGTTTCTATGATTGCATCAATTTATGGTGCCTTATCTTTGGCCTTCATATCGGCCTTCATTGTAAAGAAGAATTCATTGAGATTTAATATATAAGAGATATATTATTGTTGGGTTTTTCTCCCTCAGGAGGAGGGTTTTCCAAGGGTATCTGTTGTGTTTTGTGTTTGAGTTTTGAATTAATTTTCTATGCATTACATCTAATCATAAAACTAACATGGTATCAAAGCGGGTTTGAAGAAGATCTTGATCAGATTTAGTCGTACAGTGATACTCTTTATTCTTCTTCTCATCTTTGTTCACTTCTATCTCTTCATCAAGATGGTGATTGATCTCAAGATCGAGGACAGACTTGAGGGAGCATCTAATTTCACATCTTGGAGATTCAGAATTATGCTCACCTTGGAGGAGAATGAATTGGCAGAGTTCATGGAGAGCAAAGTCCCCGAGCCTACGGATGAGGAAGAGAAGGTGCAATGGAAGAAGAAAGATACTAAGGCGAAGAAGATGTTAGTTGATTCCGTGAAGGACCATATTGTTCCCATCATCTCTAAGATGGCAAGGGAGATGTTTAAGTCTTTGGAGTAGATGTATGAGATCAGCAACACAAGTCATGCACTTGCATTGAAGCAACAACTTCATCATGTGCAGATGGCGGAAGGAGAATCTGTCATCGCTTACTTCATGAAGATTTTTGAATTGAGAGATCAGCTCTCTTCTATTGGTCATTTTGTTGATGTCAAGGATTTGACCATGCTTGCCCTTAATGGTTTTCCTTCATCTTGGGAGTCTTACATTCAAGGAATCAGTGCAAGATCGAAACTTCCCAAGTTTGATCGTTTGAGGGCAGATTGTATTCAAGAAGAGTCTAGATTGGTTGCGAGAGGTATTGGTCGAAGCTCTACAAATGAAGACATTCATGTTCTTTCCGCTCAATCCTCGAAGGAGAAAGGAAAAGGAGGAAAGAAAGGATACTTCAAGAGGAATAGAGATAAAGGAGTTGATGGTGCTCCCACATTCAAGAAGAAGTGGGACCTCTCCAAAGTCCAATGTTTTCGTTGTGACAAGTTTGGCCACTATGCAAAGGATTGCCCAACCAGGCCTAATCAGCATGCTTCATTTGCGGATGTGGATGAGATCTCTCCTCAGAAGGATTCTAGGGAATTTATATTCTAAGTCATGGGCCTGTGTGCAAGTCGTGAAGGTTGTGTGTTGATTTGAGCGCAAGAGCAGCGTATCTCACTGTGTCCAATATTTGCATCCATCTGAATATTTAAAGAGATAAGTATTCTTTGTTTTGTTTGAAATCACCTTTCTAGGCTGAATTTCAGTTATATCATGTGTGATTAGTTATTTTCATTCAAATTATGAAGATCTTTGAGTGACTTTGGGATGAAAAAGAGAACTACATTTTTGTTGTGATAGGATGATCACATCGATTCCATTCTCTTGTGCATGGACTGTGATGGTACCTTGAGGGGCCTGGTTCTATGTTAAATATGCTAACTACATAATGCATTCAATAAATTTGTAGTTGTGCAGATTGTCTTTTGTTGTGTTGAGTTTAGCACTCTCGAGAGGAGTAAAAGATGGAAGAAAGAGTTATATCAAAATTCAATAAAGATAAGTTTATTTATCCCTTCATTTTGTTCTTTTTGATATATTTCTCCTATAGGTTGATTTATTCATGTTTTAATATTGCTAATAAATTCTTATGTATTCATGCTATAACCTGAGATAGTAAACCTTGTATGATTCTAGCCTTGACATTTCTTTGAATAGTTATAAACTGTCAGTAATCTCTCTCCAAAAAATGCTTCCAAGACAGATCTAGGAGCAAGAAGGTGATGAGAGATTGCTTGGTGATGAAAAGTTTGAGGCATCTTGCAAGGAAGTCATGCCAACCAAAGAAATGATCAAGTGTGAAGTCACAACTTGCAGCCATGGGACTTGGTGGCTAGAGGGAGTTCACTTCCAAAAGTTTTCTTTGCAATCTCTGAAGCAGGGATCAAGAGGGAGTTTTGTAACTCACTAAGAAGAAGTGAATATTACTGTATTGCAAAGCTAGGTGCTAAATCCTTAGAAGATCCCTTCCACTGCTAAGATCAGAATTGCTCAAGACAGTCATCTGGATTTAACATTGGTAGCTCCGCAAACCTATTCAAAATAGAGTGATCTGGGATGAGGTCGAGGAGGACAATCCTGAACTCTCTACAGTATCAGAGGTGTGTGCTGGAAAACATTTATCTAAGGCAAGTGTTGCAGGCAATCTTGGACGAAGAGGTCAGAAGGTTGATGCAAGTACTTGAAGATTTAGAGGGAGCCTATTGAACCTGAAGAAGATGATTTGGCAGTTGATTGGATCGCTGATGTATCTAGTCAATACCCAACCAGATATCTGCCATGCAGTGAGTGCACTTAGTCAATTCATGTGTGAACCAAGGCAGATACATCTTGTTACAGCAAAACATATCCAAAGATACTTGCATGGCACAGTTGGATATGGGTTGAGATATTCTTCAGATGTGGATTTGAAGTTGCATGGCTATACTGATTCTTATTGGGCAGGGTGTGTCACTGATCGGAAGAGCACCTCTGGATGTTGCTTCAGTTTGGGATTTGCTATGATTTCCTTGTGCAGCAGGAAACAGTCATATGTAGCATTGAGTACAATAGAGGCAGAGCATATTGCCGCTTGTATAGCAGTACGGGAAGCAGTGTGGCTTCATAAGCTCCTTGCAAGATTGTTTGGACAATCAATGGAGCCTACTATCATTCATTGTGATAACCAGAGTTGTGTGAAGCTTTATGTCAATCTTGTGTTTCATGACAGAACCAAGCATGTTGAGATCAAATACCATTACATCAAAGATATGGTATTGAGGAAAGCTATACAGTTGAGGTATATCAGCACTGATGAGCAGACGACAAACATTCTCACCAAGCCTCTCTCTAGGATAAAGCTTGTGTACTTTCGAGATAAGCTTGGTATGGTGGAGAATACAGCCTTAACTGAGAAGGAGTCTCAGTATCAATGATCCTCTTTAATGAGTTCTCTGTGAGAGAAGTTCGAGGTGAAATCCCTTGATTAATGAGTTCTTCTCTATAAGAGAAGTTCGAGGTGAAATCCCTTGATTCCACCCTCTGGGAGAGCCATGGTGGATGTCATGTGTGTGACTCCATGACAGCATCACGTGAGAGTTCGTGATGAATTTTTTGTACTTGTGTCTTCACCCTCTGGGAGAGCCATGGTGAAAGTCATGTTGAGGTGACAACATCACGCAAAGTGATGAACACTTGTACATACCATACATGGTTGTAGCCATTATGGTTGATATCATGTTGAGGTGATATATGATATCACGATGAGGTAATATTATTCTTTTCCACTTATGGTTGTAGCCATAGTGGCAGACATCACGATGAGGCGATGTCTTATGCAACTGGAAGTATCATCCCTAGCTGAGAGGGAGTGTTGATGTTTAGCAACGTTGGGCTGCTTCTTCCAGACCCACGCGATTGCATTTGGAGGCAATTCAAATGATAGCCTAACGGCTATTTTAATTGTAAATAAGGCTCGATTTTTAATGAAGGCTCAAATCTTGTATGGCGCGATCTTATTGAAGACAATTCATATTTATATTTAATATTTGTTTTTTGAAAGGTCACGAATTTATTAAGAAGTGTGATCCTCTATGTGGCCAACCTTCCTTTTGATAGAGACATACCTCTTTGTTGTGGCCGACATGTTGTTTATGAAAGGTCACGTCTCCCATCTCCTTGTGTATATATATCCGATGAAGTTTCATTATTGATCATCCATTCACTCATATTCATTACATGATATCAAGTGCGAAGGTTCATCAAAGTGTGAATTGTCTTAAGTACAGATTGGCATTTGTGTAGAAGGCAGAAATCTTTGTTAGCAGATTGCTTCACTCAATTTCTGTGATTGCATCAGTTTATGGTGCCTTATCTTTGGCCTTCATATCGGCCTTCATTGTAAAGAAGAATTCATTGAGATTTAATATATAAGAGATATATTATTGCTGGGTTTTTCTCCCTCATGAGGAGGGTTTTCCGAGGGTATCTGCTGTGTTGTGTGTTTGAGTTTTGAATTAATTTCTGTGCATTAAATCTGATCATAAATTTAACACAATTAACCGTTATAATAAAAATTGAGGTTTAATTGCAAACAGAAGTTAGTGTTCAACCAAATAGAGAGGTGCAATGAGTCGTTTGAGGAGACCAAGTCCTTTGTGATGTTGCCAATGATGTGGAGGTGGAGTTGGCTACACCTTGGGTGGTGATGTGGGTATGTGGGAGTTTGACAATTCAAACAAGGGCAAGATCAAAGGCTCCAATCTCGCAACCGTAAAAAATGTCGTATGTGGCGCCCTTTCTCTGGAATGTAAAGTGTCACAACTAGATTATAAACCTTTGCAGATCATCCTTCTGTGGATTGAGCATTGAGTGTGGAGGCCACCTGGTGTGGAGGGTGTAGAGATCTGAAGTGTAAACTTCCACGTGGAGAGAGAGCAATCTGCACAAGGAAGAGGCCTTATGGCTTTACGCAAGAACAAGAAAACCACTTGTGCAGTAGCAAAGAAAATGCCTTGATATTGGAGGAGGCCACGACTGATTGTGTATTCAAACGTTGATGGAGGATGTACCTTGGTAAAAATCTCACACTGTGGAAGGGTGTCAGATCCTGTGTGGGTGTCATTATACAAAATCTACCACTAGTTTGTGGTTTACAAATAGTAAAATTCTACTCGTGTTAGTGGAGGCTTGAGACGCCTTGCAGGAGAAGGAAGAAGCTTTGATAAGGCTTCAAACAAAGCAATGGAAATTCACAGCCGCAAACAGGTGATGTCGCCAAAAATTGTAGAAAAATGTAACAAACTAAAATTTGAACTAGAAAACCACAGATATCTGCAAGAGGCCGAATAGGTCAAAAATTGGCCAAAACACGCTGCAAAAAAAAAAATCACAGAACCCTGCAAACAGGTCGATGAAGGCTACAAACTGCCTACAAATAGGGCGAAAATTTGCAATTTTCAAACTCTGCAACAATAGATTCGATAGGCCAAAAATACATGCAATAGAGGAGAAGTTTCAATTATGGCCACCTCCATATTCACTTAACCCCCCAAAAAAAAATTCACTTTGATCCATTAAAAAACTTTATTTTATTGAATAAATAATTACAAAAACACCAATGGCTGCTCATTAAGTTATAAAGTGAATGAGACCCATTGACTTTTGAGTGGATTTGAATGATAAAACAGTTATAATTGATTGAAATTATAGCGGACGGATACTGGGACATTAGGTGGCGACGACCGGACGACACCTCTAAAAGGTGACTTTTTTACCCTTGCACGCATATCGAACACTCCCACATTTGACCGAATTTCCCACAAGCCAAAACCTTAGTTATAAGCACTTAATTCGTGAGTGAAAAAAACCCATCAAAAAAAATTTTGATTTGATGTACTGTTTTGTAAATGTAAACATATCTTCAATCAAATTGGGAGACTAAGGGACTTGTGAAAATTCTAAGTGTAAGAATACTACTCAAACTTCTATGTTCGGATTTTCAATTTCCAGATTTGAATTTCTTATTTTGAATGTGTTGATTGCAGAACATTATTCGATTTCTATGTTTGCATATCACAGAAGGATCCACCATAAATAAGAGAGGAGACCCGCCCCTAAGAGGCACGTCTCATGAGAGGACGTGTGGAGACACGTCCACTCATGGGACTTGTCTCTTAGGGTGCGGCTTATGATAAAGTTGTTTATCATTGTTTAGTATAACTCATATATACCCTTCTACAAGGTGGCGAATGAGAAAGTAAATTTCGATTAATGAAATGCAGAATATAACATCATATATATAATTCGAATTTTATATGTATGCTCATAAATTCGATTAAATGTTTTTCCAGAAATATTTCAATATAAATGATAAACTTTGATCAAGTATGAATGACGATGATGCTTACAGCAATCGTCATTCATATCTGACCGAAGCTATCATTCATTAACAGGTTTGAATTCTACGGTTGCGCGAAGTTAGCCCTAGTGGATACTAGGTCTTCTCCCCTAGGTCAAAATGGCCAAAATTTCTTGCAAGATTGCAAAATTCAACCCAAAAAATGTGAATGGAAAGATTGGTATATTGGTCCTTTGCTTTAAAAAAAAATCAATTTTTTACAACTTTTCGTACAACATGCACAATGACCAAAAAATTGAAAAATTTAAAAAATTATAGAAATTGACAAAATGAAAGGTTATTTTTCATTTCCTGAGCCTTCTAGACACGATAGTGTTGTTTATTTGGTTCTATGACACTCCATTGATAGGGCTATGTGCAAGAGTCACCTCGATGTAGAAAAGAACATGGTCTCATGGCTCTGAATACTATGTTAAAGAATGCCAAGATTAGTGAACTCAAATTTGATAACCTTCCACAAGTGAAACGATGAACACAATAGTATGTCTATCAATATGATATGAAGAGTGTACGATACAATGATCAAGTTTTACATATATAGGCAAGGACGAGGAGATGAAAAGGTAAGAGTGAAACTCTGACTACCCCTCTAAAGATGGAACACTTGTGAACTCACTTAACAAGTGTGTGAGCAAGTGTCAATAGTGTTGATATGTGGTGACTGATCATGCAAATATTGTACACTCAGTAATGTATCCTTGTCAGGGTTCGAGGCTAGGCCAAGCCCCAAGCGAGACTTTAGGGGCAACAACCCCTGATAGCAAGGGCTTGAGGGCGTAACCTCAGAATTTGTTTTTTTCTGTTAACACATCAAGGTTTTTCCCTATTAACACGTCAAAGTTTTCCCACTAACATGTCAAAGTTTTCCCACTAACACGTCAAGTGAAAAAATGACTTTGTAAAACCCTAATTCTAGAAGCTTCCAAAAAAAGCTTGTTATAAGCGGCTAAGATGTATTTTGCAGTATGGCACTCGTGAGATTGTAATCTATTTTGCACTAGATAATATAACCATTGGGTGGTTGAGTTTCTATGGATGTAGCCCATATTGGGCGAACCACGTTAAATTTATGTGTTGATCTCTTTCGTTTTATTCTTCATTGTTATTTTTGGATTATTTAATCTACATATAATTGTTAATGTTTATTGCTCCAATCTACTTGAACCCTAACAAATAGGTGTCTCAAGTCATGAGGACACATGTTTCAACCATATGAAGTGAGAAAAAAACAAAATAAACTTAAATAAACTTAAGCTAGTTGTGAATAGGTCAATCTTAAAAAGGTGATTAGCTAACTAAGTATGATAACGAGATTAGTTTTTCTGACATAAATAGCCCAAACTTTGGTTTTGTGTTTATTGTCATCACTCAAGTTTTCAAACACTTACCATTGTGTGTGACCTAATGTTGGATGTCATAAACAATGTGGAGTATAGAAAGAAAATAATTTGGACAACAAATGCAAATGTAATGGAATACAAGTTTTATCTAGGAAACTATTTGGCTAAATAATATTTTTTGTCAATGGACAATTTTTAAGGCAGGGAGGAGGAACATTTTCAATCATTGCAACATTTCAACAAAATGATTTTGACTAACAAATAACAAACACAAAGTCATTGACATCACTAGTATTTTTCCATCATTTGTATCTTTCACTTTTAAATTAAAAAATATGTATGTAAAAATAGGAAGTAAAATATATCATCAAATCTTAAACTTACATTAAGATACATTAACTAATCAAGGTTTGATCATTTATAAATTAAGGCACATTAACTAATAAAATAACTATTTTCTAATTCTTAAATTAGTGTTTGTGAGATTTTTTATTTCTAAATTGAAGTTTATTAGCTTTTAAGTTAAAGCTAGCTAAATTCTAAATTAAGGTTTTCAAATTTCTACATTAAGCTTATTAAGCATCTAACTTCACAACATACTTTCTATTTTATAGTTTATTCAACTATTTTGAAAATTTAACAATTAATGTTTTGAGTTTTTTCTTGCTCAAGTCACTTACTTGAATTCAATTGTGTTTAAACATTTTTAGTTTCTAACATTTGGGAGTCACTGTCAAGTCACATATTTGAGTATAATTGTATCTAAACCTTTTTTAATTTCTAACATTTAAGACCTTCAAGATCCCCTCTAAGAATATTTGGATCAATGATTTTACAAATCTAAACCTAGATCTTAAACATAAAATGTAAAAAATGTAAAAAATAATATCACCCAAATTATCACTTAATATGCATTTCATATATCACAATTATATAATTATTTTTTAACTATCGTTTTCATTAATATAAAAAATCTGAAATGTAAAAGATGATAAAGAAGATAACAATCCTAAAACTTTAATATTATCTAAAATAACACTAATATAATTTTTATGCGTCATAATTATATCAGAACTGTTTTAGAAGTATTATATCCACAGAAGGCATGATAAGATAATCTGTTACATCGAGGCAGGGCCCACAATGTGGCACTAATCAACTTAAAAAATAAAAATTTCAAACAAATGTACATTCTTGAAATGCGTTATTGCTGGCCTCTTCTTCTCCACTAGCAATACAAACGGTTTTGCTCTTAATGGATAAATGGGTTTAAGTTATCAACATTTTTACCTGGAAGGTGGCAAAAATAGATCGCAATATTTGGCATTAACTTCTATCGTTATCTTCGTCCCAATGCCTACGTGAATAATTTAGACCTGCCGGCCTAACAAGATGTGACCCAAATTTTCACCATGAAAATCAGAAAACCACATGACAAATCAGTTGCCGTTATTTACGATATCGACAAAGTAGTCAAACTTGAAAGTTGCACATCCTGCTAAAAGGGCAATCAATAAATTAGCAGTTAAAAAAACAAAAATCAATTTATATAAATAATCATCATAAAACAGGGATATTAGACAACGATCTTGTATGTCATATATGCAATTTAAACAACTCGACTTTTCATATTTTACAGTCATTATATTTATGGTGATTTCTATTTGGTCAAGGTAACTTGTATTACTTAAAACCAGATGTATTACTGGTATCTCAGTTTTTTGAAGGTTCTAAATATAATCACCTAAAGGCCTGTACATGAACACTGCTAGATTCAAAACAGTTTACCAACAGTCAATTCCAATCTTACAGCTTGCTTAGGTAGTGAATGCAAGCCAACTATATTTTTCAGTGCCGCCCAACTATTCTAGTCCTAGAAGGGCAGTCAATAAATAAGCAGTTAAACGTACAATAATGAGTTCATACAACCAGTCATCATAAAACAGGGTTATTGTCAGACAACCACTTTGCATGTCATATTGCCAATTTTTACAACGTCAAATGTGAAGCTCCAGTCAATACAACTTAAAAGGAACGAAATGGCTAAGACTTAACACATGTTCAAAGTTCAAGCGCTGGAACTTATGCAACTGACTCTAGCAGCAAATTCTGAGCAGCAGTCAGTGAAAGTTGCAAATAATCCCACTATAGCTGGTCTATGTGTTCAAATCAGCATTTGCGCGACTTAATGTTTTCACTGTCTGAGCAGTTCTGTCACACAGCCTCTTCAGGAAAACCAACAAAAACCACCGCCTCCAATGCCTCAAGCAGCACCTTCTTCCAGGCAATTACCTCCCTTTACTGTACAAAATTTGTAATTTTTAATCTTGAGGGAAAATGCTTGACCCATCATCAGGAGCCTCCTCCTAAGGATTTCAAATCCTTAGCGAGGAGATAAACAGCAGCTGAGGGAAAAGATGACTCCCAAACTATCACTGTCCTTCCCATATTTTTAAACATCTAAATACCCTTATTAGCTGCCCAATCAGCAACAGCATCACCAGCCCTTTGACTGGTGAAAAGAAATTGAATTTAACTTCTAAAGTTACGTCTTATGTTATATATAATGTTTTTCAGCACCCAAGACTTTCTTGTACAATTTAAGATCATATCAATAATAATCTTTGAATCCCCTTCAACTATTAACTTCTTCTAACCTCTCTCCATGGCCAATGAAATTCCCTTGCCCAGTGCCAAAGCTTCTGAACCATTGTTCAAATCAATCTCCAGATCTACAGCCATTATAAAAAGAGGCTGACCCCTTTCATTTCTAAACACACAACCACAGCCAACTTCCCCTACGTTGCCTTTGGCTGCCTCATCAAAGTTTATCTTTAACTATCTTGCACAGGAGGATGCCATACTGAAGAAGGCACCTTGTCTGTTGCAGGCTCCTTCCTCTTCATATTCTAATGCTAAGCCAAACTGCTTCATCTTTCTACGCCAGCCTTGTCTTCATCAGGAATAGTCCAATTCAAGTTGCAAAAAGCCCTTCCCGGCTCTCCCATAGAAGCCTCAATCTTGTCCCATATAACTTCCACTGGAAGCAATTTATTATTGAAGGTTCTCTTATTTTGCTCCAGCCATATGTTTCACCAAATTATAGCAAGTAATTTTTGCCTCTTTGCTTTTAAACTTGCAAGACCAGTTGATTAAAAAGGACTCAACACTATCTGGATTGCCCCAAGAAAAATCCCAATTCCCAAGGGCCCAACACCGTAATTTAACTCAAAAAGGGCAATGTAAAATGAGATGCAGAATTGATTCCTCATTTGCTGCTAAGAGAAGACAAGAGAGGGGTGATACCTATGTAGCTTCACCAATCTGTCCCAAGTGAGAATTCTGCCCTTGACCACCATCCAAAGAAAGGCTGAGACTTTTGGTAAGCTTCCTTTCACCCAAAAAAAATTGTACGGGAAATCCACTACCTCCTCTCCTTGTCTGGGGATAACCTATGTAATGTCCCCTTCTTAGTCTTAAGCATTTTAGTGATCGTTAGCCTATTTCCGGAGTCCCATAGGCTATTTGGAGGCATTTCAGGGGATTCCAAGATTCTTGGAGGATTCTTGTCTACATTTCGAGTGGTTATTGCAATAGATTGCCAGAGAATTTTTTGGGTTTTTCTAGATATTTTGAAATCCTTGGTGGGCAGTAATTGCTATTTTTAGCACTTACTATTTTTAGTAAGTCACAGCTACATCTCAAGATTGGGCTTATTTTGAGTTTGGATGCACTATTTTTAGCAGTATGCTATTTTTAGCATGTGCTATTTCTGGCAGTGGTCCCGGCAACGATTATGCAATAATGATGCTTGCAGCAATTAACTTAGGTAAAGCATTAACTCCTCATCAATTACTGCAGTTCATACATATTAGGATCGCTGCAGTTTACAGGCTGCTATTATTACATACACTTGTTATTTTATATGCATATTATTATTGTAAATATTAGTTATGTGTATTTTATATTTACATATTTTATATTAAGATAGTATATATTTATTTTTATATGAGTTTTATATAATTTTTATAGTATTATATTGTAATGAATATAAATATTTACATTGTTAATTATTATTTTTATTTATTTGTATTTCAATGTTTTATATTTCGCCATTTCAGGGGCATAACAAAGGCCCCTTGGACCCCCACGCCTAGCACTAGCAACTTAAGTTGTGTTTAAAAAGGTAAAATTGGACATGACTAAGGGGGGCACCCCAGTTGGTGATTTAAGTGAAATTTTAATAAAGTATTTTATTTTCCCCAAGGGTGGCATCCCATTTGGAGGGAGTGTTTGAATTTTTGGGACCCCTAATTCCTATGTATACTCCCTCTTGCTCTCATTTTCATTATGCAAACTTATGATAACGAAGTGTTGTCAAATTGTGGAGAGGATCCTTGGGCTTTGAGGACAAAAATCCTCAAAGTTGGCTTCAGTTTCGGAGTTGCAAGACACTCTCTAGCTGAACATTGGAGTAGCTCCATTGCAGGGGTCACCATTGAGCATATTTGTGGTGATGGCTTTCATTTCAATTTCAGTTTCTAATTGCAATGACATTTTCTATACATGTTTCGGTGTGGAGCGTTGATTGCAGCGTTGTAGGAGCTTTTTTAAGTGTTGTTTTCATATTTTGGTGTTGTCGGTTCATGCTTTCCCATAGCCCAACCATCCTACCTTTTCACTCACGCTGATTGGAGAACTTGGTAGCTTTTTGTGAGTGTTGGATTGTTGGATTCCTTGACTTTGGCCACCCCTTTGCTCAAATTTGTGGATTTTTGGTGGAGAACCTGATTTTTCCATGCTGGTCACCCTCCTTGCTAGGCTGTACAGTTTGGCTTTATGGAGTTTGGGAGGTTGTTGCTGCTGTCTTGACAATTTGGGATTGCTATCTTGTCTTCACCTTGGCGCCTAGTCTAGCATTGGGCTTTGCAAGTGTTTGTGAGTGTCTCTATGGCATTTTGGTGAAGTTATGCTCATTGCATGGTTGTTGATTGGTGTTTCCAGCGTGCTGTCCACTTTGTATCAGACCTGAAAGGTGCATCACACCTGTGGTAGCGATGTTCTTGACCATCTCCCATCATTTTGGGTCTTCATATTGAGGTATATTTATGGTATTTTGTGGGAGAGTTCTTATTTTCTCATTGTAGCATCTTTGGGGGGTTGTTATGCTTCATGTTCTTATCATTTTCCTAATATAACAGCAGCATATAATGTTCTAAAACATTTTCATAATGAGCTGATTGTAACACCATTGGTACCATTAGTGATTGCTCTTGTATTTACGTTGCTACTTACCCCACTGAACAAGTGGTGCTCCCGTTGAATAAGTGGTTCCTTTATTTTACATGCTACTCCCACTGAATAAGTGATTGAGTTTTAGTTTGCTTTCATGTTATGCCCGTTGAACAAGCGGAGAACTTTACTTTGGATTGGTCGGCATTCTGCGAGGTGTTTATTTGCTTTGTTGTAATTCCCGCTGAATAAGTGGATGATTTCCCTTCATGCACTTGGTTTGCTTACAAGTTCAATTATTGTAAGCCTTATCGCCGTATGCTCTCACCTTGCCCACACCAGGATCTGGGTGGTCAGAAAGTGGAAGGTATTTGCTTTCAATTAGCTTGATTTCCAGTTAGTGCAAAGATCCCCTTCTCACCATATGCTTCACCTTGCCCTCATTGGGATCTGGGTGATCAGAAAGTGAAGGGTTGCTTACTCAGTTGTTTATCATTACTATTTGGCTAACGCTAACGGGTGAAGTTTTTGAAAAAATTTGGGGTGGATATTACAACCTAATATGCCTCTTTCATGGTGACTCCAATTTTTCTACCACTCCAAATCAAGCTATCATCCTAGTGGGCATTTGAAGGTGGCCATTTGCTGTTGCTGAGAATTAAATTTAGTTTATCCTTAGTAAATTTCAATGCTAGGGGAGTTACGTTTCAAGATTTCCATTTTGACCTTCCAGTCACCAAAGCATGGTAATCACAAACTCTATAACCCCAAAAAGATCTATGAAAAGGTTCCAGTACCTTCATATTCTCATTCTCTGCTAGGGGATGGTTGAGCAGCCATGCTTCTTTCCAAAAGTCCACTTCAATCCCTGAACCAACTTTCAATCTCAAGCTCAAACAAATCAAAGGGAAAAAACTCTTGATGAAGTTCCAAATCAGAGCCCCAAGTAAGAGAAACTTGCAAAAGCACTCGCTGTATGGGCATACATAGTATGGAGGATTCTGCTCCACAATCTGTATTTTCCAAACACACCACAAAAAGCTTCATACCAAGTGCCTTATCTGTGCATTTGCAGACCACATTCCCAAACCTCCAAAAACTTTCTCTTTGCAGATGGCATCCAAGTTAACCAAACTGTATGTATTCTTCTCTGCACTACCTGCCTAAAGAAAAAAAATTAGAGTTCTAATGACTTAGCAATTTTAATTGGCATTTTAAATACATGTCACATAGATGGGGACTATCAAGAGCATTAGGCCTTGATGAGGGTAATCCAACCAGCCAAGGAAATCCATTTGCCTTTCCAAGTAGCAAGTTCTTTTGAATCTGATCAACAATGTCTTTCCACACTTCCTCCAATGCCTTTTAACTATCAAAGGCATTCCTAGATGGGTGATTGGTAACTTGTCCACCTCAAATCCCAAAATTTGTTGGATCTCCTGTTCCTCCTTGCACCCCTCTTTCAAGAAGTAAATGTTGGATTTATAACAATTCACCATCTGCCCTATACCAATTCTTCATACCAATTCCAGGACTCTCTTAAAAGCTAAAGCCTCTAGAATTGAAGCTCCTCCAAATAACAACATATCATCAACAAATTGTAAATGGAGGTCTTATTCATACCCGACAAGATGTGCATACCTTTGATCATTTGGAAAGTGAGTTCCACATTTAGCATTCTCCCAAGAGCTTTGGGTAGGATAATAAACAAGACTGGAAAGAAAAGATCCCCCTGCCTCAATCCTTGTTTAACCTGAAAGAACCCAATAGCTGACCCATTAACCAAAACTGAGAAACTAACTGTAGAAATGCAACTAAGAATGCACTTTATCCATTCCTCGTTAAACCCGATATTTTCTAAGATCTTCATGAGAATCCCAAGAAACTCTGTCATAGGCCTTATTTATATAGATCTTCACAGAATGAATTGTGCAATTCATGAGCCACTATAATACCATCCAATATCTGCCTACCACTAACAAATCTGCTCTGCTCTTCAGAAATTATTGTATCCAAGCATTCCCCAAGTCTATTTTCCATAACCTTCATTTAAATTTACAGAGTGGTATTGCATAGAGAAACAGGTTGAAAAGCATTGAAATAATCCACATCAGCCCTCTTGGAGACTATGGCCAAAAAAACAGTATTCCAGCTTTTGAGCACTGCTCTTTGCCTGCTACATTCTTCCACAGCCATCCATACATCCCTCCCAACTAAATGCCAAAACTTTTGGAAGAAGCCAACCTAGAACCCATCCGACCTGGGAGTTTTTTTCCCTCCAAGATCGACTGCTTTCTTAACTTCCTCCATTGTAATTGGCTTCACCAAAGAGTCATTCTGCTCTACAGAGACCTCATTAGGTATGTTTACCAGCAATTTCATTTGATCTCTGACACTGATGCTAAAAGGGCAATTAGTAAATAAGCAGTTAAAACTACAAAAATGAATTCATACAACCAGTCATCATAAAACAGGGTTATTGTCAGACAATCACCTTGCATGTCATATTTGCAATTTTTACAACTCCACTTGTCATAATTTGCAGTCATTAAATTTATGGTGATTTCAAAAGTAAGTGATAAAGGTAACTTGCATTACTTAAAACCAGGTGTTTTACTAATACCTCAAATTTTTGAAGGTTCTACATACAGCCACCAAAAAGACTTGAACATGAACACTGTAGATTCAAAACAGTTTACCTCCAATCTACTTAAAACAATTAATTCCAATCTTACCGCTTGCTTAGTATTTCTCAATGTCGCCCAACAATTCAAGTCCTTGATCAAATTCTGTCTTCTGGTTCTGAAAATACTAAAAGAATGAATCACTGTAAATCAAAATTGAAATACATTAAACAATTGAGTGCCACAGAGAACATACATCAAAACTGAAGCATGCAAAGATCACTACAAAGGCAAAGTTAAAATGCCATGGCATCTTCAATTTCATATCTTGTCTTGTTCTTATTTTTCCAATTAATGCACAAGATTCTGTGAGATTTTTCCACAAGACCAAAATGGTAAAATGGAGAATGCCAAGAAGAGACCCTTTTAAACTTTTCCTTTGCATTTAGCACACAACATACTACTAGATGTATGCTGAAACAAAGCAGTGGAAGTCAATTCTCCATTCATGTAAAATAAGGGTGAAGAAAAGGTTTAGGTTTTTAGTTCACTGCCAAGCAAGATACCAATTTGATATAGCGAGAACCCCTAATGAAAGAGTACATTACCATCAAGAAAAATACTGAAGAAAATATTATAACTACCATATCAACAAAATTCTATTTAATTTCTTAGTTACCAATCCTCATACTAGTTCGGGTTCAGGTTCGCCAGTTCATATCACAGATTCAAGCAAAAAAAATTGGGAGGTTGGGTTCATTTTGAGTACAAAAACATATAAAAATCATAAACATATACATATTTGTAGTCTAGAATCAAAAATATTAGATGTAATATACATATTTTAAATGTATAGTAATATTTATAAGCCTTATACAATATTAATAAAGTTAATATATAATATAATGATAAAATTATAAAGAAAGTTAGTATTAATAAACAATAAATATTAATATATATTATTAATTTTAAAATTAATTAACATACATAATTATTATTTTGTATTATTAATACTAATAGTAATATTAATTACTTATTTAATTTCTTTACATATTTTTTTATTATTAATAACATTTATAATGTTAATAATATATAAATTTTATTTACCCTTTTCAAGATATGGGCAAGCTGCAACATATAGGCACAAACAAAAAATAGCACTACATTAAAAATATACATTCTTTACAGACGTATAGTGGTCGAGGGTGGTCCTTCCAATACTCAGTCCAAATGGGTAAGTCATCTAGATCAGAAAACCAAACAAAATGTGCAATTATAGATAGTATTATCGGATTATCCTCATAAAAATAAATATTTGTTTGAGTTTGTAAATGGCATCATGGCCTAGAACATTGCCACACAACTTCAAGGTTTGTTTTTGTCTCAAGCAACCTCATGAAATATAGATGCAAGCGAATATTTTGTGCTCATGAATGCACTCTTTACACATGCAAACAATAAAGATAAGAGATTTTCAGATATTTTGAAGCTGAATTTATAGACAAAAAGGTGGGTTCGTCACAGTAGCAGAGGAAAATGCAGAAAATCTTCACAGATCTGCCCAAGTTCATCCTAGACAAACCCACAAGGAAATTGTAGAGCCCTTCCTGCATCCCTTGCTGAACCAAAACCAGATCTACATCTGGGTCAGATTGGACCCAAACCAGTAAGTCCAGGGGGCTGAAGCGGTAACTTAGTTTAGTTTTATCAAAATAATTAGCTTGAACTTTAGTTTTATTAATTTCACTAGGTTGAGTCAACAGAATATTTTCAATAAAGTTAAAAATGGGTTTATCTGTTTTCAACAAATGCTGACCATAAAGACCATACTTCATGTTTTAAGTGAAAATAATAAAAGAAACTATTAATGTCTCTCACTTAGTACAGAGCAATATTGACTACTCATTTTTAGTTAGTTGCATCTTTGTCTCTAATGAATGACTTGGATGGCATAGTCTTTTGGAACTTGATGGCAGGCAATATTCCCCAGAATAAGTTAATCAATAAAAGGGAGAGAGAAGGAAAAAAATTGTAGTAGAAAATCACACACAATGAAAAAGATGCTAGAAGTCTAGAATAATTGAAAATACAAGAGTGAAAAAGAAGAAAAAAGTTTAAAATGGAAATGGAATAACTGTCTCTTACTGTCTCTTCTGTATCATCTAGCTATGATCTAATAGAATAACCTGTGCATACAAACTGAACACATCCATTTAACAGTTTTCAGCTAATAATTTGGTAAACTATTCCTAGAAACATGAATTTCTTTCTTATTGAAATTTATTTTCAATCCTTTCTAAAAGTTGGAGTTTTAGTACGTACTGGCCTTCAGATTTTTTACATAAGCAGTAATCAAAATCCAGTGAAGAAAATGCACTATCCACTTGAAGCTGATTCAAACATAATGCTTTGCTCTATATATGATACAGAAACATTAAAAAAAAATCTTTTCAAGCCAACAAAGAAAAGAACTGTCGGGTTGATAAAGATCAAGTGAGGGATAAATTGTGTCATAGAACTTAACCTTGTATTTTGCACATTCATTAGATTGAACTTGACCTTACACCCCAATAAATTATGAATCTCTAGATGAGACACTAAAATTGCTTAAATAAGTTTCTTCTTTTCAAAGAATCTCTTGAGGTGCCATAGTTGCCATGCAGACACTGATAAGCAGACAGTAAGAGACATAATGCTGAACCATGCCACCCTCGAATTGGTGACCTCACTTAACTCTCGCATTTCCGATTCCCTGGACAGAAAACAAAGCATGTAGTATTTTTAACAATAGCTTCAAATTACAAACCAAGAAGAATGGAATCTACATTCATTAAGCCCAAACCAGCAAAATAGGCAACATAAATCATATTCAAATGACCATAAATATAATTGTTGCTTCAAATTTACCTGCTTTTCATGTACAATAAGTTCTCATGAATGCTTTCTATTGCTACTTCAATTTTTCTCAACTCAAGCTCAACTCCCTGCAGTTATAGCAAACACAGAATTTCAGAATCGAGTCTGTTACTAGTAACTACATATAAATGTACAAAAAAATATAAAATTACAAAAAAGTCACACATGGTTTTCTGAAGCAAAAAAAATCCCTGACAGCATGTTCGATCATTGGACTAACTACAGCATAAAAAAATTAAACTTCTACATGAATATATTTTTTCAACTCTTACATGAATATGTTTTTTCTTCAAATACAAATAAGATTGTGTAAGAGGCAACTTGATGGATGAAGGGAGCCATTAAACTGAAAATTGAATATCTTCTATTCAAGTACCAACTATTTGAGGCAAAAAATATCAACTTCTATTTTTATAGTGCTGTACATTAGAGAACTCAGAAATTGTTTTTTTGATCTAAAATGGATAAAGAAAGGTGTACAATGTGGTTATTGGGAGCAAAGTCAATCCAGGTAGTAGTTTGACAGAGAATGTCCTCGATGCACCAGCCCCAGCAGATGAAAATTAATTTATCTCTGTTTCTCTTCCATAAGTGTCTAGAAGGAAAAAGCAATTCCAAGTTTTATTTGTGGAGATTTTGACTCTAGACGAATGTCTCTTATGTTCTGTTCAATACATTTTGTAGCTGTTTCCTACAAACATAAATTTAAAAAATTTAAATTTCCATTCAATTTATTTTGTAGTCGTTCCTTTGTACACAAAAGTTAACAAGTTTTGGATCATAAAAATACTTTCATTTCCTTCATTTTGGAAAAGATCTTTTTGGTGAATTGAACTTTTCCTAGAATAGACTATTTTGGTTCGCTTTTCTTTTGTGTTACACAGGGTTGCATCCCCACCCATCAAACCCTCATCCCCTTAGGCACTTTGAGGACCCTAGCCATCATCCCCAACAAAGAAAATCCGGATATGTTCAAGATATGCATCCCAGTTATCAGGGACAGCAAGAAACGGTTAAGGGATGCCTAGCTGTCCTTGAGGCGGCCGGGGATGACTCAGACACTAGGCATCCCCCACGTAAAGCACAAAATAATTAATTTATTTTTAAAAAAATACTTGGCAATTAAATATTTTGTGCTTTACTGACTTAACACACTTCATGTTTCTCATTTAATTATTGCTTCATTTAATTATTGTGCTTTACTAACAATAATTAATTCATCTAATTATTACTTCCACTCTGGTGCATGACCATCGCTACAGATACTTCATAGAGATGGTATGCATATCTTCAAATGATGTCTTATTGATTGCAATGGGTTGGGTGTATTGGTGTGTTCAGAACCGTTCCAATGACACTTGGAGATTAAGTGTTGATGACATGTTTTTAGTTGGCGACAGCAAAGACATTCCCTGGTTGGAAAATTTCAGAGTTGTGACAATGATTGGTCTGTTTCATTTTTGAGATGTCACGAGGGGATATGCTAAGACTTATTATTTATGGCTGAGTAGATTTTCTTTCTCGATGCCCAAGATCGAGTCTAGCAGTGCATTTGCAGACATCAACTTCACTAAGATGCCTTGGTAGGATATGATTCATGGTAGTGAGTTCAGCCCTTTCAAGTATTTCAGCTTGGACTTTGATGATGATTACTTTTTGGGGTTCCAAGAGAGGAGAATGCAATCTAAGCATGATGGTCAGATAGTTATGATCAAAGTGGTGCATTGGCTTGGTTCTTTCGAAAAGCAATCCTCTAAGGAGTTGACCTAGTCTATGCAATATTTGATTGCTCTTCGTACAAGTGGATATCCGAAGGTCTTTGGTGTTGGTACCCTGCAGGACAATGCCTTGAAAAGATGGTACTACAAATCTCCTAGGTTGACTTCAGACCTTGGGATCATTCTTAGTTTCAGTTTGGTTCAATTTGTTGATTGTGTGATTGTATTGGCATTGCTTGAGGACAAGCAATCTTTAGGAAGGGAGGACTATAATGTCCCTTTTTTCGGGTTCTCTTGCTTTGCAGTTGATGCTAACTTTCTAAGTTTGTGTCAGCATCTTCAGAGGGGTAAATTGATGTTACCAATGAGCCCAAGAGGTTTATAAGAGTCATATGATGCTTTCAGATATTATTTTTGGCTTCCAATTTGGACTCCAAGGTTCTTGGAGAGCTCAATGGTGGTTTTTCTTAGCGTCTAGTGGTGTGTTGATGTTCTATTGGCCCTCAGGATAGTGGTGATGTTCTCTGTTGCATTTTTGGCCATCTAGGTTGTTCTCCACATTTCTTGGAGAACACAACTATTTTTAGTAAGTGCCCGTTTTGGCACCCCACATCTTTCCTCGTCATCAGTGGCTTCTTGGTGCAACAAGTTTCCATTTTGGATGTCTCGTGGGTACTTTCTGTAAGATGGTTGGAATTATTTTAATATCTACACTAAAATTATAAAGTAATGTTTTAATATTACTTTAGTGTTAAATATTATAAAGTGAAAAGGTTATTCCCCACATTAGATGCCTAGGGGAAAAGGGGACTTAAAGTTTTTTTTTTTTAAATGTTTTTCGGAAAAAAGTCAAAAAGTGATTTTTCAAAACAACAAAAAAGCTATAAAAGGAGGTGTGGGGTCTCTCATTTGCACTATTCAAGTTTGCACAAATAACAAGATATTGTTGGAGTGAACAGAGAAGTTCTTCTGAGGATTGATCGAGGACGAAAACCCTCATCAAATCACTAGTTTCAAATCTAAGAGACAATCCCTAGCTAGTCTGTGATTCTACCTCAAGAATCACCATTGTTCTTTGTAGAGTTTGCAAATTGGGGTTTACAGTATGAAGATTTTTGTAGTTTTTTGAGTGCATGAGTTTTGGGGTTTCTTTGTTGTCTTTTGTAGGGGTTGTTAATGATTTTCATGAAGATTTGAAGCTTTCGATTGACTAGATGCACATTTGGGGATTTTGATTTATGCCCTAGCTGAGTCATACCTTTCAAAGAATGCATAGGCAAGTGTGACAAAGGGATTGGTGCTGGCAGATGGTCAGCGCTCCCCTCAAGATTCGTGACATGGACCAACCGCCTCCCGTAGATCCGTTAACTCTGGCGGTTGTATCGAGCATTAATAAGTCGACCTTTTGTTGCAACAACAACCGTGGGGCCAACAATTGGTATCAAAGCCAAAGCTGCCGGGTTCGAATCCCCTCGGGTAACGCTGAGGGGGAGATTGTTGGCAGATGGTCAGCGCTACCCTCAAGATTCATAACATGGACCTTTTGGTGCAATGGCAACTGTGGGGCCAACAATTGGATGTTTTGAGATCACATGTAAGGTGATTTTAAGTGTTGGGCAACACCATTGTGAGGGTTTTAAAGCTGTTTGCAGGTCAAAGGAAATTCCTATGTCAGGTTGTACCCTTTACAAGGAAACCTAGGAGCTGGCATGATGATTCCAGGTGTTTAGAGTTGAACAAACAATTAATGATGAGGTTGTGACTTATCCCTGCTGGCCTCCCACTGTTTTCCAATGCCTCTTATGCTGGGAATGTCTGGAAGTGTATTGCAGACCCAGAACTTGCATATTTCTGCCATTTTTGTGGCGGTTCAGCAGTGTTGGGTTGATAATTGGTTGATTTGTGGCTTTGTGGGTGTCTTTAGCAAGTTTGGAAGGTGTATTGGGATGTCACCTTGCTGTTACAGACCTGATTCATGCTCAGAATTGCATAGCAGATCTGTTCCTCCATGTTTGGTAGCCTTTGCAACAGTGTTGAGTGTGTTTGGAAGCCATTGTAATAGTGTTGGGTGAGTCGCGGATGTTTGGTGACAATTTGGTGTTGTATTTGATGTGTTTTGGATGCCAAAAAGAGTGCCATTCAGTGCCAGGTATGACTGAAAGTTGTGGTAGACCTGTGGTTGTCAATTCCTTTGCATTTTGGAGGTGATTTTGCAGCGCTTGGTGTTCATAGTGGCTGTTTGCTACCATTGAAGGTGTTCTAAGGGGGTTGGACGGGGTCCTTGATGAATTGACATGGCTGCCGTGACCTGCAACTTCATAACAGCAGTCCTGCAACAAGTTCTACGTGACCTTCCAGACCTGTAGCATTCATCTTCACCTCTTCCACCAAGGTATTTCAAGTTGGAATTTCATATGAGTGTTATTACAAATTTACATGTATTGGCACCACTTGTTTGTTATTATTATTCAAAAAAGACAATTGTAACGACTGTGATGTGTGTTTCGGAAAGTTTATATCAGACTTTAATGATAGCAATGTTTCCATAGTTGCAAGTTTATGTTATGATTATATTGGCAAATTTTCAAAAAAAAGGGGGTGGTTATTACATGCTATCATATGATATTTGAAATTTTCTATATTTTTTACATTTTATCTTTTTTTAATAGTCGTCCTTGTCCTAGGTTGCAATGGAAGCTAACGGTCGTTTGCACTTGTCTGCTGAGGATAGGGTTTCATCTAGTTCAATTTTGGGGAAGCTTTCTCAAGGACAATCCTACGGCTTTCAGCTCAACGGAGGGAGTAGTAAAGAGAGCACGGACCAGGGCAACAGATCAAAGACCGCCGGGAAGTTTGTAAACCCCAACGGAGACGGTTGTAGGTTGGAGGGAGGCAATCGGTCGACGCAAAAAGACTTGAGGAATGGGGAAGCTGACACGCCTGTTGCAGGGGGCGTGGGAGCAGTTAAGGGGCCCAAGATGCCTGGAAATGGGGGGAAACAAACAAGACCTTCACAGGCGTCAAAACATTTATTCAAAGCAGCGACAAACAGGGGAGGAGGGGATTCTACCTTTCCTTCTTCTCCCAAAACAATCGCAATGGAGCTAGATTGAGAGCTGGATGAAGAAGTGATCTTTAATGAGAAAAAATTTTCTGGGTTGGGCTTGATTGGAAGATTCAGGGGTTTTTGGCCAAGTTTATCTGATCTTCACCAGTGGATTTCTAATCACTGGAAGCCGATTTTAGAAGGGTATGTTCAAATCTATCCTATGGCTAAAGGTTTCTTCATTGTTGTTTTTGAAAAGGAGTAGGACAGAAATAAGATCCTTTGTGATTATCACTGGGATTGGGAAAAAAATATACTTTGTTGTTAAAACCATGGCATCCGGCTTTCAACCTAGCAACTGAAGTGTTTGAAAGGGTTCCTCTCTGGGTGAGACTTCTCAACCTTCCCCTACAATTTTGGTTTGATTCTTGCCTGGAGGCTATAGGGAACTCTTTAGGAAGCTTTTTAATGGTGGATGAAGGGTCCTCAAATCTTCTGCATTCAACCTTTGCTCGGATTTTGGTGGAAATGGATATGTCTAGAGAGCTTCCGGAAGAGATAAGGTTAATAACTTCGAAAGGATGTTGGGTGCCGCCCCTGGACTATGAGGGGGTAACCTTTAGATGCAGAGTTTGTTATAAAACTGGGCACTTAGCTGCTCAATGTGCCAAAAACAAGACAAATAAACCTGCATCATGGTGGAAAGATGTCGCTCCTCAACACTACACAGTGGAGAAAGAGAAGGAGAAGCAAGTGAGCCCCCAGATGAAAGACAAGGAAGAGGAGGGTCAAGTACTAGGAGCCCAGGGGAAGGAAGGGGCGACTTTGATGAAAAACGCTACAAGGGAGGAGCAGCAACAGTTTAGCGAGGTCCTGATATAAGAAGGGAGTCTGGGTGTGAACAGCGATAGAGAGGCCTTGAATGGCAGAGAAAAGGAGGCTACAAATTGGGCAGCAACTCCAGAATGCAGGGAGAAAAAAAAGTGGGGTGAGAGTACAAGAGAAAGAAACTGGGAAACGGAACGTTGTTGGACAGTGTCAACAAATGACTGGCATTCTGGATGAAGCTTTGCAGAGTCCCTAGGATAAATCATTGAAATGGCAAAAGGAGGCTACAAGGGTGGAAGATGGTTGGAAAACGGTCAAGGGGAAGAAAGCAAAGAAAGTAGAGAAGAAATCTTTTGCAATGGTCCTTCGGTCTCAGACGAAGGGAAGACCAAGTAGTTCCTCATTCCTTTGACCTGTTAATAGGTTTATTTTAGGATTGTTGTTTTTGGGTAGATTTCTATAAGGATGCCTGTAGAATTGTTGTATATGATGGAGCTGATTGTAATATGGTTAAGAGGCAAGGCTAGGGGAATTGATTGTGGAGTTTAGAGGTGTGGAAAGTGGGCTTTGAAATGATGATGTAATGAAATTAGCTATGTAATCTGGTTTTTATTAATAAAATTCACTCTATTACCGACCAAAAAAAAAGTCGTCCCTATCCTGGAAACTTGGGGTAACATAGTTTTAATGTATAGTATTATTTACAAGCCTTATAGAATATTAAGGAAGTTAATATATATTATTATAATATAATAAAAAAATATAAAGAAAGTTAATATTTATATTATTAATTTTAAAAATTAAATAACATACATAAGTATTTTTTTTTATTATTAATAATGTATTTAATTTATTTCATTTTAAAGATATGAGCACTCCAATATTTTTCATGTTTAAGATATTTTTCCCATTCAGATTGCAAGAGCACCATTTACAAGTACAACTATCATGTGAACGCACAAGGTGTGGATAGCAAGCTGCAATAGCATTATGGCTTGGAATGTTGCACTTTTATAGCACTACACTAGTCAGCATTTGCTTGACAATTGATTGAAATGGTAGGATTCGCTCCCTTGGGAATTTTTCTTGCTACTGTATTTCTGCCTGTAATTTTAAGGTTTGTTTTTCCTCAGTATGCCTCACAAAATACAAATGCAAGCAAAAATTCCTTGCTCGTGAATACAATCTTTACAAACACAAACAAAAAATAAGAGATTCTCAAATATTTTAAAGGTGATTTACAAAGGAAAGCTAGTGGGTTCGTCGCAGCAGCAGAGAAAATTAAGGAAATTCATGATGGGTTCGCCCAAGTTCATCCAAAACAAACCCACAAGGAAATTGTAGAATCTTGCCTGCATCCCCCATCAAACTGACCTAGATCCAAATCCAAGCCAAATTGGCCCCACACTGAAAATTAGTGGATTTGTAGTAGCCCACAATCCATTTAAAAAGCCCACAATCCATTTAAAAAAAACCACTATCAATTTGGAGCAGCCTATGGTCCATTTCAAGCATCAAATTTGAAGAGGTATGTAGAAACCCTAAGTTTCCCCTTATTCTGAATCTGAATGTTTTGTTTGTTTTTCTGAAGTTTTTGGTTTTTTGGACGTTTTTGCATAAAAATGAAGAATGGCGATTTTGCAAATAAATGATGTAAATTCTAAATAAAATCATATAGCTCCGGAAATAACCAAATCTATTGCAAATATTGAAGCTTGACTAATATTTAATCCTCGGAGATGATTACAATAATGATCCAGTTACATGCAATCAAAAAGACAATACTTTATTTGCTAAAAACCTGATTTGCTACTTGCTGGTAAATGGCTTGAAATGGTACGGCTGATATGAAAACTCCCTTCTCCCTCTGTGTAATGGTTGCAAACTGACCCAGACACTGTGGCGCCTCAAATGCTGAAGATAGAAGGCAAAGATGAAAGGCGTTTTGCTTCCTCTTGAAAATACGCCCTTCCCAATGATGGTACGGCCTGGTACAAACAGTACGGCCTTGGTAACAGCAGCAACTAACAATAAATAGTACGGCTATGCTCAGAGTCTCCAGATCTGATGGAAATAGGCGCAACTACTGAAGAAATTCTCTCCACTGAATCCAACCCTGCAACCTCTGAATATATTAAACTCTATGAAGCTCTATAACTTCTTCTAGATGAAGAAATTTCTCAACTGGCAATAGATCAGGTGATATCTCACACCCTCTGAACTGCTTTCAATGGAGATGGCTCGTTCCCCAATGAATTCAAGACTGAAACCCTAAAGCTTCTTGCTCAGACCAAACTTGATCAATTTTCAACAACTCAATATGCATAATGGCTCGAATTCCAATGCAAATGGCTTATACCCCTCAAAAGTGCGAATTCCTTAATAATAGGGATTCATTAAAGAATTCGACTTTTATTATTTTAATTTCTCAATAGTCTCCAGCCAAATATTTTATTATAAATTTAATTGTCAATTGGCCCCTTTCTGATGATGGGCGACCCCTTTAACAAAATCACTTAAGTTATAATTAAATATTATAACTTTATATTATAATCTCCAATTAATTAATATTTAATTATCTCTCTCATTAATCATCCGATGCCTGATCCGTCTGAAGCTAACGAACACTGAAGTGATTCTGAACACTGCCAAATCCATACTGCTAAAAATAGCAGGGGTCCCACGCTGACTGCCAAGAACTGCTAAAAATAGCAACTTATGCAAAAAGTGTCCGATCAAGCCCAAACGAAAGCCAACTGATCAAACTCTGCCAACTGAAGCTGAGCCAAGCTCCAACGTGACCCTCTATCCAGCCTATCAGCCTACGAGGGTCGTATGATAGGCTAATCCTGTGCTCCGAGAGATGTCACTGAGAAGGGGACATGATAGTCCGCCCCTCCTGAAATTGCTTGTCCTCAAGCAATCTCAACACAGATGTTTGTAATATCCTCGCCTCCCATGTAGTGATCCTCACCGTGCAAATCTCTCCATTTCCCCAGATATTCCCTGATAGTCCTCCGACGCAACTGTCTCTCCCTATACTCCAGGATGGACTCAGGTACTAGAATCAACTTTCCCTCATCATCTAAGGGAGGTAGAACTGCAGATGGTACCACACGTCCCACCTCTTGAGTATGCGATACATGAAATACATTGTGTAAATTTCGTCACGGAAGCTCAGTCGAAGCCACCTCAACTCTCCTCAGATCCCGAAGCGACCGTGAATAACGCGCTTTTCTGTTTCTCTCACTCCACTTCCTAAGAGTGGACTGATGGTAGGGCTGCAGCATCAGATAAACCATGTCACCCACCTCAAAATGCCTCTCCGCCCTCTTCTGATCTGCGTACTGCTTTTGCTGATTCTGTGCCTTGGCGATATTCTCCTTGAGAGCCTTCATAGTATCCTGACTCTCCTGCAATAAGTCTCCAGCGCTCGGCACTCTACTGTCACTCAGTAGCAAATCTAGAAAACTCGGCGCCTCATACCCATACAACGCCATAAAAGGGGACATCTGAATGGTCATATGGAATGTCGTGTTATGACAGTACTCGCACAAATGAATCCATTTGACCCACGCTGCCTCGCTATAAGTTTCTCGAGGGTATCCTTCCACCCACTTGTTTACTATCTCCTGCTTTTGCCCATCGGCCCGCAGTGGTAACTGAAGTAAGCTCGGAAAGTGAGTTCTCGGCCCCCATTGGGGAAAGTCTGAACACCTCCCTGCCAAGTGACCTCCTGGGCAGTCCACTATCCCTGGCCACAATGCTCCCAGGTAACCAGCTGGGGTGCCCCTAATACTCAAGCAAGAACAATTCTCTCACCGGAGTAGCCAGGTTGTGGTGATCGGAAAGAAGTGGGCATACTTCGTAAGCTGATCCACAACTACATATATGCAATCACGCCCTTGGGCTTTAGGCAAGCTCGTAATGAAGTCCATTGACAGGCATTCCCACTTCCTGTCAGGAATCGGAAGTGGCTGCAATAAACTCCGCTGGTAATGCGGTTCTCCCGCTTTGTTCGCTGACAAATGGCACTCACGACGCATTGAAGAACATCTCAGCCTTGAGTCCTCTCCAGGTGAATCTCTCCCGAATCTGTCTGTAGGTCTTGAAGTACCCGGGATGTCCTGCAGTCGGTACATCATGAAAGGCTCGCATGATTATGTTCTTCACCTCTGAACCCGGGATCAAATATATCCTGTTCTTGTAAATGATCAAGTCATTCACAAGTGTATACCTAGTATCAACTGTCGATCCCTCAACAATGCTGGAGGCCCAAGTGTCCTTGGCATACTCTGCCACTATCATATGCCTCCAGTCCTCTGAAATGTGAACCATAGCGCTCAAATGTGGTCTACGTGATAGTGCATCAGCCACTACGTTCTGTGTACCTTTGATATACGAGATATCAAAGTCATAAGCCTGTAACTTACTGACCCACTTCTGCTGTCTATCATTGAGATCTCGCTGTCCCAAGAAGTGTCTCAAACTGTTATGATCAGTTTTAATGCAAAATTTGCTGCCAACAAGATACTGCCTGAATTTTGCTAAGGCATGCATGATCGCGAGCATCCCCTTATCATAAATGCTATAAAGTCTCTCGGGTCCTCTGAGTTTCCGGCTCTCGTACACAATCGGGTGCTTGTCCTGCATAAGCACCGCACCAATGCCCTCACCTGATGCATCGCACTGAAGCTCAAAAGGCTTCATAAAATCTGGTAGCGCTAAAACAAGTGGTCGTCAACTCCTTGAACTTCTATAGCACTCCTGCTCTCAAGAGTCTGAAACAAATGCCTTTCACAAACCGCTTATCGGGCTGTATGTCGTGAATAACCATTCATCTGGCGGTAGAATCCCATGATAAAACCGGTGAAACCCTCTCAACTGGCTGCTTTATTTCTGTAGGCCAACACGCTGGATTTTTTTCGTGGATCCATCCCAGACTCCATCTCGTGACCGAGCATCACGTGGACCTAGATATATGGGCCCGGCTTCATCCCAGCTCACACTTTGGATTCCATGCATAAGCACTTCCTCTCCAAGATAGTCAAGACGGCCTGTGTGAGCCGCATGTTCCCGCCAAAGTCCCATCAGAGTATAAGGACGTTAATGAAAAAGACCAACACAAACCTCCTTGAATAGAATGGAAACCCCTGCTCATCTAGACTCCAGTGCGGTTTGCACATTAGTGAGCCTAAACATCACCAACAACCCAAGTGCTCCACAATGACATCGGTTAAGCGCTCTTCTATGTCCTACGTGACCCTAACTTCCCATGATACCCCTCGAATCAGAATCATTTTGGAGGAAGTAACAGTAACCATGGAGTCATCAATAAGCTCAATCCGGTATCTGATACCGTTTCCAATCGCCCCTTATTCAGACCCCGTAATCAATGCACATGTGAATGTTCCATCCTTCTTTCTTAACTCAAGACAACCAAGAAGTTTAATGGCTAATTTGCTAGGTCAATGTGACCCATGGTGCAAGTAACTCCTTTATTGTCTTCTATCTCATCCTTTTGTCTTTAGGATGCCCTCAGTGAGTTATCATAACGGGCTTAGCGCCTCCCTCGAAAGCTCAATAATGTGCTCTCTATGCCCTGCCCTGAGGTCTACCCGGCTACATCACCAACACCTTATCATGCCTGACTCTCAACTGCTGAATGTCCGGATGATATTCTGTTTTTTGCTGTCCCTCCTGTATAGGTGCCAAAGTGCACTCGGCAGCCCACTCTACCATGTCGTGACGCATGAGCCTCTCCATCCGACGAAAATAAATTGTTTTGAGGTCGCTGTCCCGAATTGCTTTAAGTATGTGTGTCTTCCCGTCAACATCAAAACGGATCTCCATGTCCTTGAGACGAAGAGTGACTTCCTCCAATGAATGAAGCCACTTCATTCCCAAGACCAAATCAATATCCCCCATATTAACAACATAGTAATCTGCCTTGAACTCATAATTGTTCAAGCATAAAGGGAGATCCTTTATCATGCGTTCACACCTCAAAGTGTATCCATCGGCCACCTTGACTCTAATGCCCTCGAACTCCTCAGTGATGAGTCCGCGTTTCTCAACGAATCTAGCATCTATGAAATTATGCGTGGCTCCTGTATCAAGTAGGGTAATGACCCTCTGTCCTGCCAACACACCACGAATCCTAAAAGAACCCTCCTGCTGAATGCTAGATAGGCGGGCCTCCTGTACCTGAAGCTCTGGCCCTGTCTCGGCTCTAGGCTCTGGAGCCTCTGACTCTGAATCCTCGGAACTCTCCTGCTGTTCGGAATTTTCTGATTCTGAGTCCTCGTAGTACGCCCACATCACTCGATTTGCCTTGCCCTTAGGTCTTAGAGGACAATCGTGGATATTATAGGGTTCCTTGCGAGAAGCAAAGCTTCTTCCTCGCTGTGAGGTTAAGTGCCTCGGACCAAAGCAGTGGAGCTGCTAGATTTACCTTTTGAATCGCCTTAAAGTCTGATTTCTTTCTTTGTTAAAATCTGTGATTTGTCCTTATTAAAGCTCTTATTATCCCCCGAATGAAGAATACCTCGGAGTTAAATCACCAGACGGTGCTGCTAACTCATACTTCGTGTCATTGCTCTCCTCAGAATGAAGAAGGAGGATCAAAGGCTTTGATCCAAAATTCTCCTGCTGGTTCTGGCTAAACCCTCCATGAAGAGTACTACCACCTCTCTCAAATAAGTCTGGAAACTAAGGACTGGAGCAACTTCAAAGTCACCAAATTTAGATTCCAAACCAAGCACTACTAACTCAGCAGCCCTCAAGTAGGATTCTGGATCCTTCCTATCAAACCGCTCAACCAATCTGTCTACGAACTCCTGGTATGAAGTGATCCTGTCATGCTGTAACGTCACCATCCCGTGGTGCCACCAGTCGTACGCTACTCCCTCAAGATGCAGTGTCGCATATCGAATGGCATCTCTCTCAGCCATCGGACGTAATGTGAGGAAGGTGTCTAACTTGCTAAGCCATGCCTGGGCTGTCACCTTGCCACTACCATCGAACATAGCTAGGTTGAGTCTGTTTGTTGCATGTTTTAGGTCATTATTCTGCTGTCTAGGTCTCCAATCCTGTCGACCTCTATGGTGCTCTCTCCTTTGAGTAATAAAACGGTCGAAAGTGATCCATTCTCTGACCTCCGGTGGTACTAACTCCCACTCCTCATTCGCTGCCATAAGCGTATCCGCAAACAACTCATCACGCTCCTCACCTGCCAAGACCTCCTCGGCCTCCTGTCTCACAAATGTAGGCCTGGTAGGCCTGTCTGCTGTCCGTGAGGCTGTCCTAGGCCTCATGGTGGTCTCCCTGCCACTCCCTCTCATCAGCCACATGTGGTGACGGCCCCTAGGAGTACCCACCGCGTTACCGCTAATCATAATACATCATCGACCGCCGCTGACCTCGCACGGCGACTGAAAGGCATGCAAACCGCATCGCCCCGACATCTCGCTTAGGTGGACTGCCCCAGGGTATGGCATGTTCTGTCAGCCCTGTCATTCCTGTCAGCCATGTTTCCTGGCTGCCTGCTCAAACTCTGTTGCCTTTCAATCAGAGCACGTCTGCGTGTGTAATACCTGTGAGAGCCAATCTGTTCTGGCTGCATAAGACTGCTAAACCCTTAGGATGGCAGGATTTAGCTCTGATACCACTGTAGAAACCCTAAGTTTCCCCTGATTCTGAATCTGAATGTTTTGTTTGTTTTTCTGAAGTTTTTGGTTTTTTGGACGTTTTTGCATAAAAATGAAGAATGGGGATTTTGCAAATAAATGATGTAAATTCTAAATAAAATCATATAGCTCCGGAAATAACCAAATCTATTGCAAATATTGAAGCTTGACTAATATTTAATCCTCGGAGATGATTACAATAATGATCCAGTTACATGCAATCAAAAAGACAATACTTTATTTGCTAAAAACCCCGACGGTTTTGTCGGTAAATGCAAGTTTGAAATGGTACGGCTTGATATGAAAATCCCTCTGGTAATGGTCAACCTAATCTGCATTAATCGGCACTCAAATAAGATAGAAGGCAAAGATGAAAGGCGTTTTGCTTCCTCTTGAAAATACGCCCTTCCCAATGATGGTACGGCCTGGTACAAACAGTATGGCCTTGGTAATAGCAGCAACTAACAATAAATAGTACGGCTATGCTCAGAGTCTCCAGATCTGATGGAAATAGGCGCAACTACTGAAGAAATTCTCTCCACTGAATCCAACCCTGCAACCTCTGAATATATTAAACTCTATGAAGCTCTATAACTTCTTCTGGATGAAGAAATTTCTCAACTGGCAATAGATCAAGTGATATCTCACACCCTCTGAACTGCTTTCAATGGAGATGGCTCGTTCCCCAATGAATTCGAGACTGAAACCCTAAAGCTTCTTGCTCAGACCAAACTTGATCAATTTTCAACAACTCAATATGCATAATGGCTCGAATTCTAATGCAAATGGCTTATACCCCTCAAAAGTGTGAATTCCTTAATAATAGGGATTCATTAAAGAATTCGACTTTTATTATTTTAATTTCTCAATAGTCTCCAGCCAAATATTTTATTATAAATTTAATTGTCAATTGGCCCCTTTCTAATGATGGGCGACCCCTTTAACAAAATCACTTAAGTTATAATTAAATATTATAACTTTATATTATAATCTCCAATTAATTAATATTTAATTAATTTAATTAAATATTAATAGCTCTCTCATTAATCATCCGATGCCTGATTCGTCTGAAGCTGACGAACACTGAAATGATTCTGAACACTGCCAAATCCATACTGCTAAAAATAGCAGGGGTCCCACGCTGATTGCCAAGAACTGCTAAAAATAGCAACTTATGCAAAAAGTGTCTGATCGAGCCCAAACGAAAGCCAACTGATCAAACTCTGCCAACTGAAGCTGAGCCAAGCTCCAACGTGACCCTCTATCCAGTCTATCAGCCTACGAGGGTCGTATGATAGGCTAATCCTGTGCTCCGAGAGATGTCACTCAGAAGGGGACATGACAAGGTATTTCTTCTTTTGAATATTTTTTTTTTTTTTCTTTTTCATTTGGTATGTCTTCTATATTTGGCTGTTTTTTTTTGGCTTTTTTCCATTTTGAATTCATGGAACAAGAAACCAAAAGAGGAAAAAATGAAGAGAACTTATTATCTTCTTTTTTCCCTCTTTTTTTCTTGTTCCGAAATCCCCTTTTTCTACTTTTCTTCTCTTTTTATCTATAAAGCCTAAATGTTAACTAATTTTTCCTTTATTTTTTTGCAACCTACTTGTGAGTAACAAATCATTATAACATTGGTGCCACTTAGAAAGGACCCATGTTGGAACATATCACCCTAGGAGCTAAAAAAAGGGAGTTGGTTTGCAACCATTTCAAATTAAAAATTAGTGGAGACATTAATTGCCTCAAATTTCACATTGCTGGCCAAAATGCTTCTTTGTGCACACAAGTGCTGCTTGATGTTATGTGCAAGGTCCAAACTCAATTAGAGTTTTCTACAAAGAAAATAGAGCTAAAAAGGATGCAAAGACAAGAGATGGCAGTCATAGGTCAAGGTCAAGTAGACTCTTCTACTTGTGCAATTCCTCCATTCCCTTCAACTTCAAGAAATAGTGGTGGTGTTGAGTCTATGACTCTATAGTTTGGAGATCGAGATTAGATTCATATACTGTACCATATCTTGCTTCAAGTTCCTAAAAGATAAAAACTATGATACCTTAATTTTTTTAAGGTGTTAATTATTTTTAAGAGTGTATTGTTGCATTAAAACATCAGATTTATCTATTCTAATCAAAATACATATAAAGAAAATACTTCTGATCTAGATTTATTGTGAATAATAAAGAAGCTGGGAATTGAAACTGAAACTGATTAAGCTATAAAAAAATAGAGAATAGGGTTAGAAAATTATGTCAGATGTAAAATCCAATGCCAAAAATGGACTCTAGAAGGTTGCAAGATGATATCTAGTGATTTTCAACAATTTTTAACTTTAAATTTTTGGGCGCTGCTCGTACTAAAAAACTAATTTCCTTTACCCTGACGCTGAGATATTTGCAACAAAACTTCTTGCAGAACAGAAAAATTAGTTTGTGCAGTTAGTAAACTGCCTCAGTCAATCCCCTATTATGCATGTTTCAACCTCCACATTAGCACATAAAAAATTGAAATGTGTCTGATCTCTAAGTGTGGCTGTTTGTGGTATGTGCAAGGTTTTGCAACTACGAAATAACCCTAGAAGGATGTCTAACTAAAATAGTATGTGCTTGTACAATGGAGGAGCTAGGGAGATGAAGATCTCTAGTAAGCCAAGGCATTGATTGAGGGGAAGTTTTAGATCTGCAACAATGGTGCATTTAGATGAATGGGAACTTCTACAACAATAGAAACTTTGTGTGGGAGATGAGGAAGGAAACCCTAGTGATGAGGAAACTATGGGATAGCGGGAAACTAGAGAGGCTATGGATTATAAGATGGAGGAGAAAGGGTGAAGATTAAGGAGGAGCTTCAACAATTGGGGATATGCAGATTTTCGGCCATGAAGGAATGTGGGGAGATGATAAGAGATTTGAAAACTTAGTATACACACCTTAGAGAGAAAACTTAGTGTTTATAATAGAGAGAGGAGGATAAACTAGAGATTGAGTGAGAAATCAGGGCTTTGAAGTGCTTCAATAAGGCATTTTAGTTCAAGTGTCGATTAGAAAACATGCTAGAGCAACACTTATGGTTTCAAAGGTTCAAAAGGCAATTTCTTGAAATTTGAACCTAGGCACTAGTGTCCCTCAAGAACTAACACTCAAGCTTTCAAGGAGGGGCTAGCAACAAAAATGGTGACTATTCATCTTTACATAGCTCATTGGAGACAATTTTATGCCTGGAAATTGGAAAAATGATATCGAGAACATGACTAACAGGGTGGACAATGAAATAAGTGCAAAAACAGAAAATGAAAATTGCAAAGTAAGCAATTTTTTATCTTACAATTCTCAACCAGCACTTGAAAGAATGGGGTGGAAAAGAGAGGCATCAAGCAGCAAGGAATGTAGTTGGAGACTTTTGATTCTATGATTAGATTTTGTTTCATGTAGCCAAGTAAATTCTTATTTTTGTTTTAAAATGTGTTGTTTGATTTATTTATATTTCTTGAATTTTAAAATTTAAAAGTTTTCCGAATTTAGATTCTAAATTTCAGAATCCTTTTTTTCCTTTGTCTTAAATCTCTTTATTGGCAAAATCTAGTAGATGCTATTGTTGTTGTTGGGGCTGAGTTCAAATCCCCTAATGATGAGGAGATAAAGGCTCAATTTTGAGTGAAAAGCTGGTAGATGTGAAAGCTATTATCGATGAGCAACATAAGATATGGCAGAAAAAGGGTCACACCACCATGTTTGATGGTTAAACACATAGGAGAAACATGACATTGTTGAATTTTCTTGTTTCTTCTTCAGGTGGTATAATTTTTCTCAAATCCATTAAAACTTCAAGAAAAGTGAAAAATGTAGATTTTCTTTTGTGAGATTTTAGAGAAAATTGTGGCCGAGATGGGTGAGGCAACGCTGTGTAAATGATTGTTACAAATAATGCAACAAATTATATTGCTGCAGGTAGACTTCTCATCGAGAAGCACTCATCTATATTTTGGACTCTCTGTTTTGCTCATTGCCTTAACTTAATGAAGAAGTACATAGAGTAGTTGCTTCATCCTAGTGTAACCCACCTTGCAACAAATTTTATCACTATGCAATATTTGCTTCAATCGAAGGCTGCTCTGAAGCATATGTTTGTTAGTGAAGAGTGGTTGTAATCTTCATATTCTAGGACGATTGGAGGAGTTTACCTTGTTGACTAAGACTTCAATAAGTAGAACTTCTGGCTTCCAATGAAGGAGATTGTAGATTTAAGTTCTTATTTAGTACCCCTTTTGTTCATTTTATTGGTCATCATTCATGGTAATTTTATTTGTTTATAACCTTATGTTCTATTTAATCCAACTACTTATTTATGTTATTTTGTAATAGTTCACAAAGCCTTTAATTACCCTCCACGTTGATGGCGAGAAGCCCACAATTGGATGTGTATGAGGCCATGGACAAGGCCAAAGAGGCCATTTGAGCTATCTATGTTGGGGTAGAAGAAAATGACATCCCATATAGAAAATCATTGATCAACAATGACACTATCAGCCTCGCAAGCCTTTCATGCAAGTAGGTATTTCTTGAATCCACCTTTCCAATTCTACTCGAATTTCAAGGCCGATGAATTTTTAAGTGGGATCTAGCAAATGGAAGGAAATTCTTAGCTTAGAGCAAGGATTATCGTTGAGATTTAAATCTTTAGACTTGCATAAGGGAACTTATTTGTGCAAGATATATGTAAGGCAACTCAGACAACATTGCAGCCAATTAAAGTTGATTACAATCATACTTTTAAAATTTTAAATTCCATACATTTATATTGAACAATGATATTGAGTTCCTCTTCATTTTGTTTTGTCGTTCCAGATGCATAGTGGGAGAGATATCAAATCTTCAATGCATTGCCATGTATCTTGAGCCAACATACAACACTTCAAGGCATGAGCACAATTTTAGCATGTTTCAACACATACAGCCCAAGAGGCATAATAGATTGTTAGGGTTGAATAACCTTGTCTATGTTCAGTACAACCTTCGCCTACATCGTAAACAAATCCTAGGCTCTAACTTATCCCCCATTGCATTAGAAGAGATTGAGCCACAATCAAATTGTATATCAATGCTAAAGATCCTATCTTCATTAAAGATGACCATGCATGATTTAATCAAGCTTATCTTGATGCAGAGGCAACAGTCATGGCAGACGAGGAGACAACATAAGTTAATCCATTGGATTTTTGTAACATGAGCAAATATCATGGTCGCAACAGTAATGAGGACCTATCTAAGACACGAGCATAGGACCCACCATAGAGCTATTGACACTAGGTGAAGTGATGCAAGCTCCTCTCAACCACAATTCTACTTAGATTTTTGCTTTTAATGCCATGGATATTATAATCCATGAGTTTTGTACACCTAAAACACTTGAGAATATTTATATCTTTAAAACCACTTTTCTACTCATTTGCTCGATGTATAATTGTGTATGTGATCAAAGTAGCTTGTAATTGATTAGTTTATTGGGTCTTTAAAGTTGATTTAACAAAGAGTGCATAGAAAAAGCTTTAAATCCTTAAAATATCTGTATATTTCATGGTTTTTTCAATTTGTTGAGTCTAAGAGAAAAGTCCAAGTCAAAAATCAGCTTGTTGAGTCTGTGCTAAGTCCGAGTCTAGTAATTATGAGATTAACCTTCTTAGCAGCCCCATTATTGGGGGGCCCTAAAGTTCCTTATCTTATCTGGCCACTGGATGTGTGTTATGGGAGCCTTAAGTCCGTGTTTTATTACCTATTAGAGACCACTGCCATCAAGTTTCTTGCGTAAGCTGTGAGTTGAGTTTGTTTACAAAATAGCAATGGGCTGGCAAACTTGGATGCTTACCTCAACCCAAGGCAACTTATATTAGAATAATGTAGTTTCTTTAATGGTCATCTCAATCTTAGTTAGTTTAGTTAGATAGTTTCTATCTTCATCTTTTGTTAACGATTGTTTCTTTTAGAAACATCGTCTTTGTAATTCTATTTAAGAAGCCTTTGTCTCCTTTGTTAATATATCATCGATTATTTGAACATGGTATCAGAGCTGGTCTGAGCTTGTCTCCCTCACAGAAAGGCTCAAGATTTTGGGAGGGCCTGTTGAAGTAAGTTTCTAAAAATTGCGAGCTAGGGTTCGTGGTTCTGTTTTTCAGACGCTTGTGTTCTTACTTCCAAAATTTCGTGAGCTGATTTGTTAAGAATTGAAGGGTCCTCGGAAGCAAAAATTCGAGGGTTTTTGTGTGCTGACTTTCGCAGGGATTTGTGAAGATTTTCATGGCCCTTTTAGAAGGTGAAATCGCATCATTTTTTGGCCCTTTCAGAAGGTGAAATCGCGTCATTTTTTTAAGGGTTTCTGTTGCAGATCGTGCGCTCTTGAGAGTCGTGATTTTTTTTTCTGAACATGAAATTTCATGTCGTCTTTCCGCAAATCGCGTCATTTCTAGAAGCGGCAGATTTTGCGTGCCCTCTTGCGCATGTGTTTCTCTATTCATAATCACGGCTTCTCCTGCCTTGGGCCTAAGGGTTTTTGAAATCGCGATTTTCTATACTACAACGTGTTTTTTTCTTGGTTCGTGGATGCAATGTTATTATCCACATTTTTTCATCATTCTCTCTGGTGTTTCCTAAGCAAAATTGCGGGCTCTTGGCACGGCATTGATGGACAGTTTTTATTGTCTGAGGCACGACAGGTTGCAAGAGTCAAGACATGGTTTTTGCACTTTTTTTTTGGAGGTCGCGTTTGATTTTCTGCAATGTTTGTGACGGATTTTTTTATAGTTTTCTAGGCGATTTTCTTTACAATTTATGGGCGACCTGCTTTCAGCTTTGTGGGTTTTTGATAGTTTTTTATCCCTTAAAAAATCTGTTTCGTGGGTTTTTAATAGTTTTTTGTCCCTCTTTTTAAAAAAAAATTGGTTCATGGGTTTTAATAGTTTTGTCCCTTTTAAAAAAAAAAAAATCTGGTTCATGGTTTTTAATATTTTTTTGTCCTTGGAAAAAAATTGATGGTTTTAATATTTTTGTCCCTAGAAAAAATTATGATGGGTTTTACAATTTTTGTCCCTATAAAAAATTATAATTGGGTTTTGGTTTTTTGGTTTTTTGACTGAAAAAATCATGGGAGGGTTTATAATTTTTTCCTCAAAAATTAAGGGTTTGCTCCTGTATGCCTTAGTTAGGGTTTCCGCAGTTCAGGAGGGCTTTCTGGTTTCTAGAAAGGTTTTACCGTTTTTCCTTAAAAACGATGTTTTGTATGCTGATCCGTGTCTCGGATTTTGTGCCAGCTACCTGTCTGGTTTTTTCGATTTTATCTTCAAAAATCGTTACTGGGTTCTATAATTTGCAAAGTTGCATGGGATTCCTTTATGGGTTTTTACCATTTTTTCCGAAAAAATGATGATTTATAATCTTGGGTTTGGCAATTTTTGAGGTTTGCAGTCTATTCTGGCGCGTCGTGCTCATCCGCAAAAGTTTGGAGGGTTTGCCGATTTTACCTCAAAATCGTGGCAGCTATTCTCGGTGTGTCTCTAGTTATAGGGAGGGACAGTTTTGTTACCCAACATCAGGTTGGATGTTTTGTGATTAGTTTTGGTCATTTCCAGAAGTTCTCCAGTTTCTGGGAGGGTTGGTGGCAAACTCATCTCAACGCGCAGAGTCAGTGGCAGGCTCTTGTCTTTTGTTGCAGAAGCGTTCTGAGAAGAAGGGGGCAGCCTTCTCTATTATTTTTTTGGGTTGTTAGAATGATGACCGTTGAGGGAGGGTATTAGAATAATGTAGTTTCTTTAATGGTCATCTTAGTCTTAGTTAGTTTAGTTAGATGGTTTCTATCTTCATCTTTTGTTAATGATTGTTTCTTTTAGAAACATCCTCTTTGTAATTCTATTTAAGGATCCTTTGTCTCCTTTGTTAATATATCATCGATTATTTGAACAACTTATTTGTTACAACTTGTCACTTATCAATCATTGAATGAAGAGAAATCTTTATGCTAGATGGTTATCTGATCCATTCACAAATACGAGTTGGATAAACACAGATATGAGATTAGTCTTGTGGTTTCAGGGTTATCATGCTCAGTTTACTATAATCGGTTCTTCTTTAACATGATAATAGTAGAATACAAGCCCAAATGAATTCATATAATTTGCCTTGTAAATTTATTTTCAACCAGTAAACTCAGCTTAATAGTTGTTGGGCAGGATATGAAGTGATGGAAGTCCTGCAGTTTTCTGGCTTTATGGAACAATTTGTTGCATCAAAGTCTCAGAAGGAAGCACTTGGAGTTGTATTACAGTCTGGACTATAAATCAAGTATGTAAACAGGGAACTATCCCTAATTATGGGGCAAGGAAATGTCAAACAGTTTGCCTATTAATACGCTTTATTCATTAACTTTGTGTACAAAAATATTTCAATAAAAGCATGGTCCATGAAATCACTATTTCTAAATATACAAAATTAAAGCACAAAGATCTTATAACAGCTAAAATTTCATGTGTTGGCTAATCCTGGGAAGCCTTTCAACCTATAGAAACAGCTAAAAGCAGTTTAAAAACAAACTTACTTTTCCTTGTCCAAGTTATATGCAACTAAGTAAGTACTGAAAGTAAATATAAATCATCATTGACTTCATGGCTGGAAAGTTAGAATAGTACTTCAATCATAAACAGATAAACTGAGAATAAAAATATAGTAGCTCCCAAACACTTGTCAGTTAGATGAAGAAAATTCCCAATTATCCAATGTGTACACCTAATACACAGCCATCACTTTCACCAGGTTCACAAGAGTTCAAACAGGCATACAGAGCCAACAGATTGCTAATATAACAAGTGAAATTCAAGAGGCCTTAGTCTTAGCAATCATAAGGACAATTTACATAGCTAACATGACCATGGCCACCCAGGATATTTTGTCTGGTGAAAGCAGAATCTGAGAGAAAGCCTGAATTAGAATCCCCCTACTCTATACTGGACTGTATTGCAGCTTCACTGGTTCAGAATATATGATTTGCCTAAGTTACATCTCATTAATTCATTCTCTGATAAATTATTTTAAAAAGCCACATTCACCTTCATAGTTAACAAAACCCTAGTTTTTTCCCACATGAGTAATTAGTGGATGATAATGAATAGGATATTCTTAACTACTACTATGCAGAAAAGGGTAGAAATGTTACTTCAATTTTCTCCTTCCTTGCAATTGTTTCCCAGTCCTTAGCAGCAACTCCAACTTTCCAGTCAAGATCAACAGTGGCAACAGCCCCATAAGGGGAATTTGGAATCCAAAAACATGCTACATGGTTGCCAGATTCGGCTGCTGTGAATCCAAATTGACCTGCTGCAACATTTTCTGCATGATATAATGAATTCCCGTAAGGTGATGTCACCTGCACACCAATAACAAATAGAATCCAGTTGAAAGGAGGAATATTAAAATGTTTAGAAATACATCATGTGAAACCCATATAACACAAGTATATATAACAGTAGTGTCTGTGTAAACTTCATAATTCATTCTACATCTAGTTCATGAAGGAGAGTGATGTCAAAGAGGCAGCATTCAAATTAGGAAAAATGTATATTGCTAAATACTAGTTATTCCTTTAAAATTTAAACTTTCCAAACATCTGCATTTTGGGTTTATTGAGGACTGGGAGTTTTTGGCAGGAGTAAATGCCAGACAGTTAACATGCTCGTCAAGATGTGTAAACACAGGTAAACGTAAACCATTTTTAGAAGTAAAAATGTATAGGGATACCTCTAACTACTAAGATTATTGATGCAGGAGCATCTCAGGGTATGGGTATTTGGCATCAACAAAAATTTATTCCTTTTGGTGTAAATAAAGTCTTGTACCTAGTTAATTCATTACTAGGAGACTTATTTACATGTTAAGTTTACTTAGGTCCTAGGAAGGAATCTTTCTAGAAGGTGTTAGTTGTCATTAGTTGTTATCTTATCTTTTGACTTGTAACACATGTGAACCGAGGTAAGTGTGATAAGTTGTCTCATGTCATATGATTAAGACACTTGTCATAATCTTATGACATCTTATGTCTCACCTTGGCTATATAACCAAGGGGTTTCTACTACATTGTACACACATATCATTGAATCATATTGATAAGAATACAGTTTATTCTTAACACATTCTATTCTCTCTCTTATGCTTTCCATTTGGCCTCAAGGTTTTGGTAGCCATAGCCAATTCTAACAATTCCCCATCATTTTTGTTTGCAAATAAAGACCATAGGCTCCTAGGGGGTGGAAAATCTCTAGGATTTCAATTTGTGCAATTTTAAATTATTTTTCCTTCTAAATTGGGAATCCCACTTGGCAGAACTCTTGGAGATTTCCTCTTGCCACTTGAATGCAGGTTAATGACAGGTTATGATACCTCTTTCATATGGGGGCTACATGACAACATTGAAAATGTGTAACAGCATCTATAATGCATCATAGATGAGGAGTTACATAGGTGAGGCATCTTTGATTTGTCAAATGTAGCCTTGGGAAACAGAGCATTCCAACTAACTATTTTAGCCAGGTGTAAGGGAATTCAAGGCGAATTCTTATGCATGTTGGAGAGGGTGCCCCCTTTAACTGGTTCATGAGATTCCACTTGGTGGAGAGAGTTATATTTGATCAAAACTTACCCATCTTGATTTTGGTACCACCAACCATTAGAGGAGGAGATATCAAATATGGCATGAGATTGAAAGAGAGTTGACTTCCACGGTGTTTGTTTGTAGGTCGGAAGAATGAAATGAAGACCTCTTCATTGTTTACAGGTTATTGGGAGCTAAAAGTTGGTTGTGTTGTACTTTGATACAGTTGTAGTTTTTGCAGGTTGAAATGTTGCATTTAAAAGGGAAAACCCTCCAGAAATTTCCCCATAGTGTTGAATCATAAAATTAGCAGTGGATTGTTGCAATCTTGGTGTTGCTATAAGTCTTTCATGTGTATTAATCCCAAAATCAGATTTGTCACATTTGTGTCTTGTTGCAAATGTCTATGTTAATCTAATGTTGAATCTCTCTAATTGTTGTGGCTCCAAGAAAGAGGTCATTGATTTGCTCCCTATTGTTGACTATAGCAAATGTTATTAGAGCAAATTTAGGGTATTTGGGAAGGGTGTGTGTACATAGGCATTGTCAAATTGATAGGTTGGAGTACTGGGTTGTGAGTGTAGAAGTCTAAATCATCATGCCTCCTAGAATAATATTGCTGCAATAGAGGGAAACCATTGAAGGGATTATGTACATGAAAAAGAAGATAGAGAGGTAGAAGAAGAAAGAAGAAAGGATAGGGCAAACCAAACCACCCTTAGGCAAAGGGAAAGATAAAATCTTGAGAGCCCTTGTGAGAATCAAAAGAAGAACAAAGCTAGATGTTTCCAATTTCTCCAAAACTTTGAATTCAAAAGAGGAGATAGATTGGATTAGCAAGATGGAAGAATATCTTGAGTATGAGGATGTTACAAATCCCCGAGAGAGTGAGGATGGCATAGACCAAACTAAAGGGGCATGCTGCCCTTTGGTGAAGAGAAACACAAATCAAATGAGCTAGAAGAGGAAGAGGAAGGATTGGCTGTTGGAAGAAAATGGTCACCAAGCCAACAATGAAAATTTTCTCAAGAGTCATTGGTGGTCCCATTAAATATGACTGACAACTCAACAGAGTGATGATCAAATATGGTTAGAGGGATGACTTTTACACGATTACTAACCTCTTCGTTGCAAATTTAAAAGGCGTGTTTATTCAAATAAAATATGTCAATACCTTAGAATAGACTCTCTTATGACCCTTTTAATTATTGTACCAAGTATACCAAATACTCTTACTATCACTTTTAGTCTTGTCAAGGGGTTCAATCAAATTAAAAAGTCTTTTGTATTTTGACCAAAAGGAAAGTTCATTAGCTTTCCATGAAAAATTATTTCCCTCAAGCCTATCTTCCCTATGCCCTATAATATTGTAATCCCCTCCAATGATCCATGGAATTCTAGGCAAGTTAGAAGGAATCCATCTCCAAACATATCTTTCACCATGGTCAGCATATAGGAAAGCAATGCCAAATTCATTTCACTATTTTCAACAAATACCCAAACAAACCTATTACAAGAAGAGCAGCCTAAATCTTTGATATAAAGAGCTAAATTATTACCAAACATAATAGCAACACCTCCCTTCCGCTTATCATGATTAAAGTAAATGATTTTAGCCTTTTTCCATCCAAAATTCAAACAATATTTATTCCAAGTTGAATCCCACAACTTTTCCTTCTAGAATCAAAAGATGGTCCAAGTCCTTTTGAGAATTACACACAGCCTTTAGGATGAATTTTATGTTAGGGGCCTCAAGGCCCCTGACATTCCAACTTATACCTTTGATTTTCATGTAAAGGGGGGAGGAGGAGGCCTTTGGTCTTTGTAGAGCCTTTCAAAGCAGCTTGGAATCTTCTCCTCGTTTCCTTTTTCTCAATTTTGAGGATACCACATGGTGACTAAACATATTTTCTTTTCCTATACTCATCCACAATTTCATTAAGGAATGTTCTAAGACAAGAATCCACACCATACTCATTTATTCCACTATTGGTGCTTTCTCCTTTGATGACATTGTTGACTCTATTTCCGTCACAAAATTTGGATACAAAACTACTTTTGGAACAAGAGTGGATCCATCAACCTATAAAGCAATTTTGTAGGACTGTTTTCCTCCTTCCAAATTAAGAGCACCTTCTGCCTTATTACTACCATTCTTATTGTCATGCCTCTATAATTTCTGCTCATTAAAGCCACTTGACCTTTCATTTCCGAAATTTTCCATACAACTATTCCCATCCTATCCACCCATGAGTCTATGATATGCATAACCTCCGGTTCAAGTGAAGGGAACAATGGGAGAGAAAATGCTATTGCTAGCAATCACCAAATCCATACCATACTCATTTCTTCCACTATTGGTGCATTCTCCTTTGACAACATTGTTGACTCCGTTTCTGTAATAAACAACCCCCAATTTTTTTTCTGTTTTTTCCCGAGTTTGCTGTTTGCTGTCTGTGAGTTTGTGAGATGTTTTGCAATAGTTTTTTCATAGGGTTTGCATGTTTCTTGGCATTTCATGAAATATACAACAAGAGCATATAATGGAGAGAAAATAAACTTGCAAAGAACACTTTCAGAAGTACCAATAATGTGATTTTAATAGCAGAAAAGTTACAGTCACAAAGTTATAATGTTCATTCACAGAAAATAGTTTTCAGACCCGGAAAGGGACGGCAAAGCAGCAGTTAGATGTCTTCTTCAAATTGTCTTTTCTTCACTAAGGAAAGGCTCACAAATCCCAGCATAAACTCATCCCCGAAACTAACTCCAGCGGCTGCTAGAGTGCCTCAAAACTCCACCAAAAGAAGGCATTCAGCAGTTAGAGAAATTTCCTGAAAGTGGCACCATCCTCAAGAGGTCGATCTGACCTTAAAATTCAGAAACAGCCTCAAAAAATGCAAATTATAGCTTGAAATGATCGGCTGGAAAAGAGTCTTCAAATGAAATAATACCCATTTTGATATCCTTCACCATTTCAGAAATATGAGCAAATATATGGGTTTCAGGTACATAAGCAAAAGTGCCTAGAAACTGAGAATAATCACACCCAACTGAAGAAAAAACACACCACACCAAAAACCAGCAATCTCACACCAAAAACTAAACTGAAATCCACTCAAAAGTACTGATAAATCTTCATCCTTTAAGCCCAGTTGTGATCCCTGTATGAAATCACCAAACACCAGCCTGAGCAGGTCTCTCACTGCCAAAACTAGTTTTAGAATCTGAGGGTTTCCATCCTCAATCCCATTCTTCAATCTCTAGTATCAAACCAGCAGCATATCCCTGTGTCGTCAAACTCAAGCATAAGAAAATAAGCCTCCAAAATGACTTTTATGTGAGACTTTGAATTAGGGCGAACCTCAACCCTAAAACCAACGCCTTTTTCTCACCTTGCACTTTGTTTTTAATTTTTAATTTAATTTTTCCCTTCATTTTTACTTGAGCGCCGAAGATATATAAGAAACATTTTAAAAGATATAACTTTAAAAAACAACTTAAAGTTGTGTCACTAGGCGTCCATGGTCACTTTCTTTTATGTCCCCCTTATGACCCCTTAATTAAAAAATATGAAGTTACTTTAATAAAGCTCACATTTCGAAGCTTTAATTGAATATTTAAATAATTTCACCAAGTAACTTTACCAACTAAATAAGTTGTTGTGACAAGCCTAACCTGGTCCAATATTCCCAAAATAAACTTACTATTTTTAGTAAATGCTAAAAATAATAAGTTACATTCCAAAGGCTCAAACTGGAGAGAAACTGATATCCCAAAAAATAGAAAGTCTCACGGCAAACAACAAACCCAACACCCAAACTAGAACTGAGTCCCCTTATCTGAACCACTTAGCCAACAGGGACTCTGGAATTGGCTAAAGGTGATGTCCACTACATAGAGACTAGGAGGGGACATTACAATTTCCATCACAAAATTGGGCTACAAAACTACTTTTGGAACAAGAGTAGATCCATTAACCCACAAAGCATTTTCGTACGGCTATTTCCTCCTTCCAAATTATGAACACCTTCTGCCTTATTACTACCATTCTTATTGTCATGTCTCTATAATTTCTCCTCATTAAGGCCACTTGACCTTTCATTTCCCTAATTTTCCATACAACTACTCCCATCCTATCCACCCATGAGTCTAAGATATGCATAACCTCCAGCTCAAGCAAAGGGAACAATGGGAGAGAAAATGATATTGCTAGCAGTCACCAAATCCAAGGAAAATCGGTCACAATAAATATAAGGAAGGGGCTCTATAGGAAGGAGATACCCAACCAAAGACTCAACTTAACCAAATTAATTTTTTTAAAGAAAAGACCTAAAACCTCTTACCAACAATCACCATAAATTATATATAATAATCAAGAGTGTACATAACATTCATAAAAAAAAAACACCAAACAACATGATGAATACTGAGAATGAGAAGTGCAAGATAGGAACCAATCTAATTCAATCGCAGGAAGTAGTGGCCCTCAAGAGTGTCAACGGAGGATAATCATTTGTCTTCCTCACCAAGCTCTAGAACTCCCACCTCAACAGTCATTGAACAATTTAGAAAACAAAGAAGCTTCTAAAGAAAAGGACAAAAGGATCTAATTGACTCTCTATTTTCATATAGGGTTATGTAATCATGGATTCATGTTAGACATTGGTTTCCGATGCTCCCTTCGAGCAAGGCTTTGTTGGTTGATGATGCTCCTTGGGAGCTCTGCTTTATTAATTTTGTACTCCAGTTTGCTCATTTGAGGCATACTTGTACACTTTTCGCATTATGTTAAAAAAATATATGAAAATCTACTTTTGCTTCAAAAGTACACATCTATGCTTAAGTGTGGGCTTGACTCCAAAGTAAGAATACGCATGGGAAAAAGGAAAAACTCTGCACTTAATTTAGTTTATAAGCTCCAATTATTTTTTGAACCTTCTAATTATCCCATAACTTGTCTTGTGCAATAGTCACCCAGCTAGCTCTATGGCAAGAGGCAATGCTTGTGACCAGTCTCCTAGATCTTGATACAAGGAGAAGAATGTTGATGTGACTGAGGGAAATTGGTATGGACAACACTATATAGTCTCAAAAGACAAGTTAGCAGAGTGGTAGAAGTGGGGAAACACGTTATGGGACCTAGAGGAGCTCAAGGGAGTAGATCTTAACTGGGGACACATGGAATCCATGCCAAGGGTGTAAATAGCTTGTTTTCCAAATTGGTAGAAGTGAATATTTTTCCTAAAGCAAGTAGCTCTGGCAAAGCCATCTTAGATTCTGTTAACTGCCAACAACTTTTCGTCAGAAATAAACTTAGGTTGACTGTAGGTGATGTTCTTAAGTTTATTGAGCAACCTAAAGGCAACTAGAAAGAAGTCAGCTCTGCAGCTAACAATAATCCTGGTCAAATTGCAGTTAATAATCACGGTAACTAAAAAGAGCATAAAATAGTTTTTTGAGTTATGGGGGAAATCTCAGCATAGTTCCTATCCTAGACCCTTACAAGATAACTACACATATTCAGATTCAGGAATCAAAAGCAAATTTTCAGGATATTTGAGTGCACCATGCCATTTTTGACATGCACAAAGGGGTTTTAGAGCTTGTCAGGAAGGTGGCACATGCAAGCTTTGCAGAGGTGGAGCAGATATTCAAGGCTAGTAACCATCTCAACCTTGATGCTATGAGCAATACAAGATTTAGTTCAAACCCTACAGCTCAATGTTATTCTTCCTTTTCCATCTGTTGGGTTCTGCCATAAAATTGGTTTTCATGTCTATTCCATAATATAGTATCTTTATATTTGATGCAGAAGCACCTATAGGTTCATGGGCAATCCACATCAAACAAAGAAAAAAGAATACTTTTCTAACTTTTGTCTTATTCATTTTGTCTACACATGTTTGACAAGGTTCAATAATTCCAAGTTGGGACTTTCTATTTGGATGGCTGATGTAATGGACTTCCAAACTGGATGATTGATGTGGTTCATTAACCACAATTTGTAAAAGCGTATTGAATTTTAATTTATCCTCACAAGCTCCATCAAATATCAGATATTATTCGCAAGAAGTTTCCAAGTTAAGGAAAAACAAAGCCTATATAAAGATGACCAGGTAAACCATTTGGGCATATCTTCTTCAAACAATTGAAGAGCTACCTTCCTGTGTCTGCAACCAGGATCTTATGTGGCTGAATATTGAAGTATTGAAGCAAGGTATTTGTGGTATCAAAGGTCTGAACCAGAGGTGAGGAGTGTCCGAATGTATTGTGAGTTTGAGCTACCATAACAGAATTTGTTTCCAGATCTATTTTTTAAGTCTATTGTGAATTGTTGTCACTACCTATGAAGCTGTAATAGGACTGAAACTGCCTTATGTGTTGAGGTTGAGTCCCATTTGCTTTGTATTTGATATCTAAAAGTTAATACACTTTGTGTTCACTTCTTACTGAATTGTTTCCAAAGCTTATATTGTGTAACTGTGATCGTCGCTGCCTAGAATTTGTTAGTAGAATAAGATTTAACTTAGTCCTTTTCCAAACCCTCCAAGCTGGCAGGATCCAAGCTCTGATACCACTGTAATATCCCCAAAGGGATCTGCCCTAAAATTCTGATTTTTGCCCTAATTTTTTGAATATGAAGTTCTACCCAAACCCTAATTTTCTGAATATTTGCTTTTAATTTTCTGATTTGAAAACAAATAATTACAGTGAACAAAGGATAGCTCAAATTACTCATAAACATACCAAAAAGTAATCTATATCGATAACCACATCAAACATGAAAGTCTCAAACCAAAATATACAATATAATCATCGCAATCCAACGAACAAAGTCTGGTTTTCTCAATATGATGCTGCTGTTATAACTCAGAGATATGAAGTATGAAAATATGTCCAAAATAGGTCTTAACACAACAAAATAGCCCGAAATATTACTATCCAAATTATGAACTTTGTTGGAAGTGGCATTGTTTTGTCATTGATGTCAAAGGTGTGTAAATCAAAGGGTTGCTACAAAGGATCGTGCATGATGTCGGTCTTCATAAGAATGCTTGAAGGACAGTGTTGCTTGACAAGTTGAGTTGTTACAAGACATTGGTTTCTTACATTGGTTTTGTTTGATGAGAGTAATCAAGACATAGCATCAGAGCTTCAAAGGTCCAAAAACATCTAAGGCACTTGTCTTGAGCTAGTAGACAAAACCCTAAGTGACTTAAAGCTTCAAAGGGTTTAAATTCTTCACATGGACTTGCATAGTCTTTATCAAAGTTTGCATCAAAGCATGAGTTTGATATTCAGCATAAACAGGTTGGTGTATAAGTTTTGAGGGCATGAATTTCATCAAAGTGTTGAAGTATTAGAGCATAGGGTTAATATCCATTGCTCATCATTCAGTTGTTTGTATTTGCAATTCAGTGAGACTGGTGCAAAAGCAGTGATGGGTTGTTAATAAAGCAAGTCATTGGTGTATTCATTGAAGGTTTATGTTTTAGAACCCTAATAGCCTAGGGTTTATACATTATTGAAGGCTTTCAATGAAATATCAATTTTATGTTGTAAAAGTCAGTTGACTTGCTATTGTAGGTATCACTTTGCTTTAGTGATAAATTAAGGGTTCAAAACTCATCTTTGACCGGCCCTCCTGTTGTGACCTAATTCACACATCGCCCCATTGCCAATGGGGACCCTTCTTGGTTTGCTCATTGGGTTTTGCCTTGAGCTTCATTTCATGGTTCCTTTTGCTTTGGGGTTTTCGTGATAGAGTTTTTATGCCATCATCCAGAGCCAAGTTGTGATTTTGAGTCGGAATCGGTGTCTAAACACCTCAGACAGACTCCAAGGGCCCGAGGGACGAAGATTGACTGTCGTTTCATTGAATTCTGACATCTACTTTTTGGGGATTGACCCTCCAGACCCCCTATTTTTTAGGGACTTCATTTTTGGCGTTTTTGGCCCATGTTAGACTTCCTATTTTTTAGGGGCTATTTTTGGGAAGTTACTATTTTAGGAAAAGTTGCTATTTTTGGCAGGGTTCCTATATTTAGAAAGTGCCTGGATTTCAAAAAACCACTCGGAAGTTCCAAAAAACCAGTGGAAAATCACAGAAAATCGATTGAAAATCTGAAAAAATTCATGGTGAAATCTGATTAAGCATAAAAAATTCAAAAAAATAAATCAAAAATCAGACTTCCAGATCAGAAATCAATGAAAATCTAGAAAAATCAATCAAAAAATCACAGAAAACCATTGAGAAATCTGGAAAAGTTCATAAAAGGTCTAAAACTCATGATGGAAATCGCCTAAGTATGGAGTTGAGTTCATAAAGACATGGCAGGAGTTAGTGAAAGTCCGCCTAGCTGAGAGTGATGAGTGGCAGGAGCTGGAGAAAGTCCGCCCAGCTTGCAATGGGATTGGAAAAGACTTAAAGAAGTCCGCTCAGCTTGAATAAGGCATTTGGCAAAGGCATAAGGAAGTCCGCCTACCTTTAATAGTTTGGCAAAGACTTAAGAAAGTCCGCCCACCTTAGTAGCTTGGTGAAGTCTTAAGAAGTCCACCCATCTTAAAGTGTTTGGCCAAGTCAACATGAAGTCCGCCCAGCGTGGAAGTCAATTGGAACAAGCCTTGGAAAGTCCGCCATCAAGCATATGTCTTGGAAAAGAATGCCCAAAGTCCGCCTAGGCTTGAAATACAATGGAAAGAGGCGATGAAAGTCCAACCAGCCAATGAGATGAAAAAAAAAATCTTCCAAAGTCCGCCATAATGAAATGGAAAGAAATGTTAGAAGTCCACTCAGCTTGAGGAGACATTTGGCAAAGGCTTAAGAAAGTCCGCCCAGCTTAAAAGCAAATAGAAAATGCTTTATAAAGTCCACCATCTCTTGAAAAGCACTTGGAAAACTCTCTAAGAAGTCCGCCTAGAGAGAGAAGGGTGAAGAAATAACAAAGGAGAAAGAAAGTTCACCATGGAGAAAAGTAATTGGAAAATATTTCATGAAGTCCGCCATGTTAAGAGGGCAATGTGAAGAGTAAATAAGTTGGGAAAAAGCAAATGGCAAGAAGCCTTAAAGTCCGACTTGTAGAGAGAGAGTATGGAAAATCAACAAGAAGTTCGATTTCAAGAGGAAGGGATGGTGATTTAAAAATAAAATATGCCCATGCCAAGATGAAAATGGCAAAGAAGGTATGAAATTCGCCTTGAAATGAAGGATTCAACACAAAATTCACCTAGACTTCAAGAGAGAGAGTGTTAAAAATTCAACATGAACCCAGACTTCAGGAGAGAGAAAATGAAAATCTTCATCCAACATTGGAATTGATGAATAATTTTCGCCATGGCTAAATTTAAAAAATAAAATAAAGAAAAAATCAAATAATTAGCCATAGGGTGAATTAAATATTTTTTTAAATTTTGGAGAAAATTGAAAAGTTTGGAAAATAAAATTTAAAAATTCATGAAAATCTTTATTATTTTCCAAAGCTTATCCTGAAGAATTAGAACTCAAGAAAATAAACATAAAATTTGGAAACTTACTTTGCTGAAGAGGAGAACTCAAGAGAAAAAAAAATGAAATTGCTAAAACAAATCAATTGCTCAACCTTAAAAGGCAATTCAACAAGTCATTTTCACCATATCTTTCAGCAAGTCTAATTTTTCTTGAGAAGCAATTTGGAAGAGAAGTGATTTTCGAGAGAGAAGCAATTTGGAAAAAAAGTCATTTTCTGGAGAGAATTTGGAATTGAAGAGTGAAGTTTCTGAACGACTGGCTTGATTTTTTTGAAAGTAAAGTCATAATTCTTCACAACTGAATTACCATCAAAAGAGTAAAATTATCGAGAATTCAAAATAGAGATTGATGGAATTCATTATTATTTCTGATTTTATGCACTTTTACGAAGTTTATTCATTCCTCGTATTTTTCAGCTTACTTTTTAAAATCTGATTTTGACAAGCTGAAAATTAATATTTTTTCAAGAGAGAAAATCTGTATTAAATTATTTGAATTAATACATTTTCTTTCCTGCAGGTGGATGACTACACAAGGTGAATCTTCAAAGAAGAAACAAATGAAGTTTGCGAGTAAGGGACCGCAGTTGGAATCTAAAGTCAATTCAAAATAGAAGAATATCAAAGACACTGACATGGGACATGTAGATTTTGAAGAATTCAGAAAGAGAATGATGGGACTGAATGGACTCATGCCTACAGCCATAGCTTGCCGGATGGTACGAAATGGGGTTGTCCAGGCAGCTAGATTTCCTTTGACTATTGAGTGCCCTGAATTAATGGTGGAATGCGCAGGACATTATAATCCAGAAGAAAGGCAAATTGTTGCTCCTGATGGGAGAGTCTTAGCACATCTTGGAGAGTGCGCCAATCAGGAAGCCTTTGGTATTCCCAGCCATCACAAGTCCTCATATAAAACCAAGGAAGACACAAGGAGAATTTTTGAAGAAAGAAGTGAGCAATGCACAGCCAATTTTAACAAGTTATGGTTGTTGAAACCAAGGCCAATTAAGAAAATGCCAAAGACTTTGCGCTGGACTGATTTTAAAGAAGATTATGGTGATATAATTTTGCTACTGAATAGAATAATGGGAAGACCCCAAGGTGTATTATTTCAAACGTGGATGTATTTCTTCATAGATGAAATTATTTCTGGAGTCAGAATGTTCAATTGGGCAAGAATGATTAGCAACAACATCTGCGAACAGTTGGTCAATCTGGAGAGGACCAAGTCCTTTCACATGAGCTCATATGTTGTTTACATGTTGGCAAGAGCTTATAGGTATGCTGGATTGATATGCCGAGGTCCGGTAGGAAATGAAGAAAATGAACTTAAAGTATATAACTGCTACCCTCAGTTGCAGCTGTCAGAAAAGACACATTTTAGAAGAGCTCACGATGCATTTCTCATGTATATAACAAGAATATTGCAAGGAGGAGCACATCAGAGACTATCTCATGAATCCAAAAGCCTCATCAACAAATATGGATACCGGTATATCCAGTATCCTAGATTCACATACATCCGGATCCAGGGTTTTACAAGACATCCATTCAGACTTCCAATTTTTCCCACTAATAGAATGGTATTGTTGGAGGTTCTCAAACAGTTGGAAACATATCAGAACTTCCAAAGAGCAAAGGGTAAGGCGGCAGTCACATTCCCATTTTTCATTGGCAATATGGAAGAATCATGCCCATCAACACAAGCAGCAGAAAGTGTCAGACTGGAAATAGGAAAATATCCCTTCAATTCATATCGGTCTTGGGATAATTTTGATCCTCATCACCATATAGGATCCGTAGAGGGAAGGAAATATAAGCATGAAGTCGAGCTAGAAGATTATTGGGCAAACGCTACTGATGAGTTCGAAGTCAGGAAGAGAATATGGTCTCGACTACCAGTTAGCCTGATAAGGACAACAAAGCTCTTCAGGATACCGGATCAAGTTGAGGATGATGGTGAGTTCACTCAGCCAAGGTTTGATGAAAGTAGACCTTTGCTTCTTATAAGATGGTCTGAGCCAGAGCTTGCAAACCTAGACACCTTCATGAGACCTGTTGTCCAATACTCTCAGTGGTGGGTAGATCAACAAGTTCAGGATTTGCGGCGGAATAATGTAGAGCTGACATATGATTTGATGGGCAAGGGAGAGTCTTATTCCTCGAACGTTGGGGCATCCCAAGGGAGTGAGCTAGTTGAAAACGTTAGTTCAAGGAAAAGGAAGTCCAAGGACAAGGCTATAGTTGAAGAGCCTATTCAGAAGAAGCAGAAGGCTAAGCCACCCCACTCAGCTGCATCTGCAAATATTAATGACATAGTGGATATTGATGAATCTTTGGCAGATATAAGAATTCCTTCTCCTCTTCCCATCCAGCTAGAAGAAGATCAACCGCCATCTCCTATGGACACTAAGATTCTCCAATTAGATGATGATGAAGTTAATGTTGTGGATGGCGGATTCCAAGAGGGAATGATTTCCACCCTCAAGGGAATTCAAGGTGCGCCTTGTGTATAGGAAATTCAGGAAGAAGAAGACGTTGTAGAGCAGCCTACCATTCTGAATTGGCTGAAGGAAAGCTTAAAGACAGTTGAAGAAGATGGCATGCCAGAAGAAGATGACATGGCCGATTTCTTGGCCAGACTAGACACAATCCCTATGAGGAAACCAGCCAAGGTACTTTCCACCATTCAAAAAGATGAAGCAAGCCAGCGTACAGTACAGATTGTTGTGAAGACAGTTGACAAGACAAGAGAGGAAATTACTCCTCAAGATTATGCAATTACCACTGTCAATTTGGGCCCCCAACAACGAAAAGGCAAGAGGTGGAGGATCTAGATAATTCAGTTGCTACAATCAAGATAAGCTGGAAAAAGAAGTAGAAAAAAGAAAAGATTGCGAGAAGGAAGTGGAGCGTCTGAAGAAATACATTCAGCATCTGACTAAACCTCTTGGTCAGGCCAGCTCAGTAGGACCTCCACTAATGAATACTTCGCAAGAGACTTTTGAGGAAGAGATCACTTCAGCCAGAGAAAGAAAAGAATGGATAAATGACAGAAGCGATGAAGCAGCACTGTTTGCAGAGAGATTAATGCTGGCATATGATCAGTCATCTTTCCTACTATCAAGAATCTCGAGTTTGGCAGAAGCATGGGAAAATGCCAAGGACATTCAAGACAGAATCATTCCATGCCTCAGGGTATTGAAAGGAGTTCCTAAACAGGAATTGATTGAAGGTAAAGTTATTGCAGCAGGTGCGGCATATGACTTCAATGGGTGGTACCTAGCACTAAGCACGAGGAATGATGTCTTGGAGAAAGTGAAGGCAGATTCTATTCGAATTGAAGAGAAAGCAAAGGAAATTCAAGAAAAGGTCCTACAGATAGTTGTTGATGCGTTAGAGAAGGATGTTGTCAAAAAGAATCATCTACAGCAGGAAAATTTGACGAATAAATCCAAGAGAAGTTCCTTGTCACCAATGGACCTGTCCTCAAACGGAATTTGTCTAAGGCGGCCAATTTCCTGTCTATATGGCATGACTTTCAGAAGCAGGAATCAGAATGGGAAACCGTCTTTGTAGAGTGTGCAAACGATCTGGAACTGTTAGAATACAAGGTTAGCATGCTGCCACTTGTCACGATCGAGGAGGTTTGCACCATAGTCTCCAGATTCATTTGATACAATGCTTCCCAACAGGATAAGGATGCACACTCAAAGGACTAGCTCTTCACGGCACTTCACTGGCAGTTCACTAATTGTATTTACGGAAACCCTAATTAGGGTTTCATCTTTTAATCTATGCCGTTGGATCTGATGTAATCTTGGCCATTCATTGTATCTCAAAATATATAAACCCCCTCCCATTCTCTCATTTTCATTAGAAAAAGATGAGAAGGTATTAGAATTCACTAGAAGTGATTAGAGGAATAGATATTAGAAAGCTAGAATAAGAGAGATTAGAATAATTGGAAGAGAGTTCTATGGAATTGTTGCTAATGGCTACTCATGATAATAAAGCTCAAGTTGCATGATTTGCTTCGAATTCCTTTGTTGTCAAGTGGTTGCACGGTTACATATTTCTCTTTCCACATAGATTCAATAGAAGTAGTTGAATGAATGATAGATTGATCATAAAGATTTGGTGAAACTATATGTTCATGCTTTCTTTGGATGAATGACTTTCATTTGATGCGAAAAGCTAATCTGAACTCACGATGTGGATGCCTTAATGTGTATTTGGAATGATATTGTTCGATTGATGGTATTGTTCAAAATATAATCTTAAGCACAAACCTTTGAAGATTGCACTTGCTTTGTGTAGTTGACGTGTTACCTTATTTTGCGTGGCGAAACAAAGTTTAGTTATTAGTTTCACTTAGTCTTTATTGTCTCTTGATTTCGTAGAGGTAGTATAGAACTCCTTTAACCCTATCCTTTTCCTTTTTTTTTCTTTTTTTTTTTATGATCGTCAAAGCAGAAAATCCAAAAAAAAATTATAGGTTTCACCTTAGAGCAGTTTGTTAAGCGTAAGTCCCCTTGTCATAACCAGCAAATACACAACGTTCATTGAGCTGATTCCATTGTCAAGGTTTGACCACCCTAAACATTGGAATTGTCGTACGATCTTTTCAGCAATCTTAGCGTATAAGGAAGTTTTTCAAGAGAGAATAGAACATCTTTGGACACTTTTATTCTAGAATGTTTGTTGTGTCATAAAACACACATCAACACCTCCTATGCCTGAAACTGGTCGAGCAGGTTGAAATCAATGGTTAAGTCATTTAAATAAAGATCAATGGTTCTTATTTAAAGTTGTCTCAAGCGGCAAAAATGGATCAAAGATTCATATTTAATTTTCCTAGCAGCTATTTCCCGAAGTTTTAATTTGACAGATAGCTGCTTTGGCTGGAGACAGAACGTTTGGCTGCTTTTACACTTTGGTTTCTATCTTGAATATGAAGAGTCACTTGTTGGCATGAATTTAGAAAAAATCCTCTTTGCCTTTTGTATTGAGAATGAATGGGTAGAGTGCGTGGTTTTTGAAGATGAGAAGATTTCTTGGTTTTAGAAAGGTTTCTTTTGGTATTCAATGAATTTTGATACAGAGTTTGAGACTTGAATAAATCTGATTGAAATCTTTCGTAAAGAGTGACTGACAGATGTTTATTATGAAGATTAAGCAAATGTTCAAAGCAGAGGATATGTGTAAAGAATAGGAGTTTTTGTTTGAACATAAACAGTGAGGGTTTTGATATTTGAAGATGGAGCACATGTGAAGTAAAGTATATACAGTATATCTGAATATGGTGGTGACCTGTGACCTATTGTTCAAAGCAGAAAATATAACTGAGTATGATTGTTATTCTCTATTCAATGCAGTGTTCATGATTGTAGAAATAAGAATTTGAAGGAGGCTTTGATAAAAGTTGATTTTTAAGAATGATGATTGAGTTTTTGTGAAGAAGTTTGATGACTGCAGAATGGTGTATTAAATAATGCACGTTCAAGATTGATTGAAGCACTCTAGTGTGTGATGTGTCTTGATTCTGAGATGTATTGAACCTGGTACTCAAGATGGTAGGTCCTTTATTGACAAAGTATGGTGATTGTAGAAAGAGTGAGTGATTGATTCTGAATTGCTGCTTCAGATTGTTGTATATACTGAGACAAGCAGATTTGAATGTGTTTTTGACAAAGACAGTGTCTTGCTTTCTTTAAATTCAAGATCATGCAAGTTTTGTCAGGATTTGGGGGTATGATGAGTGTATGGAAGATGACAGCATGGAGGAGAGGTGCTATAAGGTCTTGATAAACTTTGTTAATGCTTTGTTTAAACATTGGTTTGAAGTGAAACAAAGAAACCCTCTGTAATCAATCTTTTTCCTGTATTCAGATTGGAGTTGTATGTGATCAGTGAGATCCTAGCCAGTGTGGTCAGTAAGACACACAATCATTGTATTGCAAAGTTTTGGCTATTGTAGCCTAATAGAGATATTATTGAGAGTGGTTTTTTAACCCTTTTTAGGGTTTTTCCACTCATTAATTTGGTGTTTCTTCTTGCTTGGATAATGTGTTGTTTTGTATATGGTTCAGTACTTCTGATGTTCATATGATATTGTAAATTGCACATCTTTGTATCTTTCATGAAATACAGCATTTTTGGTTAATCAGAAGAGGTTGGTTTATGAGATTGGTTTTAGTTGACCACTGATTCACCCCCCTCGCCCCCCTCTCTCAGTGGTCCTGTACTCCAACAAACTTCTACATACCAAAATGATGACAAATAGACAACCCCCCAATTCACCTTCCAATTATGCTCCAATCAAACCCTAGGGTGAAACCCTAGTGTAATGACAACCAATGATCTTCTATTGTTGCTCCAACACTGATCTTCAAATCTGATCTTGAATTAACACTCCAATTGCTCCAAAATCTTCAATGAAGTGCAAGTAGGACTTTGTCATGAATACTCCACAAGGTGAGTTAGGTTTTCGTCCAACTCCCTTTTATGCAATACGGTTTTCGTCCTAAAGCATATGCTAAATCTGCTTCTAAGGAGAAGAAGTCTGCTGAAAATGGATTGCTTGAATGATGCCCTTGAAAAGCCAAAATGATCTTATATTTATACATGCTTTCTTTTCCTCCCACAAGTTGGCCAACCTAGGCAACTTAGCACTTTTTATTTTATTATTTTTCCCTTCAAAGGCCGACCAAACACCAAAAAACTTGGGTGCCAAAATTCACCCTCTTAAATTTGAATTCTTTTCTTTTTTATTTTCCAATTGGGGCACCCCAAGTCATAAATTTAAAATATTATTATTATTTTATCATTTTTTTCTTTTTTTATTCCTCAAAAGGGGCTGCACACCTCCATAGAAAAATCATAAAAATAATTTGACTCCACAAAAAATAATAATAAATTATGGAAAATTAAATTTCAAATCTGCCAAAATAATTGAGTCATAAAGAATTATTTTTTCTAATTATGCAAGGTTCAAACCAAAAATATTCGGAGACATTAATAACCACAATTTGTACAAGCATATCTGATTTTATTTTATCCTCACAAGCTCCATCGAATATCAGATATTCACAAGAAGTTTTCAAGCGGTGGAGAGTGGTGGAAAAAAAAAACAGAGACTATATAAAGATGACCGGGTAAACCATTAGGGCGCATCTTCTTCCAGCAATTGAAGAGTGGACTTCCTGTGTCTGCAACCAGGATCTTTTGTGGCTGCATATTGAGGTATTGAAGTAGGTCATATGTGGTATCAGAGACCTGGAACAGAGGTCCGAAGTATTTGAATGTATTGTGAGGCTGAGTTACTGTAACAAAATTTGTTTCTAGATCTATTTTTGAAGTCCATTGTGACTTGTTGTCACTGCCTGTGTGGCTGTAATAAGATTAAGACTGCCTTTTGTGTTGAGGCTGAGTCGCATTTGCTTTGTATTTTAAATCTGAAAATAACACTCTGTGTTCTCTTCTCACTGAATTGCTGCTTTTATTGTGTAACTGTGATCTTCGCCGCCCGGGGTCGGTTAGTTTATCTAACCCACTCCGAAAACTGCACAAATAGTCGGTCCTGTCGAGGTCTGGGTATTTTGTTAGGGTTCACTGCTGACCATAGCTTTGGCCTGCCCATTCTGGTCACTGGAATTTTTCGAATTTCATCGCTAATTGTCCAGTTGGAATTTGTGGGCTTCCTTCAGATCGCCTAATAAGATCGAGCCCTATGTAAATTTCTAATATCCAGACTTTATACTTGCAATATAGAATAAACATGTGTCGAATGGTATAAGTTCGGAAAAGATTGCCCAAGCAGAATTTGCCAAATCAAATAAACAAATAAAATAACCAAATCCTTTCCAATTTTCATGTGCCAGCAGATTCCAAGTGTCAATATTTTTCTGATATCTTTGACAAGTTTTGCAAGAACAGGAAATGGAGTTTTATAGTAGGTAATAATCGAAAATAACAATAAATTCACCTTGATAGAAACATTGTATGGTTGGGATGAATTGTCATGATTCGCAAGTGAGAAATCGGCGAGGACAATGACATTGGTCTGAATCTCCTCGGACACACACTTGCTACCCAAATCGCTCTTCACATCAAAACGGATTCCTTCAACAAATAAAGCTGCCCAACACATCATCGCCGCGAATCGTATAAACAATTTGCACTTCTTTTGATCCATTTCTGCGTCAGGAAGGTCAAATTCAAATGCTAAGATCAAAGCCGATATTCAATCACAATGTAAATGCCCTGTTTCGTAATAGATCTACTTGTTTATAGTTTTTTCCCGCTTGTAATCAACGTAAACAAAGTGGAAGGGCAAATTGCGTTAAACCCCACAAATCTGATGAAAATGAAATGGAAGGTGAATTATTTGATTGTCTTTTTTCTAGCACGCACTACCTATCTATTCCAAATCCTGATAATGAAATGGGAGAATGTCTTTTCTAAGATTTTTTTTTTTAAATATGGGTGGTTTAAATATATTATATATTAAAATGTTTTTCAAATCATTAAATATTGGAGGTTTAAATGTTTTATGTAATGGTAGAAATTATTTGATATATTTAATAAGTTTGCATTGCTGTCAAATTACTATCAAAAGCTAGCAAGATCATTTTGTTTTTTGATATGTAAACAAATTGAAAGCAGCATTGGCATGATCAAATTATTGAGAGACATGGAACCATGGACCGTTTTCTAAATTGTTATCTATGTTGTTGTTATCTTTGGCATTGACACCCCAATTAGTGGCTATAAACTTGGTGGGGGCATTGTAGTAGGCTATCAAATAAGAAGGTAAGTCAGACAAGGTTTTTCTCTTGCTCCCTTTGCTACTATCTTTGCTTACTCTACTACTGGAAATGGCCTTGATTTGTTACTAGGATTGGTAAGAATCAATTGGTTCTAAAACTTACTTGCATTTCAAATATGTGATTCTACTATGAAGGTTTGAGTGCATAGTGAATTTTTTGTCATTAAACAATCTAATATTATATAAAAATATAATTTTCTTAACACTTTCAAGAAAATTTGTGGCATGACATTCTTTGTAAGCACAAAAGTTTTCATTAGTATTTGGAATGAAATGAAAACAAAATCAATTTAAATCAACTTAAATTTTATTCATTTTAATTTAATTAAAAATTATATAATTATAATTGTAACTTAATCATAGGATGACATAGATTTGGTTGGCACAGATGGAGGGTGAGTTGGGTGGCGGTGAGCATTAGTTGTTGTAGGACGGAGATGACTAAGTATTGGATGTCTGTTCGGCAGAGTTATTTCGCCAGTCTGTGGGAGGACGGGCCGATGTTGGTAATTGTGGTGACGGGATGTCTGCCAGGCTTGCATTTATAGCGAATTTTAGGTGATGGAATTTTCATTAACCTAGCCATTTGCGATGGAGACTCCCATCAATCCTTGGTCAGGCAGAAAGGTATGGGTGTTCTATGGTCGAATAAGGCACGGGAGGTTGAAATCAATGATTAAAGTCTAGGATGAGTTGGTGCTAGGCGTGATGGAGGTGTTGCTAGGAGAAGAATTTATGAGCACAACAGAGAGATGGAGAACGAATGTCGACATCGCAACGAGGCTCCTAGCATCACTCTTAGACCTAGGGGTGTCACATGCTATGGTGATGCTCATAGCCAAGAAACTAGTCTAGGATAATCTTCTAGATGGGGCGATGGATCTCTTAATTGTGGAGGAGCCGGTGTTGGGGTTCCTCACCCTCGCGATTTGCATCGGGCACTAATGCCTGGTGAGAGGATTAGGTTGTATCCGTTCATCCTAGACATAAAAGGTGAGGAGCTTCAATGGCATCGAACGAGGACCATATGTGGTTTGATCTTCTTGAAACACCACCTTTACTTGGAGTCGTCTAGTGGAGTCGACTAGCGGAGGCTGTTCAAGGATTTTCTGATTGCAGAGGGTGTGGTGTGGGTGGATTGAAAGGTTTCTTTCCTTCTTTTGTAGTTTTTTGTATGTGCATGTTTTGTTCTCTCAAATCTGGGATGGTCGAGTTTGATAGTTAAATGCTGTTCTGGGATGCTATCATGGTTTTGGTTGGTAGGATGGTTGATGGCCCTGTAGGGTTGAGGTTGTTATGAGGGCTTTTTGGGTGGTGGAATTTTCTAGAAATTGCATTGTAATGCTACATCTTTCTTTCACTATCAATATAGACAATATTTATGAATAAAAAAAAATTGTAACTTAATCTATATAATCATAATTATAATAGTAATTAACATAATCCTAATTTAATACTTAATTATTACTATAATAAGCTTCTAGTTTTAATAATTAAAATAATTAATTATAAATCATGAAATGTCATATATAATTTATTAAAAAATAAAAAATCTCAAACATTATAAATAATGAATTCAACTATTCAATAATTATTATATTAATAATAATAATTAAAATATGTAAATATTGGGGTTGGTCTTGTAGTGCGATGGTTAAGTGGTGGTGTTGTACCCTTGGCCACCCAGGTTCAAGTCTCTGGACTTGAACCCGTTGTTTTTTCCTCTTTCTTTATTGGGCTAGTGTGCTCGCGGGCCTTGTGCCTTCGCTAGAGCGGGTTGCCATTCCATTATGTGGCTTTAACAACAAGGGCAACGGGCCGTGTGCCTTCGTTGGAGGGGGTTGTCATTCCACAAGGGCCTTCACTAAAGGGTACTACCATTCCACAAGGGTCTTGTGCCTTCACTGGAGGGGACTTCCATTCCACAAGAGCTTTGTGCCTTCACTAGAGGGGACTGCCAAATATTTCCTCTGATCATCTTTACCTGAGATTTCACTTTAAATACCACTAGCTTACTTTACATGGTCAACCTCGTGACATTTCTTTCCAGTGTTGCATTTTAACCACTATTAGAAACATGCCACTGTGTTTTCATTCATTAGGATACATCTATTTATCCATCAAGTAGTGGTGATTGTCTTTAATCATTGCACTATAGGCCTGCATCGTGCATGACTGCAACTATGATTTGCTTACTGAATAGGAATTGATCTCATAAAAACCCCTAAGGGCTTGCTCACTAGTGTCACCTTGAGCTCAATAACCTGCTCAAAACTCATGATTGACATTATGAGAAGCCTATCTTCAAGGCTCAACCTCAAATTGTGGATACTATGCTTCTTCATTGAATTGTCTTACCTCTGAGCCTTTACCTTTAGAATGTTATCCTTCTCTTATACTCTTCTTTGGCTATAAATTGATAAGAACAACATAATGAACCCTTCTTGTTGTCTTTGTCTGATATGGCATAGGATTGTAAGTATGTTTACTCATCACTACCTTCTTTATTACCATCCCTCCCTCTATAGCAATATACATCTCTTTTACAAATAGTAGTGCATGCTTTTGCTCACTATATTGTCACTTTGGTTACTCTCAAGAGGAAGCCTGGCTTTGTGCATTCAAAAGGAAGCATGACACTGCTCATAGTGATGCATTTGACACCACTTTTTATGTATCCTTTACCTCTACTACCTCCAAACTCTTGACACCATGGTTTCAACAAACCCTTATCAAACACATGGAGCTTCTTATCTACTTATCTTGAAGATAATGACTACCATTATAAAATGAATTCCATCAAACCTCATAAACCTTCATGGAGGTAGCCATTATTCTTAATGTTGATGCCAAAAATTGGCAAGGTAACAACCCTTTGTGAGAAACTCAGTTTATGGGGGACTTATTGCGCTAAACTGAGTGACCTCCAAATTTTTAAAGAAGTTGACTTCTTCTGTTAATGGGGGTTTGGAATGGGAAAAGGAAGCAAATATAAAAATAAAAGGTCTAACTAAGGTGATGCGCCAAAATTTAGATAAAAGGCACGATAAACCTATCTTTTGGATATGATCTAAGGGTCTGCTTAGCAATTTACCATGTCCTAGAATAACATAAATTAAGGATTGTAGCATAAATAGCTCATTCAATGACATAAAATAATAATCACGCCCATTTACTAAAAAGAAGATTTGAAAGACATGATCTAAACTGGGAAACTTGCATTCAAATTATAAAAGTATGGCAAATAAACCATTCAAACAATAATGGCACAACATAAAGTTTATCAATAGCATAAGAAACAAAGAGGTCAAACAATGGCACAGTCTATGAGTTCTTGCAATAAACTAAACAATACAAAGGCCTAGTCTCTCCAAAAAATCATGTAATTCTAAAAATTGGTGAAATAGCATGTAATCTCCAAACTTGTAACCTTCAACATTGGAACCTTCGGAACCCTTCCTCTGAAGCAAAGAGTGGTATTTATAGCAAGCCTTCCACCACTTGGTGAGAAGCAACTGAAAAGATTCAGAATCTGAGCAATGATGTCGAGGCAATGATCTCCCTCAACCATTGTAACAAAAAATATTTGAGACAGCATTTGGTCGCCCTCCATTCAAGTGCATCCCCTGCGAATGATGGCAGTGGTCCAACAGAGTCTCGTGCAAACAAGTGTAGCCCATTAGGATAGGCGATTAGAACACATGGAAGCATATCGCAGCCCTTTGTCCGCTACATCCCCTGTGTTGAAGAAGCGTGCGCCGAAGAGGTGCGTGGCAATGTTTCACTGCCCATGGTCGATTTTTCTTTTCTTCATGGAAAACTTGCATTACGATGACACATAGTGGACTGTTTATTATAGATGACACCTACGGGGCCCGCCAAATCATTATGCGAATAGGAGCTATGTAGCACACGGGCGGGGGTCAATGAGGAAGTGAAAGGAATCAATCAAAATAACCCACGGTGAAGACACGTGGGAATATTTTGGGGGCCGATAGAAGAGGAAGGAGAAAAAACCTTCGAAGAGCGATGAGTGAACACATGGCAGAGGCTGCGATGACAACAAAAAGGGAGCTGATCAAATTCGTTGAAGGCATGGGCTAGTACTTAACCAAAAATCAAAACCTGAAGGGAGCATGGTGAATTTTGAATTCACAACTTCTGGCGACTAATAGGGGCGTTTCGCTTTGAGGAACGTGGAACCCAAATTTTTCTCTGGTTCGTAGACCAGAGTGCCATCCATTAGCTATGGAATTAGAGCTTGGAAAGAGCTGCCTACAGGGGCGACCAGTCGTCCTCAAATGGTCTCGCTATATTGTGCAAATTCCCCTGCGCTCCGCCTAAGTCGAGAGTTTCTTTATAAGGAAATGTCTCAGGTAAACTGGCCCCCGCCTCGCAATGGAAAAGTAGTTGTGCAATAGGATGAATAATACCTTCAATTTCTACCATAGTAGGAGGATGGCCAAAACTCTGGAAAGCGGTTGGATCTTTCTCCTTCTCTTCAATTCTTTCTGCAATTTGCTCAGTCGTGGTGATCAACCCATCTTCAAGAAATAGGGATGGCAGACCCATCTCGCTAAGCTATGAGAAATTTTCCCAAATGTCATCCATTATCTGGTTCAAAGTAGTTGCAGTCACTTTAGTTCACTGGAAGGCTGAGTGGCAATGGATGAACTTGTTTTCCATCTGAGCAGCAATATCCTGATCTTCAATCCCTAATTTGGCTAGGTCTTCATCACATACTTAATATAGCTTGGTCAGCAAATTCTTTGCTTCCAGAACCTTCTCTGAGATGAACTATGGGAATTGCTTGATTGTTCCATGAACTTCATGGCTCAATTTTGTTGCCTTTTAGATGAGTCAGAGCGTTGGTTGCAGTGTGAGGCAAAAGGTTTTAACCTTTTCCCAATAAGAAATATATAGTTGACAAGCCAATGGGACGAGATTTGACTACGCGGAGGAGGCTTGGAAAGATCTCTTTAGAGAGGCGATCTCTGCATCCTTTGATTTAATGACCTCTGTTAATTATGCACTTCTCCTTTTGCGGATGCCAGTTGCTCCCCAAAGCTACTCATTTCTTTATGCCAATTCTCCTCAGCTCGGGCGTGGTTCACCAATTCTATGTCAAGAGAGGACTATGTCTCTTGAAGCTCCTTTTCTAACTAGGTCTTTTGGCCTTGAAAGTTTGTATTATTCTTTTCTAATTCCTACTCATATAGATCATGTTGAGCTGCCAACTCTTTATCCTTTTGCTACAAATTTTTCCCCGCAAAGGTCAATTGGCTCTGATATTCTTGATTCTTCACCCACAGCTCATTGAGTTGTGTGGGGCCAATGGATTGGGACCTATTGAGCTCTTCTTGGAGTTTGCTCTGCTCCAACTCTCTTATTTTCACTTTCTCAGACAAGCATGCAACTTCTACTTCTAGTGATTTCTCCTTCGTTTCCAGGAAACTAACCCTTCCCTTCACCAGCTTTAACTACTCCTTTTTCTTCAACTAATGGCCATACTTAAGGAAGTCGGTCATCACCACCTGCTGCATTTCCTCCATGAGTTCCCACTTATCCTATAGTCGAGCTGCGGTCAGGTCAAGCCCCATGGCATACATGTCGTAATTGCTCGGCAACATCTCTCCCTATGGTTTGACAACATTCAGGTGCATGGTGGCAAAATTCAGTGTTTATTGCTCTTCATTGAAAATTGTATATACTTGGGACTCTGCCTCCTTTTTATCATCCTCTGCTTTTCGCTTCTGGATCCTAAGGGCTTGCATTTGCTTTGTGGCATCTCCCTAGGATATGAACTCAAATGGCAACCAAACTAGTCTGCTAGCAATTGGTGCATGAGGAGGCAGGGCAAAAGGAAATACCCGTGTAGCGAGCCCTTGCACTTTCTTTGATGGGAGATTGATAGTTTTTGGGTAGAAAAATGGAACCTTCCATAGTTCGGTATGCGAACCGGCGGAAGGGCTCATCATGTTTTGCGGCAATGGGGTGGTCGCAATCAAGTCTGTTTGTTGGGTGTGTTGGGTTGGACCCGAGATAGCAGAGGCAATAGGGGTGCCAATGGCAGTTGAGCTTTTAGCAAGAGAGGCGAGGAGAGATTGAGCAGCGGCAGCGGGTGTTAAGGTTCGCAGAGGCATTAAGATAGATTACCTAGTATGGGTGAATTGGGAGAAACCTCCCGCAAACATTGTGGTAGGGGTAGATAAAGCAGGGCCAACACTTGTAGTAATGGGTGTTGTGGGAACGACAAAGGATACCAAAGATTAAAAAGTAAGAAAAGCGGAAGCAAAAATTACCTGTTGACCGGACGTTGGCGATGCTCCGCTTATCACTAGTTGTTCAGTTACTTCAACTTCTTGGCTCACTGCGAGCACTTGGCTTGCGGTGGCTACTTGTGATCCTTCTCCCGAAATTGCTTATGCACGTTGTCGCTTAGCAAGTGGGGTGTCTCCCACTTCTATAGTCTTCGACTGTTGTTGTTGGGGCACTCTTATTTATGAGGCCCAAGTGAGTGTCTGCGAGGCTCATGACATATTCAGTCGCACATTTGAAGCAACATAAGTAGACTGCCTTGTAAACTTCCTTCTCTGTTGGGCGAAGGACGTTGATGTCTCAGCTTCCTCTTCCACCTGCTCTTCTCCTTCATCGGGTTCGTCGCCTCTGCTAGCACTTGAGTCGAAAGCAAAGTACTCCTCATCCCAAATCTCATCAAACCATTTATCCTCCTTTACGCTTTCATAAGGATCATCAAGTCATTTTTTTCCTAGCATTATATCCAGAAGGATCTGATCCTTTCATTGGTCCATTCCTCTTCATTCCTCAGCTTATTGTACAAGGCTTTTCCCATTTTGAGGTTCTCATTATAATCTGCCACCATGAAATAGAACCTATTCCATGGCGGCCTGTTGTCTTCCACAGGGATATCAATTAGGTCAACCAATAATTCATCATCATCTTCAAGTGGGTTGTGCCTTCACTCCCAGTAAGGTTGAGGGTTGTGAGTTACTTTGAGATGCTCATAAGGAAGATCATTGAAAGGGTTGTAATCCCACTTCTCACAGATCATTACCAACCCTAAATGAGCTAGCTTATCTTGCAATAGCGGGTGTGTCTGTTTCTTTTTCATGGCCACTATTTTGAAACTTTGCGGATAGGTGAAGAATCCCTTCTTCTTGACACTTTTTCCACTGTAGAAGGTAATATCAATAATGCACGCCTACTGGAACAACTCAAGGTCCAACACTCGATTAGTCACACATGTTGTAAGGCTAAATGGTTCCCCAATGAAACCTTACATTCGGATGAATGTAAAATCTGCTCCAAAGAATCACATATGGGGGTGAAATTCTACATAAACTCTCTCCGAGTCAAGGTGAGTTGATTAATACACTCCTCTTGCAAATCTTGCAAAATCAGAGTCAAGAAATAATCTGAAAATGCATAATAATCAAAAGTAGAAGAGAGGAGAGGGGTCCAGATAGAAACTGGCTTTTTCCTCTTCTTTTCGTCAAAGATAGACAACTTTACCCACTCATCAAAGAAATCAAGGTTTTGATATAAAAACATATGAGCAAGATAGGAGACAAATATGAATTTTCATTCAACTTGGTACCTTTTAATTTGCTCTATCATTTTCTCCAAGAGGTATTCCGCGAAATCATACCAGAAATAAGATTTTTGCCTGCGGAATTGGAAAGTTGGGCTCAATTGAAAAGAATGCACCTCTTGGTCAATGTCTAGACCAAAAACAAATGTCATCATTGAAAAGGTATCTTGTAGGTCTTCCTTGAAAGCGTTGTGCGGAGCAGGAATTCTTGGCGACTTCCCTTTTTTTGTTTCAATTATTCTAGTTTCTTCGTTGTAAAACTCCAGAGCCTTATCCCTGGTGTTCCATATTTGATTTTCCTATTTAGGAGTAAATGACTCCACTTCCATCCCTCTTTGCATAGGGTTTGGAATGCACAACATATTTCATATGGCAGTTGGGCTGATGTTAACCGACAAAGTTTGTCCCTCAATAGCGTTGGTACTTGGATTGAAACACCTAATGGCTGCATCAACCAATTTTGGGCGGTAGTGCATAGATGGGACCATATATTGAGGAAATTCATTGACCCATACTTTTTCTGTAGCCAAAAATGGCCATTTGGAAACCTTCATTCATGCGCAGGCCGCTTCCCTCAATCCTTTAGGGTTTTTTGCAAGGAAGGGATCATGAACATTATCCCAATCTTCATGAACTAAGCTCTGGTCTCTGTAGCTTTTGGGCTTGTCTAGCTGCCTTGTGTTTGCCCATTTTGGCTTGTCAGGAATACCCGACGTAGCATAAGAAATAACCTCAAATACATTAGTGGTTGGTGCTCCTCATAGAGCTTTAGCTAATCTTTGTGTCACCACTGGCCTAACTCCCTGGCTTGAACTTTCTGCCATTGTTAATTTGTGAGAAGTTTTCTGCTTTAGCTTGAATTCTTCTACAATTTCTCTTTGGCTCTTAGTGCTCTAGAACTTTTTTCTTTCTACTTTGAGTAGCGTTCTTAAAAGAAAACTTTTAAGTGCTTTAAAACTTTTGCATGCAATATCATGCAATCTTTTCTCAAGGTGGTAGACGGGGGTTACCTTTTTTGCATTTAATGCGACATGTACTGCCAACCCTTTGGCTTGAACGAGATGAATTACTTGCCATTTTGATTTGAAAAGAATTCATAAATATAATTAGCAATTGTATGTACAGGGCAATTTTCTTGGAACTTGAGCCAATGCTTTGCAAGCAGCTTAAGCATTCGTATACGTTGGCAATTAATATCTTAGAAGGAATGATTAAGCCAAAGATGCGATCAACATTTGAAAAAATATGAGTTTTTCCTTGGGAAATGCAAAATACCTGGAGGATGACACCTCAGTCCTTGGCCATGCATAACACCGCCAATTGCTGCCACCAGCTTAGGCTAATTAATTAGTGCTTATTAGTTTTGCACACACAAACTGTACTTAGCAGACGCAACTGGGTGGGAAATTCGAGCAAGCCTAGGCACAACTTTCAAGTTGGTACTTGATTAATATCATGTTTATGGTGAGTAGACTACCATGCATTTCCTCGCTTTTTCTATAAATAGGCATCTAAGCAGTAGTGAAATCACACTTAGCGATTTGAGTAGAATTGGTATTAGGTAATTAGTTTAGTAGTTTAGCATTTGCAGTTGCATAGCGTTCTCATAGGTTAGACTTAGATGCTTTACATGGATAGTTTTAAGGTATTCACAGAAAGTATGACAAGATGAACACCCCAATTAGGCTAGTGTCATTGATAATGCCCATGTTGACAAGAATATTGTGGGCGTTGTCATTAATGCGTCCGTTGCTACTACTCATGCCTTGAACTGAAGACTTCTGTGTTTTTCTTTTTGCTTGCTGAAATTCTCATAGTGATTAGCCCATTTTTTGTATACATGCCTGAAAAAGGTTTTTCATAAAATATATAAAAAGAAGCAAAATATAATTATATACTTTTGGAAGCGTGGCCTTTGAGCCATTTTGAAAATGTAAATATCAAAGCATAGATAATGAAAATATATCCTTATATAATCATCTTGTTGTCTCCTTTTGGATTCTGCAACTGGGTTACCTTTTCCCTTTTCAGCATGTATGTATGAATTATGCATGTGGGCACTTATTTTTTTCGATTTGTTCAACTATGAGTTTATTTCCCTTACTCTCTGCAATAATGGGTCACTTGTTGTTTTCTGCCTTGAACCACATGATAAAATAAAAAGACTGGCCAACAAAACAAAAGGGAAAGAAAGGAAAAGCATATAAACATATTTACATGGGTATGGTAAGCAAGCTTAATTGAATATTTTCAAGTGAATTTCATTAACTAGAATTCCCAGCACTTCTTTTTCCATAGTTTCTAATTCATATGCATTGTGCTCCTTGCATTGAATTATCCTAAACAGACCTTCCCCAAGGCTATCAAACTTTCTGTGTTGGCCTGGCTTCATGACCCTTTCATTAAATTTTAGCACTAATTCTCTACACTTTAGGCCTTAGTCGGACGCTTTCTTGTCCAACCACCTTTTTACCACTTGTTGGTAGTTAGTCATGGTGGTCAGGGACTTTTCCCTTTTCTCTTGTACTTCTAGCAACTCGGCTAACCTCACCTCCATTGCATCATTTTTCTCTACTTCAATGGATTTTAGCAATTGCAGCGCCGAAATCTCCATAGAGATAGGCAATAACGCATCTTTTCCATAAACTAGCTCATATGGTGAAGTCTTCAGGACTTGATTTGGAGTTATGTGGTATGCCCAGAGTGTTGCTCAAAGGTTTTTGTGCCACTCCCTTTGATATTCTGACCCAATTCTTTTGAGGATTTAGACCAGATTTTTGTTTGTTCATTCGACTAAGTCGTTCCCCTATGGGTAGTAATTTGATGATGTTTTAAGGAATATGTCGTATGTAAGTGTGAATTGACTTACCTTGGAGCCTAGGAAGGCTTTAGCATTGTCGGAGATGATAGTTTTGGGTGGTCCAAACCTCGTTACCAGTTCTTCTAGGAAATCCACTATCTCTGCCTCTGTCGCATTCTTTAGTGGCACAACTTCAGTCCATCTTGTGAAGTAATCTATGGTTGTTAAGATCCATTTATGTCCTACGCTGGAGGCTGGGTTGATCATTCCAATGAAGTCTAAACCCCATTGTGTGAATGGCTTATTAACCACTATCAGATTGAAAGGCATTGCATAATTTTGTCTTCTTCCTGTAAAGAATTGACATTCCTTGCAATTTTTTACCAAGGAATAGGAATCATGAAAGAGGGTCGGCCAAAAGTATCCCGCGCACATGATTTTGATGGCAGTTGTCTTTGCGGAAAAATGCTCACCTGCAAAACTATTGTAGTAAGTGTCGAGGATCTTTTTTGCTTGCTATGTGGTAACACATCGCAATAGAACGTCGTTGAAATTTCTCTTGAACAAGATCCCTTCAATGAGCGTGAATTCGTTGTTTTGTAGCTGATAGAATCTCCTCTTCTGAGAAGGAAGTGTTGTCAAATAAAATCGCACCCTTGCTAAGCTATTAACTATAGCAACCTATTGACACATGGGGACACTTCGAGGTTGTGGGTGACCTGGGAATGAAGTGAAACTCCAGATTATGGGCTGGTTCCCCTCAAGATAACTTAAGAAAAGTAATGACAAGGAAAAGAGTAAGAAGAATATACTTGAAATTTTAAACCTATCACTAACAGGTGATACACCAAAGATAAAAATATGACAATACTGCAGAAAACTCATAGAAAATCTCAATAGAGCTAAACAATCTCACAATACAGAGATTTATGTTTATAAAAATGAGTCTATGTAAGGTTCTGATTGTTCTAATGCTTAACACAAGGAAAACAAGATGTTTTCACAGATATAAACACAATAGAAAGAGATCACTAACATAAACCAGCTTTATGACATAATATTCTTTACATCTAGTACTGAAGGAATCTGCTAAAATAAAGGATCACACAAAATTTTATCATGCAACTCACAACCAGTCACTAGAACAACAAAGAAAATATGTGAAGGAAATGACTTTCTATTGAGAAATTAAGAATTCTATGTGTTACAGATCTGTAGTATTTATAAAAAATGAGTTACAAAGTTTGAATAATGCTCTTTTTTAGCAATCTACTAACCAAGAACTACTTTACAAAGAGTTAAAAATGCCATATATACAAGTAAAAAACCAAAAGTGTCGGCCCCTGCCTTAGGGTTTACAAAATGAGTCTGTGCCTGGACACGTCGGCCCTAGAAGCGTTTTGGAATGAAGTTAACGAGGCATTAAATGTGCGTACCCTGTTTGCGTCGGTGAAAGCTCGCTCCTAGGCATGGCCTTTAGATCTTTTACAATGATCACATTAACTCCAAGCCTTCGTGTCCAACCACGAGACTTCGTCAGAGCCGCTTTGAATGCTCTACGGCATGGTCATTACTGTCAACCCATTTTTACCAGTCAATGCTCTAGCTTTTATCGTGACTCGCGACCTCTTCCCCTTCAGCTCCCCTGCTCTAGATCTTTTCGCAAGTTGACCTCCTTCGAGAAACCACATCAGATTTACCCTGTCAGACTTAAATGTCATTGCTTTACTGAGCTGACCCATGTCGCGCACATTCTATCAATCATTCTTTAAATGGGGGTTCAATCAGTCAAACTACCCATGATTTTCCCTAGCACCCTTTGATTGGTTGAATTTGTGCCACATAGATTTCGAGGCGGTCAAAGGTCGCTTCCTTAGAATCGCATGTCGGTGAGACACTAACCGTGTCTCCCTAATGCGATTATGCCCTTCAACAGTTATCAGCATAGCTTAGGACTATCGGCAGGAGGTCATAGCGAATTCCATCAGTTACATCAAAGACACCATTCTTTTAGTGAGACTCCACATATTCGGCAAGACGTTATGGCGAGACCAAACCCTTCGCTGAGCTCCCTTCATTTCGACAAGACCCTATCAGGTCGGTAGGACCTCATCACGAGCTCCTCAATGTTTCCCGAGCTTGGATCCTTCGACAGAGTCAGAGTCGGGATGAGAATCAAAATGGGACTAGAATCAGAACAGGGGCAAAAACAAACAGTCACGAAATCGAAACCGAAACCGAAACCAAATATGGACCTGAAACTTTTCTGAAGTTTCAAGTTCAGAGTCCATTCCGATCCTGCCCCCAGCAACATACAAGGCACGAAGGAAGAAAGAAAAACAAAGAGGAACAAAAAGGAGGAGACATCCCTCAATCACAGGCCATGAAGAAAAGAAGAGAAGAATGGGCGGAACCGGGGTCGGGGCTAGCGCAAAAATAGGAACTGGGACTTTGGAAAAGTTCCATCACTCGGTTTCAGTCTGCGCCCCGGGTCTGACAAAACAAAGAAAATGCCCAAACCAAAAAGGAAGCAAGGCGAGATTAGAACCAAAACTGACCTCGAGTAAAACACAGCGGGGCGGGGGCGGAAACAAATCTGACACTGAAACTTTCATCAAGTTTCAAGTTTGGATTTCATCTCGACCCCGCCTCTGACACTATACAAAGATGACAAAAAAGGATGAAAAAGGAAGAAGAAGAAGTGGGGAGAACATCCTGCAACCAAATTATTGAAACAAAAAGCAAAACGAGCAAGACCTACGGAATCGGGATTGGAACCAGAACAGAAACAGGAACTAGAACTTTTGGAAAAGTTCCAAGTTCGGTTTCAATTCCGATCTCGAGTCTGGAAAAACGAAGAAAGTTCTTAAGGAAAAGAAAACCCAAGGCACACAAAAACAAAGGCCAAAGGACGTCAACATAAATAGGATTGGAATGAAAACCAATCCCGGGTAGAACACAGCGGGGGCGGAACCTGGAACAGAAACTGGAACTGGAACTTTTGGAAAAGTTCCAAGTTCGGTTTCAGTCCCGATCACAGTCTGCCAAAACATAATAAAAATGGGAAAAAAATGCAAGAAGAAAGAAACAAAGGGAAACAACCACCCCACGGTCAAACGCAAAGGTCAAAGAAGAAAACGAGACGCACACAAGTGTGGAAACGAAACCGGAACCGAAACGAAAATGGAAACTGGAACTTTTGGAAAGTTCCAATGTTTGGTTTCGGTCCGACTCCACCTATGAAAGAACAAAAAGAAAAAGGGCCCAAGGAAAACAAAACGGAAGGGGGAAAACAAGGCAAAAACATAAGATGAAAACCCACCCAAAACTAAATACCTGCACGCTGGGCTCAACCCTTGTGGGAGCCACATTTAATCCATGTGCCGAATTTTAAAACGTAACTCCTCCCCCCCGCAGCTGCACAAGAAGTAAACAAGTTAGAAAAAAGTAACCCAAATGAAATTGTTCCTCCAGCTGGCCTTCATGAACACTTGAAACATAGGTTGCCTTGCCTGATTGAGCCCATAGGTGAAAATTGGGTCACAAGAAGGCCTGGCAAATATTTTCCTGTATGCATAAATCTTATCCTATCTGCCAGCCAACAACCCTTAGACTCTGGCTCATTTGTTAGGACTAGTTCCAGTTGTTCTTCTTCGATGGCCATTTCTTCATCATGCACAAGATATTCGCACAGTCCTCTTCCTCGGATAGCTTTTGTAGGCTTAACCTCAATGTTGTACTCAAGGATCTTGGTGATCCAATTGGCTCTTTTCTCGGTGATTTCTCCTTCCATGATATGTTCGTGCACACTAGAATGTGCAACATAGATAATCACCTTATTGCAAGAGATTAGGTGTTAGAACTTCTTGAGTCCCTTAACTATTGTAAACGCCTACCTCTCTACAAAGTTGTAGTTCGTTTCATATTCTTTCAGGGTCCAGGAGTGAAAAGCTATCGGATGTTCTCCCTTGCCCTCGTCATCTTTCTGAGTTAAGATAGTAGCAATGCTTGACTTGCTACTAAATACATACATTATGAAGTAGTTTGATAGGTCTTGGTTAACCAAAATAGGAGCAGAAGAGATAGAATCCTTGACTTTCTCAAAGGCTTCTCTGGCTTCTTTTGTCGATTTAAACATTTGATCCTTCTTCAGCATTAGGGTAATTGGCCTAATTATTCCTATAAAATCATAAATAAATTTGCTAATGAAATTTACCTTCCCTAAGAAGGACTGAAGGCCTTTCTTGTTGACCGGGAGGGGAAGTTCTTTGATTGCTTTCACTCGCTCAGGATCAATTAAAATTCCTTCTTTGGACACTATGTGCCCATGTAGTTTGCCTTGCGGTACTCCAAAGACACATTTTTTTGGGTTCAGGGATATCCCGAACTCTTGGAATTTCTTGAACACCATCTCAAGATGATCAAAATGATCATCCTTGGACTTGGAGAATACTATCAAATCATCCAAATAGATTAGGATAATCTTGTTGATTAATTTGCTGAAAGCGATATCCATTTCCCGCTGGAAGGTAGCTCCTACATTTGAGAGGCCAAATGGCATCTTAGCGTATGCGAACATTCCCCACTTAGTAGTGAACTTTGTCTTATGTTGATCCTCCTCTTTGACTCGGATCTGATTGTAACCGAAGAAGCCACCTAACAAGGAAAACATCTCCGACCTTGCCACTGTTTGTAAGATTGATTCCATTGAAGGTAGAGGGTAATAATCCTTCAGGGATGCTTTGTTTAGGTCCCAAAAATCCACACATAGGTGAATATATCCATTTTTCTTTTGGACCAGGACCAAATTGGATACCCACGTGCTATGCTTGATTGAGAAGACAATCTGCGATTAGATTAGCTTTGTTAATTATTGCGCTATTAGCGCTTCAATCTTGGGATTGACTGGTCTTTGTTTTTTGCGGACGGGCTTTTGCACCTTCTGCCAACTCTATTGTATGTTGGATAATGTCAAGATCATATCCCCTGAGGTCATCATATGACCAGGTCACCACTCCTTCATATTTTTCACAAAAATCAATAAGTCTTTCTTTATCGTGATACGAGACATCCTTCCCAACCTTGAGCTTTCTTCCATCTCCGACCTAAAGGTCTGCATAGTCACTTTTGTCTGCTACAAGCTTTTGTTTGTCATTTCTTGCATCGTCACAATCGAAAAGGTTTTCAAGAGTGATCAATCCTTTTGGGAGCTTGGTGGATTTCAGCTAGATGATTTGTCCTTCATAGGCTTCAACAATATTCAATTGGAGTTGATCACCAAATTCTCCCGACTACTGGATGAATGAGGCAATGTGTTCATCACTGTCAAAAACTTTCCAACTTTGGTCATTGTCTAGAATCGTTGGTTGGACTATCACTCATAAAGAGTGCTTGTTATGAATGAGATTGGAGGCAAGATCGAACTAAGATCCAATTGATGCCATGCAATCCGCATCAGTATTTTGTTCTTGGGGCACTGTTTGAATGTTGAAGGCTTTAAAACCCTCAATCAGGTCCCAAACTTGGTGTCTATAGGATCGCATGCAAACATTCTTGGCCGCAAAAATTCCTCGAACTTGATTAAATACTAGTTTGGAATCCTTGAACACCATTAGTTGTTTTATGCCCATCTATTCCGCAAGGCTGATACCTTACACTAATCCTTCGTATTCACCTTCATTGTTCGAACAAGCGAACTAGAAGCGAAAAGACCTCAGAGTCTTTTCACTCTGTGGGGATATTAAACATATCCCAACTTCTGTGCCATTCTTGCATCTTGCTCCATCGAAGTGCAACATCCATAGTTATGAGGCTTGGCTGCCTTTAGATTCTTTGACAACCTTCAAGAGCACTTGATATTCATCGTAAATGACATAGGTGCCCAACCCAGTAGCATGGTAGTTGTTGAAAGGGTCGGTATCTATATGTTCACTCAAAAGAATATCTTCTTGATCATTTCAGTCTCTGGTCACCTTTTCATCTTCTAGTAGCTCGGCGCAATACATTTCTTGCTTGGTGATAGAGGTATGCGTGGCTTCAAAATTGATCATGGCTTCATTGACTACATGTTCCAAATGTAAAGCTTCAAATTATATCTTCATCTTCGCACCATGCTTGGTTCTAAGGATCAAATGTGACCAATCCAGGGATAAATATCTGCCCACTTTTGAAGTAAATTCTAGAGATAGGCAAAGATCAAACATGGGGGGAACATCTATGATCATAGTGTCTTGAGGCACTATGATACTAAGGCAAGTGAATAGGGTCAAGGGAAGTGTTTTGATGACACCTACAATTTCGACTCTGTTTCCATCGAGTTGCATCACTCCTCTTTTTAAGGGTTCATAGCTAAGTCTTAGAGCTTCAACTATTTGTTTAAGCATAACTGTGGTGCTAGCACCAGAATCAATCATGGCATTGTGTAACAATTTCTCCCCTATAATGAGAGTTAAGAAGGGTTGAGGCTTCGAATTATCTCTTGCTTCAACAGGGGCTTCTGTTGTGCTATTTGTAAGAACTTTGGTAGAAGATGGTTGATCAACAACCCTTACTTTGGGCAACTGCTTCGTTGGCATTGTGCTTACGTCTTCCCTGAGAGCCTTCTATAGTAGCGTCTTTTGTTCTGGGATGGCTAGAATATCCCACAGAGACACATTAGCAGAGGATTTCTTCAATTGTTCCACCACATTAAACGGTAGAAGATTCGTAGGTTTCTGCTCCTTTGCTCTTGTTATAACAATTTTCTTTTGCAATGGGCATTACAGTAATGTTGCAGAGGTACTAGGCGTCTGGTCAAGAGTACTTTTAGGTTGCAAACTGACTAGTTGCAAGACAATTGGTTCGCCCGTAAATCTCCTCTTTGAGTGAGTGTTGTAGTCAGATTGTACTTGCGATGTTTTAGATGTGGATGCGTGGTGCAGGAGCACCTAAGGAACACTAGGAAACACTAGGCAATTAGGAAACCTAGTTTTTGAATTTTGTTTTACCTTTAGTATGTTACCATGAAGTTCATGTTGACCATTGGATTGATGAGATAGCTTAGGACTAAGTTCAATCATTAGATTGATGTTTGGAAGGTTTCATGTTTCTAGGAAATTAGCAAGAAGTTGCAAAATATTCCATTTTGCAACTTTGCCATAATAGGATTAGCTACAAGCAGCCAAGGAGTGGTTAAGGCCGAGCTTAACTATTTTAGAGGCCATATTTAAAGAGGTCCTTGACCTGAAAACAAGGTTAGAAGCATTGATATTGTGGAAGAATTTTGTGAAATTGAAGGAAAGACAATGTTTTGTGAGTCATTTTTTGATTTTTGCTTCAAAGAAGAGCTTTAATGGATTGAATTTATTACTGTTTTGTATGGAGGATGTAGTGTTGTTAGTCTTCTAGTTTTGTGTGCATTATTTAGTTCCTTTATTCATTTTTAATCACTGGTTGTAAATAATTTTGCTTTAACCCTGTTGCTGGTCTGAACCAGACAGTCTGGAAAGAATGGAGTGCTAGACCACTTTCCCACCGTACAAATTGTATGGCCCTTTGGGAACAGTGACTAGGATCCATGTGTGTACATATGGTAGGTTTTATGGTTTAGGTGTGCACAAGAGTTGTTGGCAAAGTCTTGCCCTAGGCGAGCCAAGAAGAGTTCGGCTAGGGAAGACAAGGAGTGTTAAGCACCTAACTTGCAAGGGTGATTAAATTTTGTTGTTTTTCCTTTTTGAGAAGGTAGATGGAAGTCTCACCAAGTTCTGGTAACTAGGAGGAAGCTCCATTATCACATTAGGTCAGAGAAAGACTTAGCAAATTGGAAGCAGCCAGAAGAGGCTTGAAAACCCTAGATTTTGGCCAATTTCAAGTTGAGGCCTTGTACGGTTGATGAAGACTCAAGACCTCAAAAATCCTTGAGAGGTGTCCATTTGAAGCAAGAACCTCAAAGAAATATTGGTGGTTATTTGGAGAAATTGTGAGAGACAACTAGTTTTCTCGGAGAAGGAGACCTAATTGGGGCTCTTGGGCTAGTAGCCTTTTTAACCCTAGATGAGGGTTTGGTGAAAGCGATGAAAAGGTGGAGTTTGGTGAACCTTCAAGAAACCCTAGGAGGATGGTTTGAAGTTGTTGGAGACATCTCTATACCCCTACAAGATCTAAATTGAGTGTTGAGGTATTGTTAGTCTTTAGGGCAGATTAAAGGCTAAGGAAGAGTTAGAGTTATTGCACCAAGATTGTCTTGGTTGGTTGAATGGTGATGGTAGTGGGGTTGGCCAGGAGAACTAGGGGTACCTAAACATACAAAGGGACCTATAGGTTAAGGTGGTGGAGAAAAACACCAAGGAGGTCTTGCAAGCAAGACCTAGAGTAGGAATTTGTGATTGATTCCTCCAACCCCCTCCCTATCAATGCGTCATTGGAAAACACTACCTCTTCTTCTTCCATCCATGAGAAGAGTGTGTGGTCAGGGGCGATGTTCGCTTCTTTCTCTAGTGGCATCCCTTACATTTGTGCGGTAAGCACTATGTTATCCATCTATGAAGAGGTGTACACATAGCTTCTGGGATATGACGTTGTGGCTTGGCTGCGCTGCTCCGCCACCTTTTGTTGTAGGTTGTTGCATGTGAAATTTTGGGGCATATGTGAATCACCGCAAGGGAAGCACTAGGGATTGGTGTCATCCGCTAAATTGTTTTGTCCCACGATCATCTCTATCCTCAAACTTAGGTTAACGCTCTGCAACAGAGTGGGCACCGATACCATTTGATTTGTTGTTTGTGCCTGCGGATTGGCATGAGCGCCTCCTTGGAACTGGTTTTGTTGGTAAGAGGACCTTTTGCTTTGATAATTCTAGTAGGCAGGATTCAGAGGTACGAATTGGTTGTGGTTGATAATGGTTATCTCATTGACAATAGTCTGCAACATCTCCTTGAACTCACCCATCTCTTCCTTTGAAGAGCCAGAAGTGGAGGCAACATTCTGCGACACACTCAGATACGTGTACATGGATTGAGGAGGAGCCGATGTGCTGGTAGAAGGAATCTCCTGAGTAGGAACCAATATTTCTAGAAATATGGGGATGATGGGCCGAGGTGACAACTTCCCAGCATCTATCAAATTATTCTTTGCTTTAACAGTGATGCTATATGTGCCCGGTAGTGTGGTTCCGTCGAAAGACTAGATCATCATTAAAATGTCAAGATTGATAGACTTCAAGTAGAACATGAATACTAGATCAGGCAATGCGTGGATATCCACTTGAATCCTCTGCCAGCTTGTATGGAACTGAGCATTGAAGTCAGCCATGGCTTGGTGCGGGGCCCACTTTATGGCAAAGAGCTGGTAATATAGTGATGATCGGTCTCCTTCATTTGAAAATCTTTGGTAAAAAGTATCTCCAAGTTCATCCTAGGTACTGACAGAATTTTTCAATAATGTGTGGTACCAATCCAGTGCCCTTCCCTTGAAAGAGGCAGTAAGTAGCCTTAACGCCACATTTTGGGTTGTAACCCCATGTACCAGACATATGTCTACAACATCTTGCAAATGTTCGGACAATGTTCTTGAGCCATCTCTGGTAAATTTAGGTATAGCCTTTAGGACGGAAATCAGGATAGCAGCCCAAACAACAAGCACTACTAGTGCAAAAAGAGGGCTTTCGACATCCTATGCCACATAATTTCTATTAGTAGCAGGCAACATGGCTAGTGGAGAGGGAGGAGGAAGCAAAATGTTCACTAATTAGGTGGCAGGTTATACTGTCCCTAATGGTGGTACTAACAAACCATGATTATTTGCTATTTGGGAACTAGTAACAGGTTGATAGCTCATAAACCCTTCTAAAAATTTGATTCATTTAAGCTCAGTCCCACCGAGCGTGCTAGGAAAAAGAAAAATTGTTGATGCCAACAATTGGCAAGGTGACAACCCTTTGTGGGAAACTAAGTTTATAGGGGACTTATTGTGCTAAACTGTGTGACCTCTAAATTTTTTAAGAAGCTGACTTCTTCCATTAATGGGGGTTTGGAATGGGAAAAGGAAGCAGATATAAAAATAAAAGGTCTAACTAAGGCGATGCACAATAATTTAGATAAAAGGCACGATAAACCTATCTTTTGGATATGATCTAAGGGCCTGCTTAGCAATTTACCATGTCCTAGAATAATAGAAATTAAGGATTGTAGCATGAAAAACTCATTCAATGACATCAAATAATAATCACACCCATTTACTGAAAAGAAGAGTCGAAAGACATGATCTAAACCAACAAACTTGCATTCAAATTATAAAAGTATGACAAATAAACCATTCAAACAATAACGGCACAACATAAAGTTTATCAATAGCATAAGAAATAGAGAGGTCGAACAATGGCACAGTCTGTGAGTTCTTGCAATAATCTAAACAATACAAAGGCCCGGTCTCTCCAAAAAATCATGTAATTCTAAAAACTGGTGAAATAGCATGTAATCTCCAAACTTGTAACCTTGAACATTGGAACCTTCAGAACCCTTCCTTTGAAGCAAAGAGCAGTATTTATAGCAAGCCTTCCACCACTTGGTGAGAAGCAACCGAAAAGATTCAGAATTTGAGCAATGATGTCGAGGCAATGATCTCCCTCGGCTGTTGTAACAAAAAAGATTGAAGACACAGCATTTGGTCACCCTCCATTTAGGTGCATCCCTTACGAATGATGGCAGTGGTCTAGCAGAGTCTCATGCAGACAAGTGTCACCCTTTATGATAAGCGGTTAGAACACATTGTAGCATATCATAGCCCTTTCTCTGCTACATCCCTTGCATTGAAGAAGTGTGCACCGAAGAGACGCATGGCAACATTTCGCTGCCTGTGGTCGATTTTTCTTTTCTTCATGGAAAACTTGCGCTGAGATGACATATAGCAGATTGTTTATTATAGACAACGCCTATAAGACCCACCAAATCATTATGCGAATAGGAGCTATGTGGCATGCGGGCGAGGGATGATGATGAAGTGAAAGGAAGCAATCAAAATAACTTGCGGTGAAGACACATGGGAACATTTTAGTGGTTGATAGAAGAGCAAGGAGAAAAAACCTTCGGAAAGCGATGAGCAGACGCATGGCAGAGGCCACAATGACAACCAAAAGGGGGCCGATGAAATTCATTGAAGGCCTGGGCTGGTACTTAGCCAAAAATCAAAACCCGAAGGGAGCATGGTGAATTTTGAATTCACACTTAAAAGATATGTTTTTAAAAAAATATTGTTTCTTCAATGGCTAGCATTTTAAAGCTTTATAAACCTGTAAGCTCCTAACACAAGGATACTAGTCTCATGGATTATACAACCTTGATATCTCTATCATGCTTGCTACAACATGATCTTGTAACCTAAAAGAAACTAGAGGGTAGTCATTCACATTGAACATGCAGTCAATTCACAAGAGACAAACCCTAACTCGTGTTCAGTAGAAGAGAATCCTTTAAACAAATGAAAAACACTCAAAGAGATCCTTCACAAAAAAAACTTGTCAAATGAAGAGCCCAAACTTAATGAATCTACAAGTGAAATGGAGAGAGGTCTTTCATAACCATAGATCCACCATGATTGCTTTTACTATCTGAGACTCTAAATCTATGCATGCTCCTGCATAGCCAAGAAACAATGACCTTTAAGGTCTCCAAACTTCTTCCCAACATCCACCTTTCATTTTGAATGCACTGTTAACATGGGCTTGATCAACAACCATGCATTCTTCATGTTTGAAATTGGAAATAATGAATGCATGCACTCTTCATTTTGTTGAACTAATGCAAAACTTCTTCTAGATGCTCATCAAGGGCTGATATAAACCCTAAACACCATGAAAGACCTTTAAAATCTTGAAGAACACGGTGAAGAATGCAATAAAGAACTAAAAACCTAGGAGAACTCGAATACATCCTGCATAAAACTCAAAAATCTTCAATAAAACCCTTCCTCCAAACCTTTTAGTGTGGTTTAGTTATTTTTAACCAAAAGGAGCCTTTTGGACTTGGATATTTGACCCTTAACATTATCATTTGAATAATGATAATATTAAAAAGGGAGATTTCTTTAAAATATGCTTTCAAAACTTGGTAAAAGCAAGGCTTTTATTATCTCTTTTTTCCCCTTTTGATAAATCCTATCAAGTGGGGACCTTGTGAAACCTAGGATATTTGACTTATTGATCCCTTTAATGCACTATTTTAACTTGTAAAGTAAAAAATGGTATTAGTACCATGACACTATGCTCATGGAACTCATGGAGTGATGGGATGCAAACACCTCTACCTTCCATCTTCCAATGGGAAAGGTGACAATCACACTGAAGGATGTACACTGTATTCTTCAATTACCCATTCGTGGTAGGAGTGTTAGACATGATGATGGGTAGACCACAGAGGAGATCTTAGATTATCAATTTTATTGCACTGGCTGCAATATGCCTTGTGAGAGCAATGGTTGGATTCTACTATGATGGTTATTACATGCAAGTGTCAATGTTCCTCTTTCATGGATTTTGATTATTATAGTAGCGTCAATTGTTTCACTAGAAAAGCAAGGCATACACTTGCATGGGGGCCTTTTCCATTAAATATGAGCAATGGAGAGGCAACAAACTATGTTTTCTTGGGAGTGAAGCATGTTAGCACATTTATACCATGATCTTGAGTGATATATACACTATAAGGAACATAGTCTAATGGTGTGGACATTGCTTCAGGTGTGGGATTTTGAGTACATCACTTGCATATGGCCTGCAAGATATCCCATGGAGGCACCATGGACATATCCCCGTGTCTTGATCTATCCACTTAGGAGACCTTGGCATTATGGAGATTTTTTTGTATCGAAATGTCACTTTTGATCAACTAGATGGTGATGACATCATATGGAGACCCTACAAGACCTTATTGGTTTGGGCAAGATGCAATGGGACCAGTTATTTATTGGTTGATATGAATATATTATTATGCCATTCTACTATGATTGAGTGATGAGATAATTTGGTTGTCCTTGGGTAGTACCTATCATTCGATCGACCTATCTTAGGTCAACTTGTAGCATTGCTAGAGAAAAAGACATACCACACCCTACCATCATAGATGTCTCCTTGAGTGACTCAGATGATGAGGAGTAGTACATACAACCTATATCTAACATGGATGATGTTGGAATCACTATTGTATACAATAGGTGGTGGGAGACCACATGTCCAGATCTTGTATTCTTGGTTGACCATCCAACTGGAAATATTGGGCTATGGCCACAACATCGCGAGGATCATGAGAATGAGGATGAGGATGGTGATGGAGATGTAGGAGGAGATGATGATGATGAAGAGGAGGATCAACAACCATCTGCTGTAGTAATGGGAGGTCTATAGGAGCACGAGGAGGCTAGAGATACCCCTAAGGAGAGACCTACATCTTGTCCTCATGTATCATGAGCACGTCTTATGACACTTGAGAGACCACCCATCTATGAGCATGGAGAGAGCAGTAGTGCAACACCCACCATACCCTCAGCCCATCAACGGAGTCCATGCATGGGCACCATATTTGCATGTCGAGATCTCAACTAGCGAGCTGGTGATCCAGGTTTATGATATGTTTGATGTTTACTTCATGTTCCTTTATATGCCATATTTTAATTTTATGCTTTATATTATGCTTGTATCTAATGTTATTCTATGTTTTCATTCATTTTCAATTGATAATCAAGATTGGCTTGACTTTATGGGTCGAGTGTTATCATATATAGTTTTTGAGATGCCTCCTCATGAGCAAGTACATGCTGAGCATAGGCCACCACTAATTGTGGGGTGTCATGCACATATATTTGACCCTATATCACGATGGAGGATGACATATGAGGATTTGAGAGTCACTCACAAGGATCTAAGAGCCAAGATAGATCAACCTCCTGTTGTAAGTGAGGCACATACCATCTTATGGGTATGGGCATAGAGAGATCATTTATAGGAGCAACACACAACAATGCTTGTGGCTAATGCTGAGATTAGAGGTCAGTTGTGGGTTGTCTTGACACAGAGTAGCTCTAGGAGCCATTCACAATCTATAGTCTCACATTGACCACCACCACCATGTCCCAAGGAGTTTGATAGCCATAGGCCTACTAGATGATTATGTATTATTTTTATGACACACCACATTTTGTTAGAGTGGTGATATGATGATGTATACAAATTCCATGACATATATATATATGTTTTACTTGATTTATCTATTTTTCATGCTTTAGTACTACATATGTTTTTTTTGTTCGAATAACATGCATTACATTTCCATATATGTCAAATTGAATAAAATTGTGATCTATTAAACAATTTAGTTAAGGATATTTAATAACTCCTACAATGATCTAATTGATATATGTAAATGAATGATGTGATCTAACCAAACAACTAAATCTAATTGTCTAATTGGATGCTACATTTTTTACTAAGTGTTCATATGTCAAACTAGACACAATTATGATTTAATTTAGATAAAATTAAATTCTTATAATGATCTAATTTAACATGCACACACAAACTACTGAATAATATACATAATAAGTAATAATCCAACTATGAAAAATTACTCTAGTAATTCTGGACACACAAATGTTTGTCAAGAATGAAGAAATATGAGAGAATAAAAAAGAACATCTATTTAATCTAATCAACATGCTTTAAATACAACATATTATTCAAAAAGATGATATTAAGTGTAAAATCTATGCAGACACATAACATTGATAGGTTCTTTGAGGTGTGTACCGTCTATCATAGAAATATTGTATTCTCTTGATCTAAAATCTTCATCACTAACATAAGGTCCTATCTGTTGATGGGTGTTTTGCACACTTTCTCAACACAGGCAGTGCATAGGTGCACTACCTCTCTTGAAAGGAAATTTCCAACAAGAAGTCACTGAAAATCACCCCAAGGTCTCTCGGGTGTCAAGTCATGACTTGCATGGAACTCTTCATTTGATGTTTGATGTGATTTTGCTGGTAATCACAGGGCAAACTTACGTAGCTAGATGCAAAGTGGATCTTAAAATCTGAAGTTTTTGAGATGGGATTCAAGGTTCACTTTGTTGTAGGTTCAAACAACAATCTAAAACTCCAGTGTTTTCCTTAAGTTTTGGCTTTACAATGTGCAATGAACCTTAGCATAGGTTGTTTCTAAAAAAAAGAAAAGAAAAAAAAAATAGGGAAGAGGGAAGGTTCCTGGATCTGTAACTAACTATGAACAATGATCATGGAGGTTTTGATATGGACAACTTCCTTCAAACAGGATTCCACTTAACTAAGAAACCTCTAGTATCATGAAATATGTGCCATCTTCCAAGGTCTGCATATATTTTACCATTCACCCACCACATACAAGCATGAATAAAGATAAAATTTTAAAAACAGCTTCAAGTTTCAGCCCAGACTAACTTTACAAGACCATTTACCAACAACAACTAGCAAAAAGTATGGATTGGAAGGCATCAACACAGCATAAATTTCTACAATCATAGAACAACATTACCAATATCTATTTAAGAAATTTAAAGCTAACTAGAACAACAGTGTAAATCTAACTAAAACATATAATAATGGGAGATTGAATCATGAAACATGTGGAAAACATATAATAATGGGAGATTGAATCATGAAACATGTGGAAAACTCAAAAAGTACACCAAGTCAATGTATTTTCATTAGAAATTTTTGCAGCATGTCTTTACAACAACTCAATTCTCTTCAAAAGAAGAGGAGACCCCCTATTTATAGTGCCCAAAAAAGTAGAACGAATGGCCAAGATATAATCTCATTGTGTGGCCAAGATTCACTACAAATTAGGGTTCTACCTACCCCCCAATATATTACAATTTAAAATACAACTTTATCCCTATTTTGTCCCCAAGTGACAACACTGTAGCATTTTGTCCTTTGTTGATTGCCCTTTTGTTGTAGCTATTCTCTTACAAACTCTTCACTGATAATAGGGTTGCCTTCCTGCTTCTTCAAAGCTGCATACTCCATGAACTTCAAAATTACTGGCTAAAGTTTGTCAACCTCCAAAATCTCAAATTGTAGCAATTGATAACTCCATTCCTTGGAGTTATCTGCAAGTCTTTTCTAGTCTTCATCATACTTGACAGTGTGGTCTTTGAACAGTTCTGACTGGGCGAAGGCGTGGGCGACAAAACTCATGAAATCTGTAGTTATCTCCATTGACATCTTGTCCTCCATGCCCTTTTGAAAGTGGGGCTTTATTTTCTCTGGATCCATTTGCACTGCAGTCATGTCATACCCTGTCATCAGCCTCAAATATCAGGCGTAGTCTGCTCTAATCTCTTTGACCCACTCAATAGCCGGATCCACTTTATTAATCACCTGCTCCAATCTTTCTTTTCAGTTCTCAAAGTCCCACATCCATCAGCCAATGATCATCCTTCTTGAATGCAAGCTCCTTTTCCCATGTTGTGCTTGGCAATTTGAGAATAGCTTCGATCTTTGGGTAGGTGGATCTATACGTCACAGGGAAGTCAATGCAAAGTTTCTTCATGCTCTCCAAAGACTGCTGTAAGTCTAAGAATTTGTTGGTTGTTCGAATAGCCCAACTGATACCCATATTTCTGACGTATAGAACTTGTTGGAACTAGTTTTCTGTAGTTTTGTCCAGGTTCTTTCTCTTTTCCAGCTTGTCAATTTTCTCTTTGGACAATAGTTGGGACGAAGCCATAGATGTGGTGGGAATTTCTTCTATTGAGGACCATTGCTAAATGTATGCCATCAGGTCAGCTACCAGTGTCTTTAGCTCCTCCTTTGAAACTTTATCCTATTGTATCAAATGCACTACTATGGCAATAGACTCTTCGAGGTGCTCCACCTTTTGCTCTCCGGTAGTTGTTCCCAAGTCAATGGTGGAGATATTATAGCTCATCCTTTCTTTTCCCACCACTGGCGTTGCTAGCTGCACAGTTCAGGATCCAGAAGCATCCATCATCACCTTAGATATGATTTTGGGCTTCTTCTCTTTCTTGGTAGTGATTTGTGCCTGGGCTAAGATAGCCTCCAGTCTTGCTCTTAGATCCTTTGGGGCAAGAGTTTTCTTCTCAAGTTGCCTTTCCAACCATTCGGGCATAACAAATTTTCCCTTAGGCGATTCACGATCACCCTCGCCCTCCTTTGTTTGAATCTCCATTTCTTTATCGCTGGGAGCCTTTTCTTCCATTTTAGTGTCTTCTCCATCTTCCTCATCAGACTCTTGGATGAACACAAGGTGTTTGATGGGAGGCTTAGTAGGCAATCACTCTTGAAGACTTTCTTCTTTCTCAGTCTCCATTCCTTCCCTTTCTTCATCTTGTTCATCCTTATGCACATACTCCTTAGGTTGTTCAATCTCGAGGCCTTTGTTAACTTGAACCTCACCTTCAAGTTTTTCCTCTTCTACATTCTCTTATTCTTTATGAGGAGGTGACACATCCTCTTGCTGTTCCCTTGTAGGGAGTTCCATATTTTTTGTTTTCTTGTCATCTTCTTGCCTTTCTTCTCTAGGAGGTGACCTTTCTACCTCTTCCCTGACATCCTTCAACTGCCATTCCATTTCCTCCTTGAAATCACCATCAAATGTTTGTACAATAATTTTGCCACCTGCATCCTCCTCTTCGTCTCCACTCTTGGAAGATCCTGTTTCTTCTTCTTCGCAAACCACCCTGACAAATTTATGGTGTTCATGATACTCATTGGCCTCTTCCTCCATTGCTTTTGAAGTTTCCATTTCCTGCTTCTCCCATTCTTTCAGAGATTAGCATTGTGGCTTCCATTGTTGGTGGTCCCGTCAGAGGTTTCGAGGGTGGAGCACTGGCGAGGACTTGCGCTAAGGCAGCTTGGATGGTGTGATCAAAAAATATTTGGGAAATCTTAGAGGGGACATTTTGCATGTGTCGCAAGAAGGCCTCTGGCAATGTGAGTGCGAGCATTGGTATTGTTGTTGCTGCCAGTGGAAGCAATGTAGTGGGTGACATGGAGGCGAAGGAAAGTGGAGAAGTTGTGGCAAAGGAGAATTCAACCAATATCACAGGTCCAGTTGGCAGAGAGGAGGCAAGATGGACTGAGATGTCCACCGTAGATGGGGAGGTGGCAACCATGGCCTAGGAAATGGATGGAAGAGCAACGGAAACAGGGAGAGCCGGAGGAGATTTTTGTCGATCCGTTTTCCCTTCCTCACCTTCGTGAAGGGGATCCTCCTGAAGTGTTGGTTGTCCCACGACGCTTCCCATTTGTTTGTGCCTCTTCGAGGGTGAGCCTTCCGAATCTTTTCTTGAATATACCTTTGGATTTGGCAACTGCTCCGCCCCAATCCCTTTCCTCTTCTTTGATCTTGTGAGCGGAGGATATTTGGATGTTCCTCCTATTGAAGTTGTAGCAACAACATCCTCTATAGCACTAGGCTCACTCTTGAGCCCTTCATATGTTAGGACAACCCCTTGTTTCTTCAATTGGGCTACTTGTCCATTAACCCATTCTTTGGTACGAGCCACGATTGGCTTGATTATAATATCGAGGTCATCAACCTCTTGCTCATCCCAATCTATTGTTGGCAGCAGCAAGCTTGTGACTGCATTGTACCTAGAGTCCATGATGGTGCTTTCATCTTCTTCAACTTGATCAGGTATAGGGAATGATTGTACTCTTTTTATGAAGTACGCAGTCATTTGCATGTAATGCCTTGCACGCACTTCCCTGTCATCCTGGAAATCTACCCAGAAATCTTCCACATGATGCACATGGGTGTACCCTAGTCCTAGTGCTTTCCTTACATGCCCATATGGGTCCATCTGTGGGTGAGCATTGTGTAGGTGAAAATGATTCTCTACCAATTCCTTCTCAAAATTCCTAGCGCACTGGGAGGTTTGTAATTTGTACATCCCTTGGCCAAAAGTTAAGGGATAGAGGATCCCTGCCAAGTGTTTGCTGCCAAGGACTGAATGCACATTCTATAGTTTTTGGGAGATCTCAATAGTAAGATCTAGTCATTGGGGTATCGAGGAAGCTTATTCGGCCTCTCTATAAAACCTTGGGCACGAATATATGTGAACTTGGGGTATTGAATGAATAAGAAGGCGTACTATTTCAAGAATGACCGAGCACTGTGAGAGACTCTTCTTTCAAAATCACCTCCAAGCAATCTGATGATGTGACTGACGAAGGTGTCATTCACCCTGCAATATTCCTTCTTAAAATTCCTAAATTGGAGCTGGGGATATCTATCATAAACCTTCAATGTATGACCCGGTTCCTCATCAGGTGCCACAAACAATCCACTATACTACCTATACTTGGCTAGTGAGTACATAAGATAGGAGGTCATGTAGAACTTGGAGGTCTTCTTGACATTCATGAACTACTTGTGGAAGCAGTCGCTTATTATGCCTTCCCAGTAGAATGAAGCTTTTGTGGTGACATCTTCATCCCCACGAAGGATTTGCTCTATGAAATACACCATCCACTCTTGCAAATATGTAGCAATGGGGAGGCCCATCACTTTGCTCAGCATGGTGACCAAGTCATGGTAGTCCTCATGGAAGTTGTTGCAGAAGAGCTCTTGAGGAACCTTTGCAGTGCTGCCCCTTTTTTCTTTGAGCCAGTACTGGTTTATTAGCTTCTTGCAGCCAGTCGAGTCCTCATCCTACATTACTTTACATTATGCTATATTTGGCATCTCCATCTCCCCAAAGGTGGGGATGTGAAATTTTTTCATAATCGCCTCACCCGACATGTTAGCAAGGATGTTTCCATCTCTGTCAACAATTGTTTGCGTCTGTGGCTGATATTCCTGCCAACAAGCCATGACCAATTTAGGGGGTATGAGGGACGAAGGGAAGCCTAAAACTTTAGAAATTCCCCTTTGTTTGATTATTCTTGCATTGTTAGTCTTAAGATGGACTCTGACCCTTTGCTTGAATTCATCAATATCGATGTGGCCGATATTGGTATCTGTAATTTCCTTCCAGTCCATGATGATTTTTGAATGCAAAGGCTCTCCCTAAAATTGGTACTTCATCGAGTCCTCGTCCTCTTTTCCACGAGGAAATTTTTCTACTTTCTTCCCTTTGTCTTTTTTTGTGGCCGCTCTCAAAGGTCCCGCACCCGATTCCATATATCCTGCAAACATGACACAGTGAGCATAACCAATCAAGAGAACACAAATGCTAATCATAATTCCATAGACGATGTCCAATTAGGTGATATATCACTCATCAAACCATACTTTTACTATTAGATGTAGTTAGTAATCAATTGGATGGAGTTTGGGTAACTCGGGCCCGGAGGGCCGGACTTCCTTGGTAGAAATGTTGTTTGAAGGGCGAACAGGGTAGGGCAATCTGGGTGATTTCTCCCAACTTCAGATTTTGATGGTTTAAAAGGCTCGTGTAAGAGAGGGTTAAATTTGAGCACGTGGGTCGAGATTGGTTTTTTAAATCGAAGGTCATTTGGATCACTTTTGGGCACCCAAAGATACAAGGCCGGAAAGTTGTCCGGGCTTCGCCGTTTGGAACGGCCAGAAGGCAATGGAATTCTGGTGTTGAAATTTTGAGTTTCGAGACTCAAGAGGTCAAAGGATAGCCAATGTTTCTTCTTCACTTTGAGGTGCTTAGGCCAAAGGGGGCAAAAAGCTGTTGGGGTTTGGCTGTTTGGAACAGCGAGCACTGAACGGAAACCCGGCGGGATCGGCCCGGTGGACCGGATCCGGCGTCAGGCTTGGCTGCTAGGTTCCTTTTGCAAATTTTTTAGGTGATCAGGATAGTGGACTTCAAAGGTCAGAAAGATGAACCTAATTTTCCCTTTCACATCGGCTGAAAGGGGACAAAATCCCGGTGGACGGGACCTAGCGAGGGCAAGGACGCCAAAGTTCGTTGTTGGTTGTTCAGGCAATGCTGGAATGTGCGAGACCCGGGATGCGAAAAGCAGCGGGTATTTGGCCACCTAAAACATCGACATCAACGTGAAATTCTGTGGATGGAACTCCACGGTCCGGGGTCCGGTGGGGGCTTGTGATACTTTCTTCGTTTGATAGCTTGGACGACATAATACAAAGTGAACTCCGGGGTCCAAATGGATGGGGCCGTCATGCCATTCAGAATGGCGGAAGCGACATGGAGTCCTAAGGATGGAGTCTCGGGGACAAAGTCCCACAAGAGCAGGCCCAGAGAGCTCAGGTGGAGGCTGAATATGCAAGTTTGTTAAGTCCGACGATAATCTGCCGATGAAAATATAGGGAGGCAGGACTGAGAGGGCATCTCGCCGTTTGGTCACTTGTTTATTTGTTGAGTTTTAACGGCAACGGGTTGGTGTGGGTTTGGAGGGTGTGAATTCCCTATGCGAAGAATGGCGACAACAAGGCCGATTTCCAGTTTTGTCTTAGAAGATGCTTAGGATGTTTTTCTAGAATTTCAACACATGGGTTTTTTAGGTGTCATCATGTTTTACCAAATTAAAGCGTTTTTAGCCCATGTTTATTTATCTTTTAAGCGTAAAATATCAAAGAAAGTCACAGTAAAGTGGATGGCAAACCTACCTCAAAATTCTGGTGAAAGAGGTTGTAAAATCCACCAAGGATAGTCGAATGATGACAATGGGCGCGAGGGTGGCGGGTGACAGATGCATTGGACTCCTTAGAAATCACTTTGAACTCCTCTGGAAAACCTAATATATGAAAATGATAGGTCGAGCTAGATATTTATACCCCAATTAGCATTTAATACAGCCATTAATGCCAGTACGGATGATAGGAGAGTTGGTGGGTTTAAATTTACGGACAGTGGCGGGAGGACCAAGGTTTGAGGGCTGGAAGGACGCGGTCAAATGACCACTTCAATCATTTTGCAAACCATCAGTGAAAGGGAGCCCAGGGCCCAGAGGATGGAGCATTGGCATAGGTTGGCCATCAAAACAACGAAGTCAATACAAAGTTGAGAGAAGTCTAGGAGTTGGGCATGGCAGAGGAGAAGGCAGTCTGTTTTTAGTGTAAGTTAAATAGGGTGGAAAATAAGGAGCCAGGTCCTAGTATTTGTGAAGATGAAAGCCTTCTGCCGTTCAGAATGATGAACACCCGACAGAAACCCGGCAAGGGAAACCCGGTAGGGTGGGCCTGCCCGACCCCAAGGCCGTTGGCAGAAGCAAATTGCCAAGAAAACTCCACAAGGAACCAAGAACTAGCCAAATTGGAGGGGATGAAACACGGTCAACTTAAGATGAGACCCTGGAGGCACGTTAACCATTTAGGGCATCAAAAGTGGGGCACGAAAAATGAGGCGATGACAAAATGACCCGACAAGGTGAAAGAAAAGAGGGTCCTTGTTCCGAATGGGGCATGTGTGCTAAGGGCACAACACTATCCAATTCAAACTACATTTTCCTTTCTCTCCTAGTGTCGCATTTATATTAAGTTTATTCTCATATAGCACTAAGTCACCTTTCTAAAATGAATGATGAATAATGCTATTGTTATATTTTCATTGCATACTTTTATAATAAGCTTGAAGATGTTCAAGAGTATTTATACGTTGTTCATTGAACATTTCAAGTTGTTGAAGTCATTCGATAAGAGTTATCATCTATAATGTCATTAAGAAAGATTCGTAAAGAAGGAATTTCCAACTCTAAAGGAATAACATCAATGCCATAGACAAGGTTGTAGAGACTATTACTTGTAGCCATGCGAACACTTGTGTGGTAAGCTCACAACGTATAAGAGAGTTGAGTATGCCAATCTTTATTATGTTTGTTAACTGTTTTTCACAAAAAAAAAATCAATTCTTTTGTTATTTGCTTCTTCTTGGCCATTCGATTGAGGATAATGTGTAGTAAAATGTTGTATATAAACTTTTTCTAAAAATTTATTTAGTTCCTTATTTTTAAATGGTGTACCATTATTTGTAATCAAAGTTGAAGGAAGACCGAATCATGATATTATGTGATCTAAGATAAAATTACAAATAATTTCAATCATCATGGAAAGAAGAGGAACCACCTTGACCCACTTTGTGAAACAATATGTAGTCATGATAATAAAGGTAGAGATAACAAAGGAGATATCTTCCCAATAAGATCCAAACCCCACACAAAAAATGACCAAATAGCTACTTAGGCACAAATTTTATGAGCAGGAGCATGAATCAAATTGTTATGTTATTGACACTTAGGACATTTTTTAACAAAGGCGAAAGAATCGTGTTCCATGTTTTTCCAATAATATCCCATACGAATTAAAGTTTGGACCAAAGATTGACAACCAAAATGTCCCCCATGAGAACTTGAATAGGATTCCTTGAGGGCCACAGGGATCTCTAATTTATTAAGGAAACAAAGAAGGAGAACATTATATGATCTTTGATATAATACATTAACCAAAATTATGTATCATGCTGCAATTTTTCAAAGATGAGCAAAAATGTTTTTGTAGTAGGTTTAGGAAAAATACCATCACACAAGTATTGAAATATGTGTATCATTCATTTGATTTATTGATATGACATATTATCTTTAATTTTATGTTATTGGAGATTGATGGTGATGTGAGATTATAAATGGTAAATTGAAAATCCATGGAAGCATCATCGAGGGATATAAGGTAAGTCATACTTGCCATTCATCCACATGTCAATTATCCTTACATGGAATAATGTCTATAGTATACGAGGCAGAACATTTTAATATTGTTAACACCAAATCACGATATTGGGATAGTTTATCTTGTTTTTCTTGATATGATCCATTAATTTTTTTATGATTAATTGAGAATCTTCAAATATGAGAAGATGATAAATATTCAAAGATAATGATACACACAAAATAGCAATAAGATCCTCATATTCCACTATGTTGTTTGTATAAAGGAAGTTTAGATGGTATGATAAGAGAATTGACTTACCTAAAGGAGGTAATATAATCACTCCAACATCGGAGCCAATTCGACACTTAGAACTATCAAAAAATAAATCCCATGTATTTTCTTCTAATGTCAACACATATTGTTAGGAAATGAGTCTTGGTTTGGTAATGCTAGTGGTGAGGTAGCTTCGGCTAAATGGTTGATCAATGCTTCAATTTTAATTGCTTTTTGAGAGAGAAAATTAAGGTCAAACTCTATTAACAACATCACTCACTTAGCTAAGCATCCTGATAAATTAGTCTTAGAAAATAGATGCTTTAGTGGATCAAATTTTGTCACCACACGCACCTCGACATTTAGGAGATAATGTCTCAATTTGTTTGTGGCAAATAAAAGAGCTAAACATTATTTTCCATATTTTTGTATTGTGTCTCATGATTTATTAATGTTCAACTAATATAGTACACTGGACGTTCCTTACCATTCACATCTTGTTGTGTTAATATCGTTGCAAGAGCATTTGATGAAGTAGAAGTGTAAAGGATAAAGTGACATCTCGGTGTTGTTGGTTATAAGATAGAGGGATTAGCTAAATATTGTTTTAAGTTCTAAAATTGGTTTTGACAATATTCATTCCATTTAAAGTGAGTTTCATTTTTTAGTAACTAATTAAAGGGAAGAGTTCGATTTGCCAATGATGGTACAAAATGAAAAATAGTTTGAATCTTTCCTTGTAAGCTATGGAGTTGAGAAATGTTTTTAGGAGGAGAAATGTTTATTATTGCATCAATCTTCTTTGTTTCCACCTCAATTCCCTGATGTGACACTATAAAACTTAATAGTTTTCCACTATCCACACCAAAGACACACTTCCTAGGATTGAATCTCATATTATACTTTTGAATGCGCTCAAAGATTTGACAAAGGATTTTGACATGATCTTGATGTGTTATAAATTTAGCCAAGATATCATCAACATAATCCTCAAGAATGTTATGTATGAAATCATGAAAGATTGACGTCATAACTCTTTGATATGTTGCTCCAACATTTTTTATTCCAATTGACATGATAAACCAACAAAATATTCCTCGAGGTGTAATAAACATATCATTTTATATTGATCTTGAGGAATGATAAAAAAATTGATTACATCTAGAAAATCCATCCATAAATGATAATAAAGCATGTTTGATAATTGAATCCACAATCATGTCTATGTTTGGAAGGGGAAAATCATCTTTCAAAGATGCTTTATTAAGGTCATGGAAATCTATACACATTCAAATATGATTATTCAGTTTTGCAACGAACACCATGTTTGATATCCATGGTGAATAGTCGATCGGGTGGATAAAACTAGTTTGTAAAAGCTTCTCAATCTTGGCTTTAACCAAAAAAACCACCTTAGGGTTCATTTTATGAATCTTTTATCTTTTCTACCATATCATTTGAATCCTCAATGTCTTTTCTAAAGTATGGTTTGACATTTAAACAATAAGGAAATCCGTGATTGATGATAAGTAGGTAAATTGTCATAAACTCCCAAAAATTCTACCAAGGACTCATCATTGTGAAAAACATCTACTAATATATTATTGCTTGTCACCTATCAATTCAAGATGAACTAGATTGAAAGATACCTTAGAAGGGTCTTGTATTATTGTGTTTACATTAAAATTAAAGGTCTTCATGAATCCTTAGTGGATTTTGAATGATGATAACCAAGACCACTTGTTATTCCTTGTGCGTTTAATTCTAAACCCTAATACCTTGTTCCTTTATACTAGATCCCTTATCGTTATACCCAAATTATGAAAAGAGTTTTTATCCTCTTCTATAAATAACCTCAAATTCTTTTGAGGAAGGTGGTTTTTCATAATTATTCTCATCATATGCGGATGTATAATTGGTGTTTTCTTCATTAGGAATAGTTGCAAAATTGGATGTTTGAGGAATATCTATGAGAGGTTTGTTGAACAAGACAACTGAGAGGTGGGTGAATCAATTGTAGCAAATTTAACCTTTAAATTCACCAGATGTTAGATCAATAATCATTCGTAAATCCTTTACTCTGTTAATGTGATTAATCATTAAGTGCAGAAGCAAAAACTAAAAGAAGTAAGACCATGCAAACAATAACACTATATTTATGTGGAAAACCCAATGAGGGAAAAAACATGGTGAGAATTAGCTCACAATATAAAGAATTCCAAAACCAAATATAAAGGCTTACTGTCGGAAAGGCTCACTACCAAGACAAGACTTATTTGTCCAAAATAGAAATTACTGTCCAATAAGGGCTCATTGCCATAAAATTACAAAGAAGATAAAAGAGGATTGTTACAGAGAGAAAACTACCTAAATGCAACAAATATTTCCACCACAATTTGCTCACAAACTTGCAGACTCACATGAAAAGATGTGGGATGCCTTTAGCTCATTGCCTTCAAAACCCTAACATGAAATTTACATTAATCTTCTCAAACTCACATCACACACACTATCTCGCATCTATCTCACATCTTTCTTTCATCTATCTTTCCTTTCATCAACATATCAACTTGTACTTATATCATCTTCAACCTTGAAACCCATCCAAGGTCAGCCACACACCATTTGTATTTACAAATTCAAATTATGTAGGTGCCAAAACATTTTACAGTGCAATTAAAATGAGGTGAATCTAGACACATACTTAATGAGGTCCTAAATAAGTCCCAACACACCTCAACATGCTTCCATGAAGTTTGTAAGTAGTGTTTAACACAAGGTTGGCAAACACTAGTGTAAAGCACATAAAACAATCAAGTACACACATCCTTAACACAATCCAATATTTTTGAACAACAAATTTCACTTGAACACGACCTCATCAACTTCCTCTCTAAACTGTAAGACATAAAACCATAATTCTGAGAAATCTAGAGTAACTACATTTCTCCCAGACCTCATCCAAACACACCGAAATGCACAGTTCACAACTAGTGAAAATATCTCTCACTGTACAATGATCTAGAAGCCCAAATTTTGGATATAGCAACTAACAAAAATCATAAACAACACTTCAAATCCTTATTAGCATAGCAATAAATCCTAGAACACATCTCGAAGCATACATAGAATACCTTTAGACCTTCTTTATTTTTATTTTCTTAATTTCCTCGACATATACAACCAATAACCAACTTTCATGACATCAATTATAACAACTAGTTGACAACCAGTTAACTAGTTGACAACCAGTTAACTAGTTGACATCAATGACAACACCTTCATACTTGCAACAATCTCCCCCTTTTTCATTGATGGAAAGACATGATGTGAAAAACCATCAAAGATAACACAACTCTGAACCATCATACTCTAGAATGCTTTCTCCCCCTTACTTTTTCACATGATACTTTATCCCCCTTTGACATCAATGGAAAAGACAAAATATATTTTACATTGTTCTCCCCTTTGTCACCAAGAGCATTACCACTATTGAATACTCCTCCTTAGGAGTACACCCAATCAACTCCACAATAACAACAGATGATACTACATCCGCTTGAGAGGTAGCCACCAAACATCAATCCAAAAGAAAGATAGATCCATAGATCCACCAGAATAATGCATCTCCATATGCATCTAGTTCAGGAAAGGAGGGGCAATGACCCCTAACTTCTCCCATAGATACTCAAAATTATCTTTAGGAAGATCCTTAGTAAATATCTCAACAATCTAATCCTTTGTCGGTACATATTCAATCTTTATACCATTCTCCATAACCTTCTCTCTCAAAAAGTGATACGTTATTAATATATGCTTTGTCCTTTAATGCATCACTAGATTCTTTGAAATGTTAATTGCACTTGTATTATCACAAAAAATAGAGATGGTATCATCATACATTACTTTGATATCCTTCAATGTTTGTCTCATCCACAAAAATTGTGTACAGAAGGATGTTGCATTAATATACTCAGCCTCTGCAGTAGATAAGGAAACTGAGTCTTATTTTTTACTTAACCATGACACCAATCTGCAATCAAGAAAGAATGCACCACCACTTCTACTTTTTCTTTCATCAACACAACCTGCTCAATCTACATCTGTATAAGAATTTAGTGTAAAATTGGTATCCCTAAGATACCATAAGTCATAATTTGAAGTGCCATTTAAGTATTTGAATATCCTCTTAACAACAACAATATGTGTTTCTTTAAGGTCTTCTTGAAATCTAGCCACAAGACAAACTACATGCATGATATCAGGTCTGGTAGCAGTTAAACACAATAGTCCTCCAATCATAGATCTGTATTTGCTCTGATTAGCCTTAGGTGAATCATCATCTTTACTCAATTTTTAGCCAGTCACCATAGGAGTGCATACCGGTTTGGAACCATCCATCCCAAACTTCTTCAACCTTTCTTTTACATACTTTGACTATGAAATAAAAATCCCTTTTTTTTGTTTAATTGATTTGCAGCCCAAAAATTAAATTCATCTCACCAAACATAGACATCTCAAACTATTTTTGCATTTCTTCAACAAACATTTTGCACACATTGTTTCATTTCCTCCAAAGATAATATCATCAACATATGCAACTACTATCAAGATTTTGTCATTTTCAATTTTTAAATAAAGATTGTTATCTGTTGTACCTTTATTGAAACCTTGTCGAATCAAATATTTGTCCAACCTTGCATACCAAGCTCTAGGTGCTTGCTTCAATCCATATAAAGCCTTATTTAATCTACAGACCATGTTCGATTGATCTGACAACTTAAATCCTTCTGGTTATTTCATGTAGACTTCTTCTAACTCACCATTCAGAAATGCAGTCTTCCCATCCATTTGGTAAACTTTAAAATCCTTATAAGTAGCAAATTCTAAAAACATTTTGATAGCATCCATTCTAGCCACTGTAGCAAAAGTCTCTTGAAAATCTATACCTTCTACTTATGAGTAGCCCTTACACACAAGTTTTTCTTTATTCCTTACCACTTCTCCATTCTCATGCAACTTGTTTCTGAATACCCATTTTGATCAAATTATGTTCATATTTTCCAATCTAGGAACCAATTCCTAGGTTTGATTTTTCTCAATCTACATAAGTTCTTCTTCCATGGCTTTCATCCAATTTTCATCTTTACATGCTTCACTTATTGTCTTAGGTTCAACTTTAGAAAGTAAACACAAATTTATTTAAGTAGCAGCAACAACTCTGCTTCTTATCAATACTCTTTTTCTCTTGTCTCCAATGATTTGATCTTCTGAATGATTCTTTTGCACATATTTAGGTGTCTTCGGGGACACCACTAGAGCTTCTTCTTTCTCATTTTTCTTTTCTTTTTCTTCAACAACTTCTTCTAATTCTCTACAATTAGGTTCATCTGATACATATCCATCAACTTCAATTGAATTCTTCAATGCTTCATCAACCTTGAAATTTGTGCTTTCTACAATATTTATCAGCCTTTTATTGTATCATATGTAAGCTTTTCTTCTAAGGGAGTATCCAAGGAAGATACCCTCATCACATCTTGCATCAAACTTTCCTAAATTTTCTTCATCTCTTCTAATATAACATTTGCTTCCAAATACTTTAGAGTAGAAATATTTTCATACCACAACTCATAGGGAGTCTTAATGTTAGCTTTTTTCTTGAACTTGGTTAAACACGTAAACAACAGTGTGAATTGCTTCTCTCTAGTAAACTTCTGGTAGACTTGCCTTAGTTATCATTGATCTAGTAGCCTCTTGAACTATTATGTTCTTTCTTTTAACAACTCCATTCTGCTAAGGAGTTCTAGGAGCAAAAAATTGGAGGTGAATTATCCACCTCTATCAAACCTTAAGCATTTTATTTTCATTTTCATTTCATTTTCAACCATAGATTTGAATGCTTTGAATTTGTCTAATGCATCAAATTTCTCTATAAGAAAAGTAACCCATGTCATTCTAGAGTAATCATCAATCAAAAGCATGAAATACCTATCATCTTGTAGACTTATCACCCTTGTAGGACCATAGAGATCCATATGAATCAAATATAGTAGTCTGATAGTAGATTATTCCTTTGACCTATATTTGTTTCTAGCTAGCTTTCCAAACTGATAATCCTTGCAAATAGCATTATCAGGTTTTTTAATTATTGGTAAATCTCTCACAGCTTGTACGATATTGATTCTCACCATATTTTCAAAATTCATATGACACATCCTTTGGTTCCATAACCAATTGTCATTAATCTGATACATAAAGCTATGTCCATCAACACCCTTAATTTGATAAATAATTCCTTCAGACTTCTTTTCAGCAACAATCACTATTCTAGATCCTTTCCTTATTTAACATTTCTCATCCTTGAACACAAGATTATATCAGTTACTACACATATGTCCAACACTCAAAAGATTATGTCTTGAACCCTTAACATAGTAGACATCATCAATATTATGCTTGCCATCAAAACTGGCTGAACCTATCCCACAAATCTTAGCACCAGTATCATCTCCAAACTTAACTAAGCCTTCATCATATTTTTCAAGTTTAATAAACTTAACTTTTTTCACTAGTCATGTGATGTGAACAACCACTGTCAACAACCCAGTAGTTATTTTCTTGTTTAACATGAAGAGTAGAGATCATAGTACCTTCATTCTCTGGAGCGCTTTCCTTTACATGTCTTTCAGTATTAGCAAGAGTAGATTCATCTTTTTTAGCCAAGGAAAATCATTCATTATCATCAAAATCTCTATAATTAAACTCTTCATTAGAAATACCAGCATCTTCATTTACATAATATGCTCTCTTGACCATCTTTCCTTTGTTTTCTTTGCCTTCTTTATGTTTATTTTGTTGGGAAAATGTGTCTCAACCTTGCAATTATATACGGTTTATTATTGATGGGATGTATGTTGGTATGTGGTGATTGATCATGCAAATACTATATGCTCATAGTAAAATATGGGGTTTGGGTCATTGCCCCAAAAAAAAATCATTGACACGTCAAGGTTTTTTTCCCGTTGACACATCAAGGTTTTTCTCTTTGACACGTCAAAGTTTTTTCCTATTGACATGTCAAGGTTTTTCCTATTGACACATCAAGGTTTTTTCCTGTTGACACGTCAAGGTTTTTTTTCGTTAACACATCAAATGAAAAATGACCTTGTAAAACCCTAATTCTAGAAGGTTCCAAAAAGCTTGTTAGAAGTGGTTGGGATGTATGTAGACGGGGATGTATTCTGAGAGTTTGATAGCAATCATGTTGTCTCTTGATCTCTAGTGGTGATACTCTTGTGAGAATCTTTCTCTACAAGTATATTGTAATCTTTTGATTTTTGAATAATATATTGGGAGGCTTTTGGAGTGGGGTTTTTCTACCGAAAGGGTTTTCCCCACGTAAATCATTGTGTTGTGGTATGCATGATATTTGTGTTTATTAATATTTAAGTTTTTGTAATTGTTAAAGATTTGTAAAGTTTTACATTTTTCTCCTCTCAAAATTAGTGTAGGAATTTGTTCTGCTACCTTAGCTTCCTTACAAGTGGTATCAAAGCTTGATCACCTTTGGTTTTAGTTGTGGGTTGTTGGGTTTTTTAAACTAATCCAGAATTGAGTGGGAGCTTGTGCACAAGACACTTTGTGATCTTGTTGCAGGAATTTTCAGATGGCAAGTTCATCAAGGAGAATAGAGGTGTAAATTTTTTTTTGGAAATAATTTTGAGATGCGGAAGCTAAAGATGGAGTATCTATTGATAGATCGAGATCTATGGGATGTTGTTGACGAGAATGTTTCAAGGCCTGTAGTTCCTACTCAAGCTACTCAATATGATGTTATGGATAGTAAAGCCAAGGGTCTAATAAGATTGTGCTTGACATAATTTGTTTTAATTAATGTCCATGAAGAGACCTATGCACATAAACTATGGAAGAAGCTTGGTGAGATGTATCAGGATAAATCTTTAGAGAACAATATTTTCTCGAGGAAGAAGTTGTATTCCTTGAGAATGGAAGAGGGTGGATGAATCACAGACTGCCTAGAAGCATTCAATATGTTGGTGGCTCAATTGGCATCAATTGGTGTCAAAATGGATGAGGAGGAGAAATGTCATATCTTGCTTTATTCTTTGCCTGATTCTTGGGATTCTCTTGTTATGGCTATTGGGAGTACTTCTGTTATATTGAAGACTGAAGATGTGGTGGGTTCTTTGCATTCTGAAGATATGAGGAGGAAGGTATCCATTAATGCCAAGGAGGCCCTAAATATTTGTGGAAGACCTAAGGAAAAAGGAAAGAAGAATGAGAAGCATGACAAATCCAAGTCTAAGGGGAGATCTAAATCTCTTGGAAAGTCCAAAGTTATTTGCTAGAACTGCAGTAAGCCTGGAAATGTTCGTAAGGAATGCATAGAAGAAAAGAAGAAGAAAAAGAAGAAATTTGATTCTAATTCTGCATTCGAGAAGGAAGATGGTGACACATTCATTGCAACTTTGGCAAATCATGCAAGTAATGATGCATGGTTAATTGACTTAGGTGCATATTTTCCTATGACCTTTAATAGAGATTAGTTTTGTGAATATGAATAATTTGATGAAGGTAAGGTGTACTTGGGTGATGATTCTCATTTAGATATTGTTGGTCGTGGTAAATTTAAAATCAAGTTTCCTGATGGTAGAATAAAAAGGATTAATGGTGTGTTGCATATCCCCAGATTAGCATGAAATTTGTTATTTGTGAGCAAACTAATAGATGCAGGTGTGTGGGTAGTATTTTCTGATGCAAGATGCAAGATGGTTAGAGGTTCTATGGTGATTGCTAGAGGTGTTAGATATGGGACATTTTATAATCTTGATGCATGCACTATTGAGTGCAATATTACTTCTATGAAAAGAAAGTTTGTAGAAGAAGTGAGGGTTTCACCTTCAACAGATGGCCATGGCTTTTGGGTACCCAAGGGTGCTCTTTCTTTTGAGACAAAGATACCTATAGATAAAACTATGTTATGGCACCAAATACTTGGCCACATTGGAGAAAAGGGTCTAAGGACCTTGAAAAATAAAAACCTTGTTGAAGGTTTGTCTGATTGTAATCTTGAATTCGATTTCTATGAGCATTGCATTTATGGAAAACAAAACCGTGTTCAATTTTACTCAAGTTCTCATAAATATTGTGGTGTATTGGATCTTATTCATTCTGATGTATTTGGTCCTGTAGATGTTCCTTTAGTTGGTAAAACTACATATTAGGTTTCATTTATTGATGATTATAGTAAGACATGGGTATATTTTGTAAAGAGTAAATTTGAATTTTTCAGTCGATTTAAAGAATTTAAAGCAATGGTTGAGTTGCAGATTGGAAATAAAATAAAATATTTGAGGATTGATAATGGTGGTGGATTTTTCTCTAATGATTTTGATAGATTCTATAAAGATTGTGGTATTCATAGATAGAAGACAACTTCGTATTCTCCACAATAGAATGGAGTTGTAGAAATAATGAACAAGACACTGGTGGAGAAGGCTAGGAGTATGTTGAGTGGTGTTAGCCTAGAACAAAGGTTTTAGGTTGAAGTTATTGCCACTACCTATTGTGTGTGAGAAAATATGTGAATTACAATAATAAATAACACACAACAGATACAATGTATTACATTAAGGAAATCCAAATTAACAACACAATTTGATAAAACGATTCCTTAAAGACATTCCATCTTCCTCTATTCCTAAGTATCCAATATTAGTGCTCTTAGATCTTAATTATGCACTGAATTACTGGGATTCCACTTAATAAATGAGTAGCCATTAAACTAAAATGCAAAAACTATATCTACACCTACATGATTTGATGTTTTGGTTGGATGATGAACTAAATGATATGCCAGATGATAAGCTACTGTATACAAAATGCTAATGGACTAATGAAATGTTGAATTAAACTAATGGAGATGCTATGAAAATGATTCTAAATTCTATAAGTAAACTAAGACATATCTAACAAAGAAGCCATGATTCTAATTTACTTGCTAAACTATGCTAAAGGCTAAGCTACAATGTAAACTAAGCTCTCAAATGCTAAGATGATTTCTACAGAGTAATTGTATGTAATGCCCTCTTATGTAAAAGTTGTAAATGAGCCTCTATTTATAGATTTCACCAAGGCATCAAGTGAGTTGGCAACAATGGACGATTAGGATTAAGTCTAGAGAGATCGAAGGTGAGAAATGAGAAGGTTAGAGAGAAATAAGGAAGTTGTCCCCTTTAATAGAACAATCTTGCCAAGTGTAGAAAAGAATAAATGGGAAGGAGAAGCCATGTGTCCTTGAGTTTGTTGAGATTGTCGAGGGTAAATACCCATTTTATAAATTAGGAATAATTATTTTCATTTGACACAAGGTGAGATGGAAGATGATGTGGAAGGAGGTTAGAAGAATATGGATAAATGTGACAAAATTTGAATAAAAAAATTCAAATTTAATGAAAGGGAATTAATCAAATAAAACAAATTAGTTAAATTTGTTTATTTAATTAAATCATGAAGAAAGTGGTTTAGATAAGAGGAATTAAGAAATACGAACTATACAAATAAACTTTGCAATTTATTTATACAGTAGAAGAAATAAAGATTTTTATTAATTAAATAAACAATATTTAATTAATATTCTCCAGACCAATTTTGGATGTATACATTTTTCCCCTCTTTGAAGTGATGTGTTTACGCATTACTTCAAAGAAAAATTTACTAGTGCTGTTAAAATTTTGATGATGCCCTAAATGGTGATTTCAGAAGATAACGAGTGTATGCCCCCTCGCGAGATAAATCAAGGAATTTTTGATGATTTTTGAAAATTTCTGATGATTTATTATGATGTTGATGATAACATTATAATTTGATGATATTCCAACAATTTATCTCCTGATATGAAAGAAATGAGCTACCCCAATTAATTGATCTTAAAAAAAAAAAAAATCCCACCAAAATCACACTCTTAATTACCCTTTTTAAGAGGTAAAAAGTGAAAAGAGGACTCATTTGTGCATTGGTGATTTTGAAAATTGTGGAGTGAAAGAGCATTCTTGAGCATTTGAGTGAAGATGGTGATCCCCTACGAGACTCATCGATTCGAGCGGGTGCAGCGACATAATCGACCAGCAGGATACAGACCTCCGGTACGAATTTCAAAAACTTCTCTTGTGAATTTCAAATAAAATTTATTGCATTTTTTATTTCAAATTTTTAGTTTTCATTCTTTCAGCACGTATAAAATTTTATGTGGCACATAGGTTAGATTCTGTAGCACATTCGCCTAGGGTTTTAGCGCATAGGCTAGATTTAGCGGCGCATTCATGATCTGTAATAACACATCCACATTTTGGCGCATAGACGACCTGTAATGGCTCATCAAAGTATTAGGTAGTACGTCCACTAGAAATGGTGCATAAAATTGTAGTTTTAGTGCATATGAGGGATTCTCTAGCACATTGGATTAAATAGCGCATCAAAGAGATTCCACAACGCATCTAAGGAATTCTCTGGCGCACTAAGTTAAATGGCACATTGACAGACTATAATAGTGCATCTAGCCAATTTGGTGGCGCATCTGCCCTTTTGGTGCAATGAAGCACTGCCATGGTACATCTAGGTCAGAATTGAAGATTTTTTTGTTTTGCTCCTTGGATTTGATGATGTTTAACCGCGTCAACCGATGATTTGTTGTTGATGATAGATTAGATGATTTATTGATCACATGATAGGCGCGATGCAATAATGATGATGTTGTTTTGACCTCATGATAGGTGAGGATAAAAAATAGATGTTCGCAAGATTTGATGAAAATATCACTAGAACTAATAGGATAGGTGATTAGTTGATGTTTGATTGCTTTGTTGATTTGATCGACTAAATGATGTGTTGATTGTGATGTTTTATAATGATAGGAGATGGATTTAGATAATCTTCAGTCTTGAGAGAGATTCCCATGGACTTGGGAGCTGATTCCCCAGCTATCACAGGTTGATAGTGATAGTGTTGAGCGATGAAAATTATCTTCACTGATTGACATGCCCTGGATTAGGATTAATTGGGGATTGTTGACTGCGCTGGCAGAGAGGTGGCATAGCAACTATAACACTTTTCATCTGGCCATTGGAGAGACGATGGTGACTCTAGAGGATGTCTACATGATTTTATGAATTCTTGTGATGGGTGTCATTGTTACATATGACCGCACCGAGCAAGGAGGTATGAAGGCCTTACGCTGAATATTCCATGATGACCATATTAGTAGGTATGAGATGCCTTGGTAGGAGATGTTTGAGAGGTATGCCCCTTTTGCTTCCATGCTTGCGAGATTTTTCAATGGCTTCTTATGTCCTGACAAGAGGGAAAAGGGATTGTCCGTCCGTTGGGGTCAGACACTAGAGTAGATGATTTAGTTTGGGACCTGTTTCACCTGGGGTTCATGCATGCTTGCACAATTATATCATGATTTGCATCAAGTATTTTACCTTAAAGGAGATAGTATATCCGCTGGTGTGACCCTATTGCAGACATGGGCTTGGGAGCATATAGCGGTGACACGTCCAGAGACAGACATATTCTAGCCATTTGGGAGATCCTACGTCTATGGTTATGCAGGCCTAGTTGTAGACTATATGTAGACTATGAGCAGTGGGTTGAGGATCATTTGGAGATGCCTTATTTTATCACAGCTAGGTATCTTATTGGATGGACACGCTTCATTATCGAGAGATTCTTATTGATGAGGGTATTCAAATAATATGACAGAGTTTAGGGGATACCACAGGGATTGACCATGTATGCGCGAAGATAATAGGCTATGACTAAGTGGAGGCCCACTTTATCTTACGATGCTACATGTGATGAGTATCATAGACTACAGCCCGTGATTTGGGATTACCATCCAAGGATCATTGAGGGATACATGACTGAGGAGTACTCACAATATTTTAGTGGTCATCCATTTTCAAGGATCTCCAGGCCTGATGAGCCAGTGCCAACACTAGAGGATGATGAGGATAGAACACCTAGACAGAGGGGTAGAGGTGGTGGAGATGAGGGAGATGGTGGGCACGGTGATGGAGGAGGTGGTGATGATGGTGGGGATGATGGCTATGATGATGTCGATGATGATGGCGGCGATGATTTTGGTGATGATGGCAGCGATGATGGAGGAGATGATGGAAAAGGAGGGAGTGTCCATCCAGTACTAGATGTTAGAGTGCCTCACATGAGGCGATCCTTAGTGGCTGCAACACAAAAACATGTACATATACTGTTGCCTTCCTAGCAGTAGTAGTCACAAATCATGACTTTACAGGCTCAAGTCCAGACAGTTCAAGGACAATTGACACAGGTTCAGGGGAAGTTGCAAGCACAAACACATTTGTTGTCACAAGTATAGGCACAAATTTCTCAGGCCCAGGGACAGATATAGACTTTGACAGCTGAGAGGGATGCTGCTAGGCAGCAGCTTGCACAAGTGCAGGGCCAAGGATAGGTGCAGGGTCAAGTTGTTGAGTTGACTACATTGAGACGACGAGCAGAGCAGGTAGAGGCTATTATCGAGAGACTACAATAGGCTGCGACTGTTGTTGGGACTTTAGATTACTTCAGGGAGATACACCGCACTTCCCAGGAGGCTAAGTTCTATAGAGGTCGGTATCATGAGTTGGTTCCTCTAGAGCAGCAGGAGATCTTTTCTCAGTCTTAGTCTGGCAAGTCACAGTCTTAGACAATTAGTGTGGGTGTTACACAGTCGTTGCTTGAAGATCGGAGAGATCCTAGTGCGGGTCCGTCGGGTGCAGGGGGAGGTACCGGTCTAGGGATGCCAACACCGTCTGGGGGGAGCACTGCATAGCTCTGACACTTGATGTTTTATTGTTATTTGGACATGTATACATTGCTACTTGATGTGTTACTGCCATTTTTGATGATGTATCTCTTCATATTCTGATATCCTCGTACAATTGACATTATTTTGAGATATATATGCAACGATGATGATGATTGAATTATGTGCTTATGTGTTGATCATGATGGATGCATTTAATTTCCTATTATGTATGCTATGTGATGTTTTATATGATGGTGATATGATATGTCATGGATGAAACATGTGTTATGATCCTATGATGCTTTTATGATATCCATATGCCCTATGTGATTAATCTAATTATGTGAATGGAATGTGCTAAATGCTATGTTTTTTGTACTTTTCTGATGCAAATATGTATGATGCAATAGATGGATGAATGGAAATGTTTCAATATGTATGACTTTGTGATGCACATGGATGAAAATGATATGATCAATGCTTTGTTTTTGGATTTTTTCATAATGCAAATATATATGACCTAGTTTAAAATGAATGACGAAATGATATGATAATGCTTTATTATTATATATATATATATTGGAATTTTCATTATGCAAATAAATGATCTACTGACTAGATGAATGATGAAATGATATGAGAATGTATGAATGATGTCCTAATGTTTATGCAACTAAAATGTGAATGATCTTTTTGGTAATGTCAAATGTACTCAATCTATTAATGATAGAAATAACATCACTCGTAATATTGTATCATCCTTAGAGAAATCAATAAATACCACTGCAACACCTGATATGAATGCAACCTAAACATGCAAACCTAACAATGCAATGTTGTCATCCTAGTAACTAATTTATTGTGCTTCGTATCATCATTGAGCTTTTAAAATGTTGAAAGTGAGTACAAACATCAATGGTATAATTATACCATGATGACCTGAATAATACTTTCATGATGTTTGATAGTGCAAGTTAACACAAGTATCTAGGTATAATTGGACTGAGATGACCTGAGCATTTCTTGTGTAAACAAACAAGAGTTAACTATTTTCCTATGTGAATCCAGAATGTTATCAGTGATACTCTATAGAGCACATCCCACATGATTCACATAATATTAATGATCAACTCACAAACAAAAGATAAAGAAAAATATCATTCTCGATCATAGCTTCTCTAGTTCCTGACATCCTTGAGTTGCTCCCGAGAAATGATAACAACAATCACAATGCAAATAGTATGAACATTTGTGTTAAAGTGATAAAATTGTGATTCAGAGTATCGTCACCAAATGAAATTTGTTTTTGATTGATCTTGTTGTTGGTTCAGATGATTGTTTTTAGTGAGTTTGATTGATGTTCAAAGTTGCAGCTCACTTGATTGTTGTGTTTTTACCATGTTGTCATATTGTTGTTTGTCTGTCATTTTTAAGCTCAAAGATGGATTTCCCCTAGTGAGTTCAAGATTTTTCCCCTAGTGGAAACAAACCAATTTTATTATGGATATGTACAATGATCGACAAGCCAAAGTGAGACACAACTGACATAGGAGAATATGTACATGAGGCTCGAATGAAGGATGTGGACAGTGATAGCAAATAACCAATGTGGTCGACACATGTTCCAATAGAGGAAGAAGCCAGCCTGTCGTAAATAGCGCTTGTTACTAGGTTTTCACTACTTGCTTTTATTGTTTTTTTTTCTTCAGATTTTATGATTTTTTTTCTCTTTTTCTCTTTTTTTGTATTATTTTTTGCTTTTTTGACTTTTTTGTTGTCACCAAGATGCCTGTTTTCCAGGTTTTCACCAGGGCGACCATTTTTTCAGGACATTTTCTAATGTTTTTGGATTTTTTCAGAACTTTTTACCAATGCAACAGATGAATCATGTGTAGAATTTCTTGAGATGGAGACTATTCATGGGTTCTTCAAATAGGTCTCCTTCTGACATGGATAGCTGATATGATCCCAATCCATAGACTGAGACAATGACAAAAGGACCCAACCAATTTAGCTCAAACTTTCCTTTCTTCTCCCTATCCTGCTAGTTGTGTGGGTTCTCCTTCAATACCAAGTCACCAACTTGAAAAGTTCTGGGTTTGACTTTATGATTGTAACTTCTAGACATTCGTTGGTAGAATTTTAGGTGGTTCACTACATGTTGGTGTCGTTCATCTAATAGTTCTAGTTCCTACAATCTAGATACCTGATAGTGCTCATCAGAGATGATACCCTTCAATGAAACCCAGAGTGATGGTAATTCAACTTTAATGGGTACAATGGCCTTAGATCCATACACCAGAGCATATGGTGTGGCTCCTTTTGGTGTGCAAATATTAGTGCGGTATGCCCATAGAGCAGGGTTTAATTGGATGTGCCAATGGCGTCCAGCTTCATTGATCATTTTCTTCAATATTTTCATAATGGTTTTGTTGGAAGCCTCTGCTTGACTGTTTCCCTAAGGATAGTATGGTGTAGAGAAGCGATGTTGAATGTTTAACTTCTCACACAATTCTTGCATGTCTTGATTTTTGAATGGTCTTCCATTGTCAGTGACAATGGATTGAGGGATGTCATACCGATAGATGATGTAATTGAGGATGAATGATGAAATTTGCTTTCCTATGATGGTGATTAGGGGAACAACTTCAATCCACTTTGTGAAGTATTATGTAGCTGTAATGATAAACTTGTGTCCATTAGACGAAGATGAATGGATTTTACCAACAAGATCTAGTCCCCACTGACAAAAGGGCCATGTTGATGCAAAAGGTTGAAGTTCTTGTGCTAGTGCATGGATGAGGTTTCTATGAATCTAAAACTTTTGACATTTCTTGAAAAATTGGAAAGACTCCTCCATGTTTGGCCAATAATATCCTAAACAAAGGAGTTTCTTGGCTAAGGTTAAACCGCTTGAATGAGTTCTGCAAACACCCTCATGAACTTTTCGTAAAGTTGTTTCAGACTCATTGCATTCCAGACATCAGAGGAGAGTTTTGTCGAGACCTTCTTGGTATAGTACATCTGCAATAAGAGTATGTCAGGTGGCTCAGCGAATGAAATTTCATTTTTGATTTCTAGGAAAGTCGAGTAGAATGGTGTTATCTTTTAGATAGGTATAAATTTCACCGTAGATTGAGGCATTGGTATCAATTGGGTGACATATAACTTGGGACTCGGTATCATCATAAGTAGGGGAAAATAGTTGTTCCGCCAAGAACTCGTAACGACTTCTCTCTCTAGAATTTGTAACCAGGAAGCAATAGTGGCCATGGATTCAATAGCTTTATTGTCCACTCTTGAAATCTATTCAAATTTGATATTCATAAAATATTTCTTAAAATCATCAATCATTCTTTTGTAGGGCATCAGTCTATCATCCTTTGTTTGATAATCATCATTGACCTGGTTAATGACCAATTGAGAATCTCCATATACTTGCAATTCTGGAATTTTCCATTCTACAATTTTTTTAATGTTGATGATTAATGCTTCATACTCTGCCATGTTATTGGTACAAGGGAACATCAATCTATATGATTTTGGTATGGTATGTCCTTGTGGAGTGACAAATAGGATTCTGACCCCTGATCCATGTTGAGTGTGTGATCCATCAAAGTATAATGTCCACTGTTTTGCAGCCAAGGTAAGGACATCAACATCTGGAAATTCAATGTGCAAAGGATGATCATCTGGTAGAGGTGCTTCAACTAACTGGTCAGTGATTGCTTGTCCCTTTATTGCTTTCCTATCCACATATTGGATGTCAAATTCACTGAGTATCATAACCCACTTGGCCAATCTTCCAGTTAGATTAGCTTTGTTGAGGAGGTATTTTAGTGGATCTATTTTGGCTATTAACTTGATGGTGTGAGTTATCATGTAGTGTCATAGTTGTTGGGTGGTGAACACTACTACCAAGCAAGCCTTTTCAATGGATGTATGATTGATCTCATAGCCATTTAGCGTCCTACTGATGTAGTAAATTTCCCTCTCTTTTCCTGTTGAATCCTTTTGTGCTAATAGGGCTCCCAATGATACCTCAGTTGTTGCAATGTACAAGGGTGGTTTTCCTTATGTTGGTGGTACTAAGACAGGTGGACTCATTAGGTATTATTTCAATTGGTTGGAGGATCCTTCACATTTTTCACCCCATCGGAAATAAACATTTTTGTGTAGCAAGTGAGTAAAAGGATGGGTCTTGTCGGCCAGTTGTGAAATAAACCTTTAGATTGATTGGAACCTTGTAGAGATCATAACTGACTGATGTTTTTGGGTGGTGGCATTTCCATGATAGCTTTAAATTTTTCTGAGTCTACCTCAATGCCTTTTTTTGAAACTATGTATCCTAGGAGTTTGGCTGAAGTCACCCCAAACACACATTTCTTTGGATTCAGTTGTACATTGAATTTCTCCAGTCGAGTGAAGATTTTGTCTAAGATCTCTAATTGTCCCTCTCTGGTATATGATTTAGCTAATAGATCATCCACATAGTCTTCCATGAAAGTATGCATTATATCATGAAAAATTATTGTCATGGAGCATTGATAAGTAGCTCATGCATTCTTCAATCCAAAGGGCATGATGTTCCAACAAAATTTTCCCCATGGACATTTAAAGGTTGTCTTATCTTGATCCTCTAGAGCTATCTTGATTTGATTATAACCAAAAAAAACTATCCATCAATGACAACATGCCATGTCTTGCTGTTAAGTCCACTATGATATCTATGTTAGGTAGAGGAAAATCATCTTTGGGACAAGCCTTATTGAGATCTCAAAAATCCGTGCAAATATGAATGCTATTATTAGGCTTTGAGACTGGTACGATATTGGAGATCCACTCGGCATAGTGTATGGGTCTAATGAATCCTGCGTCTAACAACTTCTTCAACTCTACTTTTACCAATAGGGCAATATGTGGATGCATTTTCTTTAGTTTCTGATTGACTGGTTTTACTCCTAGTGGTAAAGAAAGATGATGCATGATGAGTTTTGGATCAATCCCTAGCATGTCGGCATATGACCAAGCAAAGTTGACTTGTTTCTCTGTGAAAAATTTGAGGAAGCTTGGTTTTTCTTGATCTTTCAAAGATGTCGCTAGACGTATAGTCTTCATTGTCTCTGCACTACCGATATTGAAAGATTGTGTGGGTTCGATCAATACCTTTGATCTTTCCTGAAAGTGCTCTAGGAGAGTATCAAACCTTCCATCCCTCAACACCTCAGAGAGGTTTTCACTGCTGGATGCACTTTTTTTTTACTTTGTATGGATCTGTTACTTCCATTGAATGGTTTTCACCATCAGATCTATTTCCTATATTATTCATTTTGTAGCTAAAATATTTGATACTCCCCTATTTGGAATCTTCATTACAATGTTCAATGGTGGAATATGTTTCAGGATTGTTGGCACAGAGGAAATTAATGATGGCATCATCGTTTGGAAATGTAGGGATATCAAATGGCTTAGTTTGGTCCCAGTCTATGAGTTCAGGATGTACTAGGGGTAAGGAGTCACCAGACTAGTTAAGATCAGAGATGGTAAGCATCCTGATGGTGATATATTCGATTTTTCCCATAGAAAAATTGAGGTCTATAAGATAACTTTCCTTTGAATTATCTATTTCACTCCGAGTCGAATCGTCTACGCTAGAATCATCAATGTGTTGTAATCCTAATTCAAGTGGTCTAGAACCTAAACCTTGTACCTCTTCGAGGAGGGGTGCATAATTGTGTACCACATCAATGTCCCTTTCATGACAAGACTCTTCTGATAGTCAATCCCACTCATATTGATTAGAATTATTTTCATCATCATCATTGGCTTGTAACTACAAGATTCTTTCAACCACCCTCTGAGTCATCTCTTCTTTTGTCTCCTCTTTATAGCCCAGCCCAGTCTTGTCTTTTGTATTAATTAAGAGGGGTTGAATCGGTTCTACAATTCCTTATTTTATTTTTCCTACAGGGCCTTTTCCCTCATATCCCATATTTTCCAAAATAGTGAAGCCTTTTCCATATTGTGTTGTTTGTACAGTTGCAGTTGGTGCTTGAGATTCTTCTTCATCCTTATAGAGCCAGTTTAGAATGTCTTTGTCTTCCACTTCATCAACCTTAGTGCTTTCTTTTACAAATTGACCATCAAAGAGAGTAACTGGTTGTGAGGTCTTTTGTGTTGATGTTGAGGGTTGCCCATATGACTTTGGGGAAGAGAACTATGAAAGACATAGAGATCGTTCAATGAAATATTCACCAATACCTTTATCTTTGAATTGGAATTTTTTCTCAAATTGTTTTGACAAGGCATTTAATTGGGCTTCATGATTTGAGGATGTGGAAGGAGCAACTTCCTCTTTCTTGCCAGACTATTTAGACATGGAACTAGATTAACTTTCATGATTCAAGGAAATGACCAATGGTTTGGATGAAGAACTTGACTGAATCTGATCATTGGAAGGTATGGAAGTGGAAGCTTCTCTGTTATGAGGAAAAAAGATATCTTGGACAAATTTTAGGGTGTTGCAATACTGAGGACTATTTGAATCGGTCGAGATGGTGATTTCTTGGCCACCACAAGGGAATTTTAGACATTGGTGGTATGTTGACGGGACTGCTTGCATTTCATGGATCCATGGATGACCCAATAGTATGTTGTAGGTCAAATCCTTGTCTAAGACTTGGCATATTACATCTTTATGAATCAGTCCTACCTGAATAAGTAAGACAATCAATCCCTGCAAAGGTCTTTCCTCATCATCATATGCTTTTATTGTAATCTTTTTCTTTGAAACAATTGCATTCTTAGAGAATCCCAAGGCACAGACAAGATTTAAAGTACATATATTCAAGTTGGCTCCTCCATCTATTAGGGTGCGTTTGACACAATGTTTATGAATTAGGACTTCGATATGGAGAGCAACATTGTGGGGATGAGAAATAGATGTGTCATCATTTTCTGAGAAGGATAAGCAATGTGGCGCAGTCAAATGTCCAACCATGGCTTTAAATTTACAAACTTCCAGATTTGTTGGTATTGTTGTGTCCACTAGGGATTTTTCCAAAATCTCTTTGTGGGAAGGTGAAATCTTGAGCAATTCCAATATCAATATTTGTGCAGGGAACTTTTTGTAACTGGTCCACTATGTTGTATTGATTGGACAAGGTAGTGAGTGTTTTAGATGAACTTCCTTTTAAGACATATTTGGCCTATGCTCTCATGGTTGCATTCACTGGTATGCTGTCTTATTTACCATTGATTTTAATGACATTGAATTGAGTATCAATTGCAGCTATATCTATTTTGATGTCATTAATTTTATTTTCAAGGATAATGATGTCTTATTCTTGTTCAATTGGAGTGTCATAGATTGGATTATTGGCTACAATAATATCTTGATTGTCATTGGTTTCAATGGTATTCATTTGATCCTCTGTTGCTGAGATATAATTTATGATAGTATCATGGACATAGTTTACATTATTTCCCTTGTTGTTTGTTGTAGAGGACTCCCCTTTTTCATAATTCGGTAAAGGATTTTTAAATGCTTCGTGATCGATATTTGTTTGGGGTCCCTCTATCCGTATGACCTTGTCATGTATTAAATCTTGTATCTTATGTTTCAATTGCATGCATCTATTTATTTGATGGCCTTTGCACTGATGAAATTCATAGTAATAGGCATCATTCCACCATGTTGATTTTACTTTTGGTTCAAAGCCTTGAGTGTCAGGAAGTGTTATAAGGTTATTTTTAAGAAGTTCCCTCAATGCAAATTCATGCGATTGACCCAAAGGTGTAAATTTTCTGCGATTTGATTGTGTTTGATAGGGTGGAGGTTTGGGTGTGGTGTTACTTTGATTATGGTTATTTTGATTATTGTGTTGGTTGACATTTTGATTAGTGCCTTGATTGATGTTTTGATCGGTCTTGGTTGTGGTTCCCGATAGATTAAAAACTAGTTTAGCATTTTGTGTTTTGGCAGCACCATTTTTGGCATTTTTGTGGTTTTTCATTGTTGTGATGGTTGGAAGAGCTAGCATTGTTTAATCCTTCATTGTGAATTTGCAATACTCCTCTTTTGACTAAAGCTTCCTCAATTTTGACACTGTTTTCTACCATCTTCTCAAAGCTAGGGGGACTTTGTAATTGCAACCTATAACTCATTTCACTATTAAGTTTATCAATAAAAATCTCCATATTTTCTTGTTTGGGTATGGGACGAGCGTATCAAGCGAATAACCTTCTCCACCTTTGTAAGAATATGATAAAATATTCTCCTTGTTTCTATTTGGTATTACAAAGATCCTTCATGGTTATCTCATGTGCAATGTTATATGAATATTGAGTGATAAATTTGTTGACAAGTTCTTCAAATGATTTTATGCTTGGTTGTAGTTTTGAAAACCATTCCATACAATGGCCTCCCAAGCTGTGAGGAAAAAGTCTCATCAAGTATGTGTCCTCATGAGAAAACTCAAGACTCATGGTTCAAAATTCTCTCACATGGTCTATGGAGTCAGATTTTCCATTGTATTTGTCGTATTTTGGGAGGTTGCAATTTGGGGAAATGGTATCATGTTTAACTTTCTATCAAAGGGGTAGGGACAAATATCTTGCAACAAGTATCTTTTGATAGTCCCTCCTTACATGTCTTGCAATTGTTGTTGAAGGTTCTTCATTTGATGTATTAGGGCAACCATTTGATCTGTATTGGTGTTTCAATTTTAGTTTTCTTTGGGGTTCCCTTCAATTTATTGACATCAAAATCACTTGGTAATTTGACCCCTTGGTTTGCTAACATTAGAAGGTATTTTTTTCCATCCTTTTCAAAGATTCTTTCTAAGAATTTATGAAATTTGGGATCTTGGTTTGCTTGTTCTATTTCCTCCTTTGTTATTTCTTCTATTTCATTTTGAGGAATTTTGTGAAAGGGATTTTATTTTGGTTCACCCATGGTATTTTGAGGTTCAAGTTCCTTATCCTTAAGTTTTTGCTTTTGGGACCTTGTTAAAATAGGCATGCAAGTGATGAAGGTTTGCTAAATTTTGATCATTATTTAGGAGTGCCAAAGGAATTGTTATCACTTGAAATTGCACCCTTGTTGAACCCGATGTTCAACACTTCAGTGTAACATGGGAAGACCTCTAAAGATGTGGGTTTCTTGTAAATAGAGGTCAACCTCCGGAGAAGGTCAACTTCCTTGTTTCAAGTTTCAAGTTTGACTCCGCCTCCGACAATACACAAAAATGATAAAAAAGGATGAGCACGAAAAAGGAAAGGGAAGAAAAAACATCCCACAACCAAAAAATGAAGAACAAAAGCAAAACAAACAAACAATACTAGTGGGACCGAAACCAGAATGGAACCCAAACTAGGAACCTATTCAAAGTTTTAGAGTTCGGTTCCAGACCCGATTATGAGCCCGCTAGAACAAAAAGAAAAGGCCCAAGGAGAAGAAAACTAACGCATAAAAGCTCAGAGCCAGAACCGGAATCAGAACAAAAATAGGAATTGGAACTTTTGGAAAAGTTCCAATGTTCAGTTTCTGTCCCAATCCCGCCTCTGGTAGAACAAAAGGAAAAAGGCCAAAGGAAAATAAAAACAGAAAGGGGGAAAGAACAAGGCGAAAACAAAAAGAAGACCCACCCAAAACCGAATACCTGCACGCTGGGCTCAACCCTTGTGGGAGCCACATTTAATCCACGTGTCAAATTAAAAACATAATCTCCCCTGCAGCTGCACAAGAATCAAACAAGTTAGAAAAAATGTAACCCAGATAGAAATGTTCCTCCAGTTGGCCTTCATGAACACTCGAAAACATAGGTTACCTTGCTTGATTGAGCTCAGAGGTGAAAATTGTGTAACATTTATGGCGACCTCAGCTAGATGTTTGCCTGCTAAACATGCAGACCAGTAGCCTAGGCCTATCCATTGGGAAATGGAGTCATTGGGAAAACTCAGAAACAGACTTGGAGTAGCCTTGCACATGGCTAAAATGCATTTGTAACTCAAGAACAGATCACTCAAACATTTATTAAAAATAGGAAACTATAGAAGGGAAAAATATTTACTATGCTGAAACAACACTTAGGGAATGAAAACTACATCTAAACCTACCCTACACTAACCAGTATGAAATTGGTCAAACAAAACTATTTACAGGATGACTGAAATAGCTACCCAATCTTCTCAATATGCAGTGACCGGCATGTTTAAGGACAACTGAGTAAAAATGGGACATAAGAAGATACTTAACAAGATGATGCACTGCTTCTTGGAAGAGGTGAAAAAGTTCACTTACCTCACTAAATAATTCATATGTATTGTGAATTAGAGGAGGATAAGTAGACTGAACATACTCTTGTTTGGCTGTCAGTGCATCTTGGATATCTTCTTTCATTGTACCTTCATATATGGGTGCCTCATTAGACTCCATTTGGGCTAAGTACCTGATTGGACAGCCTCTGGTAAGGGAAAAGATTCAACTTTCCTTGTTGGCCTCTTGTTGATCTCTAAAGACTTCATCTTTTCCTTGAAAAGATGCTAATTGGAGGTAATATGTAGGTTGTTCATTGGCTACTACAGTTTGATCTTCTTGAAAGATTCGACCATTATTGTCTATAGGAGGATCAGTTGTTCTTTCTTCCAACTCTGCAATGAAAAAGGAGTCATGCTTCTTTGCATCATGTATAATAGTCTCTGAAAAGAAACCATTAATGTTTTCGACGGTCAGATCTTCTTAGCTAAGGAGCTGATATCCCTGTTGGATAATTGAAAAAAAATCTTCAAACTGTTGTTCCTTATGCTCTTTGTCCATGAAAAAATATAACTCCTCCTCAACAAAGTGGGGCAACTCATCAAATGAGTTCATAGGCTGTAAGGCATTATCTTCTACAACTTTTTTAATAGTCTCACTGACTTGAATGGGTTGATCACATGCTTCCCTTTCATATGATACTAGCTCATCATCAGGCATAGATGCTATCATGCATGTGAGATCTTCGTCTTTATCAACAAGTTGAGGAAGTTCATCAAAGAAGTCAGCAATATTCTCTGGCTGTCCCAAATCAACTAGTAAATCAGGAACCTGCATGCTCTCTTGAAGAAAAGTATCCAGTTCGGTTTTAGGCTTTTCTTCCAATTCTAATGCTCCATTGTCTTGCTGACTATCATCAATTGACAACTACCCAAATTGTTTGATGTCTTCTAGTTGTTCTGAAACTGTAATCTCACAAGTGTCTTCCACTCGAGGAAGATCTTCAGTCAGTTTCAAGCTTTGAGAAGAAGCAATCTGCTTGAAGCTTGGAACTAAAAACACGTGTTCCTCCAACTTAGCAATTTCATCATAGCTATCCATGCTAGATTCACCCTGCCTGAAACTTGGAATTTTGTACTTTGAGGACCCCTCCTGTTGTTTCATCTGCTCCTCCTCTTGTTTGAGCTTTTCTTGTTGTAGTCGGTAACATGCTACAGCTAAATGCATTGGATTTACTTTGTTGATCCTCTCCATGAGGAGTAAGTCATCTGAATCAATGGGCTGCTCTTCCATAGCTACAACACTCTACTCTTTTTTTGCAGCTAACTCCCTCTTGAGCCTATTCTCAAACTATCTCCTTTGTGTTTCCAATTCCTACTCATGAAGGTAGGCCTGATAGGCCATCTCTTCTTGTTGTTGATCATACTTATGTTGCCTCCTAAACTCCTCTATCTGCTTTGCGATGTCTGACAGTATGTCCTTCATGTTATTTTTTATACAATCAACCTCTTGGAGCTGAGTCAAGACATGAATATTGATCTAAAGGCTGAGCAGGGGTGGGTGGGAGGTAAGCATGTTGAGCATGCTAATAGGCTGTTGTTGCATGATTGTTTGGGATAAAACCAGCAACATGATTGGTCTGATATGGCTAATAGGGTAGTTGGTTGACAGGATTTTCATGAAACAGTGGTGAAAAAATGTTTTTTTCATAAGAACTAGACATGTTGAAGCATCTGAATTCTGCAAAACTTATTTAAATTAAAGTGAATCAGACCTCCTTTGTAAATGTAAACATACCAGCACTTCATCTGCTGAAACCAGTGGATTGTGCTCGGAGTCACTAGATATGCAGATTTCAACCTCTTAAGGTCTGAAAATTGCTGATTGCATATCAGAATCAGCAATAAGATGTATCTTCTTTCGGTTGTCTAATTCGACAATCCCACCAGGTGTGCCAAAACTGTTATTGCTTGAAATTGCACCCTTGTTGAACCTGATGTTCAACACTTCAATGTAACATGGGAAGACCTCTAAAGATGTGGGTTTCTTGTAAACAAAGGTCAACCTCCGGAGAAGGCCAGCTTCCTGGTTGGGTCATCACCTAAAACTACTAATTTTGAAAGGAAAAGGGAGAAAGAGTGCATGAAAATAAAACTAAAAACTATGGTGATACACCAAAATGACAAGAACAATGAGACACTCAAGTTACACTTGAATACTGATGATGGATATGGGACTGCACAACAAGTTTCTATAGATTATGCATAAGTACTTCACAAACAGGTTTGACATGCACACACTTTCAAGAAGGAAAAGCAGATTTTGACAAATTAAAAGGCTCATGTGCAATTAATTAAACACAATTTGTAACCTAAATAATACTACTTTTGCAAAGAAAGGCATGCTAACATGAGACAAAGCCATAAGGAAAAGAAATATTTCACAAAGTAGCTTGATCAATCACCTGAAAATGCACAATATTTTGCAAGAACCAGAAGGAAAATTGAACCATTAATGGTAACCAAGGTAAATTTTATATATCATGCTCCAAAATGAGTTACAGAAGTTTGCTAATCTGAGAGAGGACTGCAAAAGTTACAGACTTTCGAAAAGCATCAGGAGAACTCCAAATGAGTTACAAAATCTACATCAGTTGAGAAAGGATTTTAGGAAAAATCACTAACTCTCCAGAATGCATAATTCAAACTACTTTACAAAGAGGCAAAAATGCCCTATATACCAAAAGAGTGTCGGCCCCTGCCTTAGGGTTACAAAATGAGTCGGTGCCTGGACACGTCAGCCCTAGGAGCGCTTTAGAATGAAGTTTAATGAGGCATTAAATGTGCATGCCCTGCTCATGTCGATGGAAGCTCACTCCTAGGCATGGTCTTCAGATTTTTATAATGACTGCATTAACTCCAAGCATTTGTGTCCAACCTCGAGCGTTTCATCAGAGTCGCTTTGAATGCTTTGTGGCATGGTCATTAATGTAGACCCATTTTTACCAGCTGATGCTCCAGCTATTATTGTGACTCGTGGCCTCTTCCCCTTCGGCTCTCCTCTTGCGCTAGATCTTTTTGCAAGTTGTTCTCCTTCGAGAAACCGGATCAGATTTACCCCATTAGACTCAAACGTCATTGCCTTACCAAGCCGACCCATGTCACGCACATTTTTTCGATCATTCTTTACAGGGGGATTCAATCAGTCAAACTACCTGTGATTTTCCCTGGCACCTTCTGATTGGTTGAATTTGTGCCACGTAGATTCCCAAACGGTCAAAGGTTGCTTCCTTAGAATCACATGTCGGTGAGACACTAATTGTGTCTCCCCAATGCGATTATGCCCTTCAGCAGTTATTGGCATAGATCACTGTCATCGGCAAGAGTTCATAGCGAGCAGCCAGAGTTATATCGATATCACAAAAAACCATCAGCAAGATAATCGATATCAGCCAGTGGTCTCACCGAAGTCTATAACAAATCCATCGCTATCGGCAAGACACCACCCTATCGGTGAGACTTCATAGCAAACTCCTCCACTCTCCCTGAGCTTGGACCCCTCGGTGGAGCCAGAGTCAGGATGAGAACCAAAATGGAACTAGAGTCAGAATGGGGGAAAAACCAAACAATTCGCGGAATCGAAACCGGAACCAAATCCAGACCTGAAACTTTTCTGAAGTTTCAAGTTTAGATTCTGTTCCAATCTCACCCCAGGCAACACAAAGCAAGAAGGCAGAAAGAAAAACACAAGGAAGATCAAAGATAAGGAGACATCCCCCGACCACCGACAGTGAAAAAGAAAAGAAAAGAAGGGCGGAACCGGGATCGGAACCAGAACAGAAACAAGAATTGGAACTTTTGGAAAAGTTCCAAGTTTGGTTTCAGTTTTGATCCTAAGTCCAGCAAAACGAAGAAAGTGCCTAAGGACAAGATAACCCAAGGCACACAAAAACAAAGAATAAAGGATGCCAAAACACAAACGGGATAGGAATGAAAACCAATCATGGGCAAGACCAACAGGGGCGGGGGCGGAACCAAATCCGACACTGAAAATTTTCCAAGTTTCAAGTTCAGATTCTGACACGACTCCACCTCTGAAAATACGCAAAAATGATAAAAAAGGATGAGAACGAAAAAAGGGAAGGGAAGAAAAAACATCCCACAACCAAAAAATGAAGAACAAAAGCAAAACAAACAAACAATACTGGCGGGACCGGAACCGGAATGGAACTCGAACTAGGAACCTATTCAAAGTTTCAGAGTTCGGTTCCAGACTCGATTCCAAGTTTTCCAAAACAAAAAGAAAAGACCCAAGGAGAAGAAAACTAATGCACAAAAGCACGGAGCCAGAACCAGAATTGGAATAGAAACAATAACTAGAACTTTTGGAAAAGTTCCAATGTTCAGTTTTCGTCCCGATCCTGCCTCCAGTAGAACAAAAGGAAAAATGCCAAAGGAAAATAAAAACGGAAAGGGGAAGAACAAGTCAAAAAAAAAAGAAGACCCACCCAAAACCGAATACCTACACGCTGGGCTCAACCCTTGTGGGAGCCACATTTAATCCACGTGCCGAATTAAAAACATAATCTCCCCTGCAGCTGCACAAGAAGCAAACACATTAGAAAAAATGTAACCCGGATAGAAATATTCCTCCAGTTGGCCTTCATGAACACTCGAAAACATAGGTTACCCTGCTTGATTGAGTCCGTAGGTGAAAATTGGGTAATAGGAATAACTAGGTCGAATAGAATAATGAATCCTATTGATGGGACTAAGGTAATAAAATTTGATGTAAAGTGTGTTGTTTCTAGATGAAGGATGATAAATCCTAATGGGGAAACTCAACTTGATGATCAAATTTGGATTTTGATGATGATTGGATACTTTTAGATGTTTGATCAAAGTTTAGGTAAAGGATTTCACTTGTGAAGGTCAATTTTAACAAGTTTAGACTCTAAGGAACCTAAGGAATAATTCTGAACTTGAGAAGATCCTAAAATTTTGGTTCCAACTATGAAACGAGGGACAAATTACCTTCCTAGACGAGATGCTCAAATATTTGTAAAAGTCTTGGATTTTGACAATAGTAAAATGAATACAAGTTGGGATTGTTCTTTGAAGCTCTTTTGTAGAAATTGAAGACCAATCTCTCTCTAAATTTGTAGAGTGTTGAGAGACATTTTTGATGAGATTTTGGACTAAGAACTATGGAATTTGGTTTCTAAATTTTAATCTTTCGTGAAATAATTTGATAAAGAACATGTTTAGACTCTGTTGTACCTGAGGAATGATTCTGGATTAGAAAGGATTTTGAATTCTGGTTTCAAAATGTCAGATAGGAGTCAAATTTAGCTCTCTGGTTATGAATTTTGGTGGATGCGTCGTAACAGTCAGTATATGTGCTAAAAGGCAGATGCGCTATAGCATGGCTTGGATGTGCCACATAAAGGTTTGGATGTGCTACAAAATTAGGTGTATGCGCTAGGGAATAGCTCAAATGCACCAAAGTTTCAGATGTATGCTCTACAAAATTTGGTAAATGAGACACATAATGCAAGGGATGCGCTGGTAAAAGTGGCAAATGTGCTATAACAATAGGTGAATGCGCTATAATAGAGGGTATATGCATTGGAAAAAGTAGTAAATGCACCAAAACAAGTAATGTATGTGCTAAACTGGGGAATATAGTAGTTTGTTGCCAGTTTACTTGATTTTTCTAGTTTTTAGACAGAGAATGGTTTGTTTCAAATGATGTTTTTTGAATCACAATTTTGCAATTCCAGTCTGTATGGTTTTGTTTGAAGTTTGTTTTAAAAACACTTTGGCAAACACAATCAAGCATGTACAAATCCTAAGGTTGTGTAAGGTTGTATTCTTTTGGATTCCACACGGATTTTACTCTAACCACACTTATTCTTAGCAGAAGAATTCAAAAGCTTGGCCACATGGGCTCCCCCTTACAGTGCACTGACTTCTCAAGTTAACCAAGCTTCTAGCCCCCATAAAAATCCCATGGCAGGCTGATCATCTCTACTAAAAACTGTGAGAATGTGGATGCCTTTGCAATGACCGTTACTACACCAAATAATAGATAAAGGTTTTTGGCCAACTATAACAAGGGTTCTAGTACAAAAATTCCATTTGTGGGGGACCATCCATGTGCCAAGAGACCATTTCTTCCCTTCTCGTCGAAATGATCCTCGTGATACTTTCCTTTCAACAAGTACCCACACTTATATACTAACTGGAAGTCACTTGGCTTTAGAGTGCTACCGGTTGGGTCGTTCCCTTGGGTGATTACTTTTTCCCACAAGGCAGACCCTCTAAGATAAAAAAAAAAAAGCAAGCAAGTATATCCATAGTTCGATCAATCTTTGTTTCACATGAACAAAGAGAGACACATGCGATAACTCAACTCACACTCACAGATAAACAAGAATGGGTCTGGCTTTTTGGTCACTTAGTTAAGGGGAGAGCATATGCTTACCATTCAAAACACACAATATACATGGTGTTCTTTCCTTCCTAATTAGTCTAGATTCCTAAATTAAGCAAAAAGGAAATGAATCACTTCAACCCCTGCATCAAATTTATTAGTAGTTTGCAATAAATGTTCTTTTGACAGCATTCAAGAGTTTCAACAGAGTCTCTGATAGTATTTATGAAGCCTACACCACATAAAAACATTTATTAGTTTTTGGACCTAGGAGAAATTTGCAAAGAAAATCTAATGCACCATTACAATAAGCTAATGCGCTGAAAAGGTAAATGCGCTATAGAAAACAATGAATGCGCTACAGAAAATAGTGAATGCACTATAGAAAATGGTGAATGCACTATAGAAACCCTCTAATGCACCACAAAATGGTGTGGATGCACCAGAGAAACACATTGTTGCACCGGAATAGTTAGTGAATGCACCGAAGAATCTTTTAGGTGCTCCAGAAGAATTAGCGGTTGTGCTAGAGAAATTCACGTCCAAACCTATAAAGCATACTTTCTAGAAAAATATTAAAATAACAGGGGCTAGGCCGCATGGTGGGTGCCAATTTATGTGTGTGAGAAAATATGTGAATTATAATAATCAATAACACACAACAGATACAATGTATTACATTAAGGAAATCTAACTCAATTTGATAAAATGATTCCTTAAAGACATTCCATCTTCCTCTATTCCTAAGGATCCTGTATTAGTGCTCTCAAATCTTAATTATGCACTGAATTACTGGGATGACACTTAATGAATGAGTAGCCATTAAACTAGAATGCATAAACTATATCTACACCTACATGATCTAATGATTTGGTTGGATGGTGAACTAAATGATATGCTAGATGATAAGTTGTTTTATACAGAATGCTAATGGAATAAGGCAATGTTGAATTAAACTAATGGAGATGCTATGAAAATTATTCTAAATGTTATAAGTAAACTAAGATATATCTAACAAAGAAGCCATGATTCTAATTTACTTGCTAAACTATGCTAAAGGCTAAGCTACAATGTAAACTAAGCTCTCAAATGCTAAGATGATTTCTACAAAGTAATTGTATGCAATGCTCTCTTATGCAAAAGTTGTAAATGAGCCTCTATTTATAGATTTCACCAAGGCATCAAGTGAGTTGACAACAATGGATGATCAAGATTAAGTCTGGAGAGATCGACGGTAAGAAATGAGGTTAGAGAGGAATAAGGAAGTTGTCCCCTTTAATAGAAAAATCTTTCCAAGTGTAGAAAAGAATAAATGGGAAGGGGAAGCCATGTGTCCCTGAGTTTGTTGAGATTGTTGAGGGTAAATACCCATTTTAGAAATTAGGAATAATTATTTTCATGTGACACATGGTGAGATGGAAGATGATGTGGAAGGAGGTTAGAAGAATATGGAGAAATGTGACAAAATTCGAATTAAAAAATTCAAATTTAATGAAAGGGAATTAATCAAATAAAACAAATTAGTTAAATTTGTTTATTTAATTAAATCATGAAGAAATTGGTTTAGATAAGAGGAATTAAGAAATATGAACTATACAAATAAACTTTGCAATTTATTTATACAATAGAAGAAATAAAGATTTTTATTAATTAAATAAACAATATTTAATTAATATTCTCCAGACCAATTTTGGATGTATACACCTATTACCTGATTAACAAGTCTCCTTCATCAGCTCTTGTTAATAAGATGCCTATAGAGGCATGGTCGAGTCCCAAGCCTTCATTAATACATCTTAGAGTTTTTGGTTGTGAGGTATATGCACATGTGCCAAAGAAGCAAACAAAGTTGGAGAACAAGGCTGTGAAATGTATCTTCATTGGATATAGTTATGGTGTGAAAGGATACAAGCTTTGGAATCATGTTGCATAGAAGGTAATACATAGTAGAAGTGTTATTTTTAGAGAAATCAAGCCTTCTTTTGTTACATTGCAGCCAAAACAAAGTAAATAAGAAGATGTGATTCAATTTCCTTCTACACTTGAGAAATTTGAATTGAGGCCCAAGGATAGAAAAGAAGTTAAGGAGAGCTCATTTAGCTTTGGATCTTCAAAAGAGGAGGAAGAACCTCCAACTCAACTTGTTCGTACATCTATAAGACATAGACAACCAGATCTGTAGAAGAGGCGCTAGGTATGAATGATGTAGAATCCTAGAAGATTTCTATGGATGAAGAAATGACATCTTTGAAAAAGAATGATACATGAGATCTTGTACCATTTCCTGAAGGACGAAAAACTATTGGTTGTAAATGGGTGTTCAAGAAAAGATTGGTTCAGATGGAGGTATTGAGAATTAAAAAGCAAGGTTGGTAGGGTTACTCTCAAGTTGAGAGTGTTGATTATGGTGAGATATTTTCTCTTGTTGCAAAATAATCATCCATTAGATTTTTTCTTTTTATTGTCGCTTATTATGATTTAGAGGTTGAGAAAATGGATGTGAAAGCTGCTTTCCTTCATGGTGATTTGGAGGAGGATATTTATATGACACAACCAAAGCACTATGTGGGGAAACGTAAAAGTAAGTTGGTTTGCAAATTGAAGAAATTGTGTATGGATTAAAACAGAGTCCTAAGATGTGGTACTAGAAATTTGATACATATGTGTTGAGTTTGGGATTTGAGCATTCTAAATTAGATCATTGTATTTATTATAAAACTGATGGTGATTGTTTCCTATTTATTGCATTATATGTTGATGACATGTTATTTATTGGTAGAGGGAAATGTATGATTTTAGAACTAAAATCTCAGCTTGTTGCTAAATTTGAAATGATAGATCTTGGTACAGCTAAATGCATTCTTGGGATGAAAATTAAAAGAGATAGAGTGAACATAAATTTATGGCTTGTCCAAAGCAAGTATGTCAACTCAATTTTATAGAGGTTTGATATGCAGGATTATAGACCATTGTGTGTTCTTGTTTCAGTTAGAACAAAGTTATCTATTTCAGATTGTCCAACATCCCCATTAGAGATGGAAGAAATGAGCAGAGTGCCTTACCAGAGTGCAGTTGGAAGTTTGATGTATGTTATGGTTTGTACTAGACCAGACATTGCTCAAGCAGTGGGAGTTCTTTCTAGATATATGTCTAATCCTGGTAGAGTTCATTGGGATGCAGTTAAAAGAGTCTTTAGATATTTGTGGGGTACCTCAAATTATTCCTTATGTTATCATAGTAATATGACTAAAGATGAGATTTCCCTTGATATTCATGGTTATGTGGATTCAGACTAGGCAAGTGATGTTGATAGTAGAAAATCCACCAGTTCTTATGTTTTTTCTTCATTTGGTGGTGCAATTAGTTGGATGAGTAAGCGACAGGTTGTGGTTGCTTTGTCCACTAATAAAGTAGAGTATATGGTAGCTATTCATGCTTGTAAATAATCCATTTGGATTAAAAGATTGTGTTTAGATATTGGAATAAAATAAGGTGCAGTGACAATTTATTGCGACAGTCAAAGTGCGATATGTCTAGCCAAGAACCCGACATTTCATGCCAGGACAAAGCACATTGATGTACAATATAATTTTGTTAGAGATATGGTTGAAGATGGTAGGGTGAAGTTGGTTAAGGTAGAGACTTTGAAGAATGTTGTTGATTCTTTAACTAAGCCTGTGCGCACAGAGAAGTTTAGATGATGTTCAAAGACTATGGGCCTTTTGGCCCCTAGAAATTAAAGAGACGATGGTTACACCCTCATGTTGCTCTTGCAAGGTGTTCAAAAAGTGGGGGATTTGTTGGGAAAATGTGTCTCAACCTTGCAATTATATATAGTTTATTGTTGATAGGATGTATGTTGGTAAGTGGCAACTGATCATGCAAATATTGTACACTTGTAACAAGATATGGGGTTCGGGGCATTACCCCAATTTTTTTTCATTGACACATCATGGTTTTTTCCTGTTGACACGTCAAGGTTTTTTCCCGCTGACATGTCAAGGTTTTATTTGTTAACACGTCAAATGAAAAATGACCTTGTAAAAACCTAATTCTAGAAGATTCCAAAAAGATTTTTTATAAGCTGTTGGGATGTATGTAGATGGGGATGTATTTTGAGAGTCTGATAGTGGTCATGTTGTCTCTTGATCTCTGGTGGTGATACTCCTGTGAGAATCTTTCTTGACAAGTATATTGCAATCTTTTGATTTTTGAATAATATATTGGGTAGCTTTTGGAGTGTGGGGTTTTTCTCCTGAAAGGGTTTTCCCACATAAATCATTGTGTTATGGTATGCATGATATTTGTGTTTATTTACGTTTAAGTTTTGTAACTGTTAAAGATCTGTAAATTTTTGCATTTTTCTCCTCTCAAAATTAGTGTAGGAAGTTGTTCTGCTACCTTAGCTTCCTTACATATTATTCTCAACTCTTTTAGGACATCTTGAAGCATAATGACCAATTCCTCCACAACTAAAACATTTGAAAGGTAACTTACCTTGATACTTATCAGAGCCCTTTTTCATTCTTCTTACAAAGTTAGCTTCCACTTCATCAAAGTTTTCTTCATTCAGATCTTCAACATTTGTAACCCTAAAAGTAGTTTATGACTTTGATCCATTTCTCATGCGAGGTTTTCTCATTTCAAATGATGTTAGAGTACCCAACAATTGATCTTTAGTATAGGTATTATAATCTACAAATTCCTCAATTGTAGATACCTTTTCACTATATACATCAAGGAGAGTTATGAGAATCTTCTTTACTATCTTAGATTCATCCACCATGCACCAAGTCCTTGCATTCCACTTACTAGCTCATCCACTCTCTGTACATAGGATTTAATGTTCTCATCTTCAGACATTCGTAGGATCTCGAATTGTGCCTCCAAGTTTTGTAACTTTGCTTCTTCAACCTTTTCATCTCCTTCACAAATCTTTTCCAATGCATCCCAGACCTCTTTAGCAATCTTTAGATTTACAACTTTAATTAATTCAGAATGTGAAATACTATTCTTCATAATCAATTTTGCCTTATTGTTCGCTTCATGCACCTTGATCTCATTAGCAATACTTGGACCATTAGCCGGAGCCATGTATGGAGTCTTATAAGCTTTCTCAACATCATATCCATAGTATTCTAGATACCCTTCCATATTTTCCTTCCAGAAAGTGTAATCGGTGCCATCAAACTTAGGACACTCAATAACTATCTTGTTCTCCATCCTAAACCTTCCTTAAGTGGTTAAGCTCTTCTCCAAGGAACCAAGCTCTAATACCAATTGTTGAAAAATACAACTGAGAGGGGGGTGAATTAGTTGTAGAAAATGTAACCTTTAAAACTTTCACCAAATGTTAGATCAATAATTATTCATAAATCCTTCACTCTACTAATGTGATTAATCATTAAGTACAAAAGCAAAAAAACAAGTAAAACCATGCACAGAATAACACCACATTTACGTGGAAAACCAAATGAGGGAAAAACCATGATGAGGATTAGCTGACAATATAAAGAATTCCAAAACTGAATACAAAGGCTCACTACTGGAAAGGCTCATTGCCAAGACAAGACTTACTTGTCCAAAACAGGACTTACTGTCCAATGAGGACTCACTACCACAAAATTACAAAGAAGATAGAAGAGGATTGTTACAGAGAGAAAACTATCTCAATGCAACAAATATTTGCACCACAATTCACTCACACACTTGCAAACTCACATAAAAAGATGTTGGATGCCTTCAGCTCATTGCCTTTAGAACCCTAACTTCAAATTTGCACTGATTTGCTCAAACTCGCATCACACACGCTATCTCACATCTATCTCGCATCTTTCTTTCATCTATCTTGGCTTTCATCAACATCTCAACTTGTACTTATACCATCTTCAACCTTGAAACCCATCCAAGGTCGGCCACACAACATTTGTATTTACAAATTCAAATTAAGTCAACACCAAAACATTCTACGGTGGAATTAGAATGAGGGTGACCTAGACACATTCTTAATGAGGACCTAAATAAGTCCCAACACGCCTCAACACACTTCCATGATTTTTTAAGTAGATTTTAACACAAGGTCGACCAACATTAGTGTAAAACACATAAAACAATTAAGTACACATATCCTTAACACAATCCAATATTTTTGAACAACAAATTTCACTTGAACACAACCTCATCAACTCACTCTCAGAACTGCAAGACACAAAACAATAATTTTGAGAAATATGAAGCAACTACATTTCTCCCAGACCTCAGCCAAATATATTGAAATACATAGTTCACAACTGGTGAAAATACCTCGCACTGTACAATGATCCAGAAGCCCAAATTCTGGATATAGCAACTACCAACAATCATAACACAACACCTCAAATCCTTACTAGCATAGCAGTAAATCCTGGAGTGTATCCTAGAGCATACACAAAATACTTGTAGACCTTATTTATTACAATTTTCTTAATATCCTCGACATATACAACCAATAACCAACTTTCATGGCATCAATGACAATAGCAGCTAGTTGACAGTCAGTTAACTGGTTGACATCAATGACAATACCTTCATACTTGCAACAAGATTATGTTGAAGCCACAATGGTTTATTTTACTTCTTTAGATTTTAATGGCGAGATTTTATACTCCCCAATGAAATTAGGTGTAAAATATAATGACCCCCAATCATCGTCTAAGATTTTTTTCATGGGTGAAACACATTTATACTTGTGTTCAACATGTATGAGTTCTACTTTCAGGATGGAATCAACGTGTTAAAGAGTCTTGTTTTTCCTATTTTAGTTTGCAAGCAATTTTTAGACTTAGGATTAGCTTTCACCATGTATACTTTGTTGTTATATGTGAATTTCATGAGGTAGTGAATATTTGAAGGATCTCTTCATCTCATGCATCCATGGTCTTCCTAGGAGAATATTATATGAGAGAGCATCTGACATGACATGAATACCGGTAGGTAACACAACTGGACCTACTTTAACAAGTAATGTGATTGTTCCTAATGGTTGTCTACCAACATTATCAAACCTATGAATAGCTAGAGCATCAAGTTGAATAAGAGATTTATCCACACCCAACTTGATTAAAAAATCAATGCTATAAATGTTAAGACCCGATCCAGTATCGATAAGGGTACATCTAATTCCATTTTTGTTAATAGCAACCATTATCATCAAGGTGTCATTTTTATTTTGCATCTCAAGAGGGGTTAATTCATTTTGATGAAAGATAATATCCATATTTGTGGAATTCATACCCTCAAGTAAAGTTGCTACATCATTTGGTTAAGCACTACAAGGCACAACAATTTTCTATAAAGCCTCTTGAAGCATGTTGAGGTAAATCGGCGAGTTTTAAATCAAATCCCACAGCGAAATCTTAGTGGGAGTAGCACGAAGCTGCTCCATAAGATCATACTCCTTACCATTGTGTTGAGGCAAACAAGGTGCAATAAGGAGAATAGGTTGTGGGAAAGGGATTGATGGAGGAATGGTTTACACTTGTCTTGGCTACTTATTATTTTATCTGTTGTATGTATGAGCAACAACATGATACTATTGTTGCCATGATACATTTTGTTGTATATGATTGCATTGAGTTAGTTGTATTACAAAGTTTAAGATATGACCAGGGGTTGTTGGTTTGTTTGATGGTGGTCCTATAATAAGCATTGGTTTGTTTTGTGGTTGAGGTTTATTTGAAGGTGTGTAGATCACTTGTTGAGGTTTGATTGCATTTCTTGTTCTTTGACGTGTTAAAACCTTACAAGTCTTAGTGGACAATTTAGGAGAGATGAAATCCTCAAGGGCATCATCTAACATATCAAAATCATCGTGACTAAAAGACTTGTTATATGTATAGGAAACTTGTAGAAAACAATCTAAGATGATCAAACTATCATACTTTCTCCAAGATGTTAATTACAACATTAATTATGTATTTTAATTTTTGTTTATGTTTGTCAATGTTAATTATAACCAAATACAACTTCACATAAATTTTACAGTGACAGTTTTGGGAGACAAAGTTCAAACTAGTAAACAAGACACGTATATCAGCCTATACCTAAAATATGAGCCAAAATGAGCAAGTCTAGGGCACATCATGCACTAGATTAGCTTTATTTTTTTTATGAAAGTTCAAGTTTTGAGGCACCAATGATAGGTAACAGAGGTCTAAGATAGGGTTGGTTCAAATATGAGACTGAAATTACTATTGATTTCACCAATTTTATGAAGTGTGACCTAATGCAATAAACTAGGGTTTTCAAATTTTACAAAAATGATGTTCTTTTAACCAAATCATGCAATAATTCAAAAAATTCCTTAGATATGTAATGTATCTCATAACTAAAAATGAACAAGATGTTTCAATAATTGCGTAAAATCCAATAAATGACACTTCTCTTTCAAATGAAGACACTCCTTTTTGCAAACAAAAAGTGATCTAATTTTTTTATTTTTGCTTAATATTTTAGATGTATAGAAATTTAATTAAAAATTAGAAGGTTTAATTGATGTTTGAAGTGTCAGGTTCACCAAAATGTTTAGTTGAAAAAGGGATCTTAGGTCTACTGTTTAGATCACTAAAATTAATTATTTTCCAAATAACTTTAGAAGTCAAATCAACAAGGATAAATGATTGGATAACAACCTAAAAGGAGAGAAAATATTCCTTGTATTTGGTTCTTGTATTGCCTTAGAAATTGATTGAAATTAAAGTGGATTTATTGAATTAATTTTACTATAAAACCTAATTTGAAAACACACATTTTTTATACTAACGAAACTGAATTTACAAAAAATGAAAGAAGATATGAGAGGGGCAGAGTACTGTACACCTATGGTAAAAATTTGAGGTCGAAATAGCCAGCCTAGGGTGTGGTGCACCCCAGATTGAGGTCCTTCTTTTTTAGATCTAACTGCACAAGCCTATAACTCTCTTTTTCTTCTATAATCCTGCTTTAAAATCTCCATATTTGGATTTTGAACTTGCAAAAATCTCAACAAAGAGGGGCAAGGGGGTGGCTATATTATATTTTTCCTAAGTAAAACCCCCATTTTGGTATTTCTACCTCCACAAATAGTCGATTGATTGACTGAAACAATGCATGTGCTCTTAACCTTAAGTGTATCTAAGGCTATACTGAGCTAAAATGCTAAAAACCCTATTTAAATGTGTTAGAGAAGGATTCCTAAATGATATAAATGAGATCAACCCAAGAGAAAGGAAAATACACTTACGAAAATCTAAAATGCAGTAATTCCTTTCTTAAGATAGCAAGTAAATCAAAGCTTGAAGATGAGAACACTCTGAAAACAAGTCATTAGATGGTTGAAGAGGCCAAAGCAATATCCAAAACATATATTCCATCATGTTCTTCCATTGGAATCAAACTCCAATCATTGTAGCAACTTGATTAAATATGAAATTCCTCTTGAAAACCTATAAATTTAAATATATTTTGGCAGAGTATTGTTGTCTTGTAATTTTCTTCCTTAATTTTGAAATAATAATTCATGTTTATATAGTGGAACTTAGGATAAATTATAGTTTAGGCCAACTTATTAAAATTTGAATTTTTGGGATTAACTTACTACCAAGCCCAACAAATTTTAAATTACATTTACGAAATTAGAGACGAAAAAAATGGGAAATCAAATTTATCGAGAAAAATAGTTGGTTTATGGCATGGGGTGCCCTAGAATAGCTCTTTCACACTCAATAAAATTTAATTTAGGTGTTTAGAGTTTGATAAAATAAAATAAAAATCATAGTGAGGGCACTTTTTAGAGTTAATTTGATGATTTTTAATCGATAAAATGTTTTCCAGGGCAGTATAGACACATTCTCCTAGGTTGATAGCTAGGGACTATCTAAAAAGTATTGATGTAAAAGGTCACTTAAGTTGGTACCAAATAGATCATGAAATTATACTTTCACCTAAAGGGAGTATAATGTTTGACACTACAACCTTAATTATATAACCCCCTTTCCATTGACCATCTTATTCTCATCGCTTACCACTTTCTTATGATTCTCGTCACTTATTACATCTATTGCATATTAGCCCTATTTTAGGAGTATATTTTTTCTACCATTAAGGAAATCACCTATATGTTCTCCTATTTCATCTATTATCTTATTTTATGTGTACCTCAACATATTCCTTTGCTCCTCTACCTATTACCTTAAATTTACCATCTCTATTATTTTTCCATTCAATTTAAAAGGAGAATATCCTCTACATATTGATTGTTTTATATTGTCACATTATTATCACCATTTGCTAGTTATATTTATCTTGGCCTAGCCTCTTTATCCAGTTTGGGTAGATACCACATAGCCATTGTCATCATCATTTACCAATTTTATGTTTTTGCTTGGCCTAGCCTCTTTATCTAGTTTTGGTATCAACAACATAACCATTGGCATCATTATTTACTGTTCTTATGCTTTGGAATAGCTTGGCATATTTATCCAATTTGGGTGGTAATTGTATATAGTTGGGTGGTAACCAAACAACCATCACAATTTAACCACTTTATTTTTATTTTTGGCCTAGTATTTCCTTATCATTTTAGTGGCACCAACTTATCTAACCATATTTTTATTAGTTCATTGGAAATGACATATCCAACACTATCACATGTGACCTATCTCCTTATCACACCTCAATTAGTGAAACATAGTCAAATATTTTCCAATGTACCATTCTCCCATATTGTTCTATCACATGCATATCTTACTATGTGATCCCCTTAGATATTATTCATATCCTTGCCTTCTCTAGTGTTGTCATATTAGCCACATGGAATATTGGGAGTTGTATTTGTATTTAGTGTTCTAGTTTCATGATTGTTATATTTAGTATAACATTATATTATTAGTAAACCACTTTCCATATATTATCATGCTTTTATGTATGTTTAGTGTTTCCATGTATGTGTTACTTGTGCTTAATATTTTACTTATGTATTGTTTCTATTTCATATCATATAGAATGAATGCTCCCATTGTTCTACCCATTGATTTTACTATGTTTTACTCAAAATTTTAAAGTTCAAGCTACTAACGTTATGGGTCATAATTTTTTTCCTTTTCACATGAATAAATAGATGCACATTTGAAACATAACCATTCTAAACTTCCCCATTGCATAACATAGAATCTTTATAATAATTCAAGCAACGATTTCACATCACATAATTGTATTATAATATTTGTCATTTACAAATCCTCAATAAGAATGGAGTCACATGTTTACATACAGAGTTTCTATGAGATCAATGATAAAGATCTATAAATATAGTACAACGGTCTAGATGTCCCCATCATTGGTGTATACTTTCTAGGTGTCCCCAAACTGGTACTACATCCTCAAATCTTGGTCACCAACCGTATGAGGGAGAGCATCACTCAAGTGCTTTTTCGCCAACCATGGACTTATTGTGGTCCCCCGCACATCTACCAAACTGGTAAGATGGCCCTACCCTTCGACGAAGAGATTGGTTTAGTAACCCCATAATCATGACCTTCCCGAGAATAGTGTTGTGTCCTATACATCTAGAGCTACCACACATTGGTTTCCCTACCTAGATTACAATCATGGATCACAATGAACTAATAGTATAAACAATGGCTACTTACACTACTTTGGCCAAAAAATTAAACACCTAGTATTTCGAGTGAGAGTCATTTGTCCACCCACCCTTAAGCTTGATTTGGTATTGACCTTAAACATAACACACATTTACCCTAAGGTGATAACATAATAAAATATTCAACAAGGTAATTCCCTTAACCACAGATTACCCTAGCCCCATGAATACTCAAGTCTATTTTCAACTGGTTATCTAGGTTACCCATAGATTTCACTAACCCCAGGTATAACCACACTAACCATACATATACACAATCTAGTGTCTAGCTAGGTTACCCACTTTCCCATGGATTTCACTAACCTCTTATGTTTAAATTGACATAATCATAAAAGTATTATAAGATAGCAAAATATTACATCTCATGCATTATCTATATAGACTTAACGAACCAATATAGTTCTAATAGCATTTAAGCCACACATATTAATCATTATATAAACATAATCCCAATGATAGGTTTCACTAATTGAGACTCAATCAAGAATCACACAAGCATATTCCATTCTAGGAATTAACTAAGTTTATAATAGCATGCATACCATGTGTTCATAGATTATTCCAAAGCTAGGAAATAACTAGTTCATAAAAATAAGCATATCATGCATTCAAGACTATTCCAACACAAGTAAATATCTAAATTCATAAGAACAATCACACCATGCATTCAAATAATATTTCCAAATAAAGGCATTATATTCATATAACCTTTCAAACATAAGCAAAGGAAGAATAGAAATCAACATGCCTGGATATAAGTTCCAACTTGAAAATGTTGCCTTCTAACCTTAGACTTCACCTTCATGAATGCTACTTCCCCAAAGCTCAATTAACTTCCAACCACTAGCCAATTACAAATTCTCTCAATAATACATTTGTAAAGCAAATCACTAACTCTCAAGCTCTCTAATTCACTTGCACAAAAAATATAGTAGAATAACAATGGAGAAATCAAAATGAGAAGAGTAACAAATGATAGGAAGAACACCTCTATATATACTAAAATTTGAGAAACCAAAGGCTACAAACAAGCTAGCAATTCTTCCACCTTCCTAATCACATGCAACGACTCAACTGATTAACTCACAAATTTGCAACACATAACAATCCACATTCCTCCAATGGCTGAGTCGACCTCTTTATGAGAGACAACATGACTCATTTACTGAGTCAAGGGACAACAATGACAAGCTACAGTTTTCCTACTAATTTTTCAAGTCAACTACCCTCTCATATTTCTGCCAACACTTCATTGATTGAGTTTAATATTTATCAAAATATTGTACATGTACATGGTGCAGGTTTTAGACTTCTTATTTTCTTTACACACTTCAAACTTGGCACCACATATTCATATCTTATCGCCCCAAAAGATAATGCTGCCAAAGACTTATTCTATTTGTTAAAATCTACATTTAATCTCTTTGCAACATATAAGCCATATTCCTTCTTTCATGCGTGGTGAATTAGTCTTCCACTTGCTTTATGCACAGATTTTAGCCACAACATTACAAACATTGCAATGCTATTCTATGCACTACACTATATTCATTGCATTTTAAATATGTTTAACAATAATGTTTTTGATTAGTGATAAATAAGTTTTGAAGGGGCCCTAAAATCTTGTACAAAAAGAGAAAAGGCAACAAAGATTAAGCTAATTGGCTACCCCACCAAAACTAAAAAATAGGCTAATTATTAAACAATCAACACCCCATCATCAGATGATGACCAACCAACAACAAAATAGATAAAAAGAGAATAGAAAAAGTAGCATTAAGAGAAGTTCCTTAAGCATTATGGCTACTTCCAGATCCTTAGATATCACCTTGTCGTGCATTTCAATGATCTCCTCCACGTCCCACCTTAGAACCGTCTTGCTCTTCTTGGTTTTTCTCCAGTGTGAACACTCGGCCCCATGCCCAAGTCCCCAACCTGCAACCCCTTTTCAACATCCTCCCCCTCATCCTTCTTCACTAGCTCACTAAACAGAGATCTCCCAATCCATTCCCTTGCCTTCTCATTCAGGAACATTAAAACTTTAGCTGAGGATTCAAGCTTCTCCTTGCTCAATTTGATTACCATTTTAAGATATTTATGCAACAACAAGGAGTTCCTCTCCACCGTGGACAACCTCAGACCATAATCTTTCTCCAAATTGGCCACGTCCTCCACCATAAGGCCAAGGCTGGAATTCAGTGATTTGACCAAACTAAAGATGGAATCATTTTCCTTTAGGCTTCTCAATGTAGAAATATTGCACTGAGCAATCATATCATATTTGTTATGGAGGTCTTGAACCTCATGAACCAGCCACATAAGCAAATTAAAGGAAATATTGGTGCCTTCCTTGACCAAACCAAAAGCTTGCATGTAGTTCATAGCAACCCAGAACAAGCCCCTCCTCTGATGGGAACTCATGGGTGGATCATCTTCTTGAAAGCCCTCAGGAAAATCAACCTTGATCTTACCCTTGTCCTTAGATGTCGACACATCATCATAATCATCCACATCCACCACACTGTTTGCTTTCCCTGTAATAGGGCCCCCCCCATCATCACCATGACCTAGGTCCTTATTCCCCAAATATGCCACCTCATCAACTTGATTAACCCCTAAATCCTTTAGTAGCTTTTCCTCAACTTCCTTGGAACACATCGACCCTTGTTTCTTGGTCATCCTCCTACTAAATTTACCCTCCGTAGCCTCTTCATCACAAGCCTCCTAAATTTTTCATTTTACACACGGATTGGAGGGTTTCACCTATTTAGCAAAGCATTTCTTTTTGCCAGAAGGAGTGTAATCCAAGTATGTGTGGTAACCATCTGACCATGCATCAGACTCCTCCTCAATTTATGTACCTGCACTATCATCCACCTCCTCAATCTAGCATTTCCCATTCCCCTTCTCCCTCTTCTTAGACTTAACAAGATTAACAAGAATAGGGAACTCAATAACATAGTTAGCCTTAATGTGTTCCACAATTAGTAACATTAAAACGTCATGTAAGAAGGGGTTCTTAGGATTCTTTCTGTAGTTCGCTATCCCATCTTCCAAAGAAAGGAGATAGAAAGGGAAAGAGATGAGCTTTCCATGGAGTAAGTGATTAAGAATCACAAAATGATGGCTATACAAAGCAAAATACCTACCATCCAAGGTGAAATAAAACATCAATGTCATGGAAACCTCACACTAGATAGGTTTTATTTTGGAACGATCATAACCCCCATAGTCGAGCCTCACCATTTTGGCTCTCTCCCTGTCCCGTAGAAAATTTAATCTAGCAGCCCCCGACATAGTTTTCTCCCTGTAGAATTTCCTTCCTTCGGTCAACAACCCCATGACTTCTGCTATGAATTCCTCACTAATAGTGATATCCCTTCCAAACATGCTCAACACCCGGTCATGCCAAGCATCAACAAGGCAGGTGCAAAAATATGGGGGGCCAAATTGTGGCCAAAATTATAAAAAAAACATTTGATAGGCTATAATGTTCTCACGTTATGGCTTGGTGCAACCGAGCCCAAGGCTCAGCCACATCGATCCTATAATGTGCTCGTGTTATAGCGCAAGCGCGTTATAAGTTATTAAAAAAAAAATCAAATTCATTTTTATGTTGATTGTTTTTTCTATTGCTCACAACCAAAAAACCTTCTCTTGCATGCTCATGTTATGGGAGGAGATAATCTTGCATTTTTTTCATCAATTTGTTGTTATTTCATTGTCAAGATACTGCCACATTGATAGGGAGATCAAATAAGTAAGTATTGTTTTTTTTTGTTATGAATGTGTTGTGAATTTGTTAGTTTTAGGATGTTTTTGATATTCATTTGTTGAATTTGTAGGAAATGATAATGATCCTAAAAACCCTCTTGAAAACTCTCCTAAAAATCCTCAACAACCAGAGCAACAAGAACATGAACAAAATCCTCAAGTTCAACAACCACAACAACAATCTCCTCCACCAATTCCTCAACATCTTCCTAGCACTCAACAAAATATAATGGGGGTAATTGAAAACAATAAAAAATAGATTGAGGAGATAATCACGAGGTTGAACGATCCAGTAATTTCAACCATGGAAATAAGAACACTTACTAGTTCACTTAAAGAAATGTTAAAACATGTAGATTAAATCAACAAACAATTAAGTGGTTGGGCAGATAGGAGGCAGGTGGCAAAAAAATTTTACGCAGGTAAATTATCTTATAAAGAAGTAAAAGATGAAAAAATTATAAAATATCAATTGTGCTCATTATTCACCGACCCACGCACAAACCAAGATCTTAACCTTAATGCAAAGAGGTTTCCTATCCATTAGTGCCACCACCAAGGGATCAAGAACTATTTTTGGGATAGGTGGTACATGGTTTTTGACTACTCACCATGCAACAATTGTGAAGTCCCATAATATTTCTTGAGGAAACTCTACTATGAGTTCATCCTAAACAAAATCCCCAATTATTTTGATATGAGGGACTTCCAGGGGAGAGGTGGGGGGTCAACATAATATAGACCCGGTGCACGACAGGATCCTAGGTAGAAAGCAGGAAGATCTCTCACTAGGATGTATCATGAGCACGTCATTATCCCTTCCATTGCGAAGGAGAGTGTTGAGGTAGCCACCTTGCATTCTATCAGCTCTTTGACCGAGACTATCATCCAACATGCCAGTCCTATAGTACAATGCCATCGAGGGGAGTCTTCAAGTGGTAGGCTTCCACCCCATTTGTGTTAGGTTTGCGAGGTGACTTGTACATATGACCCCATTGACACTGAGGAGGCTTCTACACATGATACGTCTACAGCTACGAAGATGGCGAGGGCAGCTGACATTTTGAATGAGGCTTATGGCATCAATACTCAGGAAAATGTTAGCATGTTCATTGAATTTGATTTATTAAATTTCATTTTTGAAATGCAAGATTAACTAATTTAGTTTTATGAATGTAATAAAATTTCAGGGTCATAATGTTGATATTGGATACACCTGCCCTACACCTGTTTATTACTCCACTGCATCTACCGCTAAGGTATGTAACTAGTAAACAATTATAAATTTATTACATGTGAATAGCATTGTATATGAATGGTATTCTAATATCTTATTTTGGATGTTGAATAGGCTAATATTGGAGGTTTCGTGGGAACACCTCCCAATGCTAGTGGAGTTAGACAAACCTACACAGGTAATAGAATAAAGAGTTTATCTAATGAATTGTACTTAATAGATTTGTGTAGTTTATATTCATATCGTTGATTACATTGTATTGCACATCTTTAAAAATCAAAGCATTACTTCACATTCCATAACTAATAACTAGATGTTGATAGATGACAAAATTTCAACTACAATATAGTTGTTTAGAAAGTCAACATAAGCAATGACACAATTACTTCACATAGCATAAGTAACAACTAGGAGCAGCTTCCAATTGCATTTGCTTGTCATGGCATTCCATGAGACCAATTTTTACTAAGGCATATTTTCAAAAAGTTCACTACCTTGTCTATGCTATTGATGCTTGGAAGAAATATATGAAAAAATAATAGTAAGCAATAACATAGACAAGGCAATGAGTTGCTTAAAAAAATGCCTCAAAGAAATGTGGTATCATGGTGATGTCCATCACCATGAGACCCAATTTCTTTGGGGCATTTAAAAAAAATCTCACTACCTTTTCTATGCTACCACATTTTCCATGCATGTCGACTGAAGTATCTTATCAAACAGTTCACTTCCTTGCTGCTATGGCTAAAAGCCTAAATAAAGGTGCTTTCCAACAAACTATTGATTCTTGGAAAAAAATCTATGAAATAATAATAGTAAGCAATAACATAGACAAGGCAGTGAATAGTTTGAAAAAATGCCTTAAATAAATGTGGTCTCATGGTGATGGAATGCCATTCCATCACCATGAGACCACATTTCTTAGAGGCATTTTTTCAAATAGCTCATCGCCTTTTCTATGCTACCACATTTTCCATACATGTCTACCAAAGAATTTTATCAAATGGTTCATTTCCTTGCCGTTATGGCTAAAAGCCTAAAAAAGGTGCTTTCCAACAAACTATGGATGCTTGGAAAAAATCTATCAAAGCATAATAGTAAGCAATAGCATAGACAAGGCAATGAGTAGTTTGAAAACATGCCTCAAATAAATTTGGTCTCATGGTGATGGAATGCCATTCCATCACCATGAGACCACATTTCCTTGAGGCATTTTTTCAAACAACTCACCGCCTTTTCTATGCTACCACATTTCCTTGAGGCATTTTTTCAAACAACTCACCGCCTTTTCTATGCTACCACATTTTCCATACACGTCTATCAAAGCATTTAATCAATCTACTCAATTCCTTGCTGCTATGGCTAAATTCATAAATTAGGTGCTTTCCAACAAACTATGAATGCTTGGAAAAAATCTATCAAAGCATAATAGTAAGTAATAACATAGACAAGGCAGTGAGTAGTTTGAAAAAATTCCTCAAAGAAATGTGGTCTCATGGTGATGGAATGCCATTCCATCACCACGAGACCACATTTCTTTGAGGTATTTTTTCAAATAGCTCACCGCCTTTTCTGTGCTACCACATTTTCCATACATGTCTACCAAAGAATTTTATCAAACTACTTGAACTTCCTTGCTGCTTTAAAAGCCTTGCTTTCCAACAAACTATGGATGCTTGGAAAAAATCTATCAAAGCATAATAGTAAGCAATAGCATATAAAAGGTAGTGAGTTGTTTGAAAAAATGCCAATGTGGTCTCACATACCATTTCTTTTATGCTACCATATTTTGCATACATGTCTACCAAAGCATTTTATCAAACTACTTACTTCCTTGCTGCTATGGCTAAAAGCCTAAAATCTATGGATGCTTGGAAAAAACCTATCAAAGCATAATAGTAAGCAATATCATAGTCAAGGCAGTGAGTAGTGTTGACGACAATTTTACTTGCAGTAAACAAGTCGAATAAAATCTCATAGATAAGACCGCAAAGAGCCTATCCTTCTTGAAAGATATGAAACGAAGAGAACCTAAGAGATAATTTTGCATTTACAAAACAAATATTGACTTCCGTTTAATCCCAAGTCTTCGATAACCAGGTCATGGTTGCACTAGGGTTGCTTTCGGGTAATGATGTGACAATTGTTGTTATTTTTCTTTAAGGGGCAATCCACATATACACACACATTTTTATACATTTTTCTATATCATTTCTTTGAACATTTTAGATCATATTTCCAATTTGAAAAGATATACTTGGAATTCATGAAAGCAATAGATTTTGACATTGAATTTCAAAGATCATCACCAATTTTCTTGCTATCACTTAAGTAGATTTAGCATTAAGCATTCAACAATTTCATGGAAAATAAAAGATTTTCAACAAAACTATTTCCATTCACTTATATTTTTTGGAACATTTTCAAAAATATTAAACATCTAATCTAAAGAAAAAACAAATACTGAAAAATAAAAAATTTCTCTCGGTTATTCTCCATGGATGCCCCAACGAATTAATCAAAACATAGCAAACCGCTTTATATTTCACCAGATTGCTTCACAACTACATATAAAATAGTGCAAGCTTTTAAAGAGGGGGTTTTGTTTATCGACACCGAATAGGTTTTGTATGCACCCTTAAACAGCGCAACATATAGTCTTGTTTAGCTGAACTTACAAAACCAACTACAAAAGATACTTAGATAGGTAGTTATCCATAAAGCTCTAATATCAATTAACGTCTATGTGCATACAAAGTTTTGCACTAGAATGGTTCAGAAAACAAGAAAAAATAACAAAACTTAAAAGAAGTTTTTTTCTCCTCTGACATCCACAAATTCCAAACTTAAAAATAAAATTAAGCATCCTATGGCCTTTTATAGAACACAAGGCTCAGACTGGATAAGACATCTACATGAGAGGGAATCTAAGGGACCAATCTCATCAAGGCACGTGGAATATTTTGACCAATAGGAAAATTGCAATTGAAGTCAATGGAAGTCAACTTCAATTACTCGTTGAAGCTCTTTGGGTTCTATTTTTTCATCTTTGTCAAGATTCCTTTAGAAATCAAAAAAAATTACCTAAACAAAGATATATAGGAGCCTTCCATTATAACAGAGTGATCAGGTGGAAGTCGAACTCCTATATCTCAGGCTTCCTAATTTGAACATTCTAGGAATAAAATGCCCCCAGAATAGATACACTTTGTTAAAACATGCTTGAACTCCAGCATCCCAGTATCCTGGTAGGTGGCACATCCTTGCAACAAACTTTGTTCTAGCATGAGTCCCTTAAGTGCATCATTGATCCTAGTAATACAGTAAAAAAAATTTGCCAGCATAATTTTCCTGATCGTCCATACCCGAGCTTTGCATCACAATCGGTATCTCCTGCAATCACAAAATTCCAAATATTAAATCCCTTTTTAAACAAAAATGCCACCATATCTTGTATAAATAAAACCATTATTCAAATGTTAGTACAAAATTCTATAAAACTAGCTTCTAAAAAAAACATATCACAAATCCTTGCATATATATTGAATCACCGGGATCACTATTCAATTTCTTTAAAAAAATATTTCACTTCATGTTTCAACTCGGTACCTGGTATTCAGCTTTACCCACTTACTTTCATGGACCTCAGTTATACTAGAACTCCAACTTACCGGATCAGAGCCATTCACTTGATCTTTACATTACCTTTCACCTTTTTTATGTTTCCGGTACCTGGTACTCGGTGCACGAAACACTTACCGTACTAAGTAATTTCTTTTAATCAAAGATTTCTCTTCTTCCTTTTCACTTCTGATGATCTTCCAATTTGTTAGCTCCTGCCATAAAATTTATATTTTCACTTGGGTCCCCAAGCCTTTTCAGTCTTGGGGTGTGTTGTGAGACCACACAACAACTTGCAACCAATTAAACCAAATTTAAAATTAAACTTCAAATTAAATCACCAGTTGTAAATTAAAACTTATGCATATTTTAAAACAATAACTTTCTATCTTTACTTAGATTTTGGCATAAAAAGTAAAACTCCACCGGAAACATCCGTGTGTGCTCTTGATCAATTCTAGTTTTTGGAACTTAGTACATAGAATCAGTTCATTAACATTGAACTACGTAATATAGTAATCGTCCAAAGCCAACCAGGGATAGAGCCTTGCTGCCAGTCAAGCATCCATAGCCTCGACAAGGTTATCTCCATAATTTCCCCCAAACATAGCTCTACTGCTAGTTAGGCGTGCATAGCCCCGGTAGAGTTATTTGGATAGCCTAAAGAGTTGATAACACCTTTTTTTTTTTAGATATAGCAATGATAGCTCATTTTCACTTTTGACATTGCAATAATAGCTCATTTATCAACTTGCAAGCATTGAAGCACCACTATTAGGTTGGGAATTACAGTGGTAACGAAGGTTACTTTTTGATTTTTCATTCAATGTAAATTCCTTCAGCAATTCACTACTTCCCAAAAACTCATTTAATAGTTCTCTGTAAATGTGTGTTTCCCACTAAATTTTACCAATTATTCCAAATCCTAACTAACTGTAGCCTGCTATATGTTAAAAGATATGCATAAATTAAAATTTAGCAATAGACAACTTAATCACCAAATTTAAATTTAAATTTAGAAACATTAGTGACCACACTTTCGAATAAATTTATGGAAACTTCCAAACTTTTGCTAACTATCTCAACTTGACAGTGTTGCACTGCATTAATGGGTCAAAATGTCATGATTACCTTGAAAAATGATCACACTCTTTCGCATTAAATTTGCACACCTTGTTAAGCACGTATTATCTCTCTACTTTTTCAAGTGATGACGTGTAACATCTTGCCAACCTCATTCTCATGTATAATCTGCACACTTAACACCTCAATAATAATTATGGCTTTTTAAAAAAATTGTAAATGACTCCTATTAATTCGAAATCTCCAACTTGCTTGATTCATAATCTCCATACTACTCAATTCCAAAGCAATTTCACCAAACATGTGCAAAGAGTTTATTTGATTTAACCTTTAATTCTGAAAATTATTAATCAATTGCCACCTTGCACATACGATTTCCAAAAAAAAATTAGGCAACTATGTATCGCTACACTGTTTATGGCTTGCTATAAATTCATGCATTTCTTCTCAAATTCTCCACACATTTATTTTTCTTTCTCTTTCTCTTTTTCTTTTCTTTACATTTTCTGTAATTCCACTCTGTTATGTGCTTTTACTCTTGCTTCTTAACCATGGATACTCCCATTTGCTTAGGTTGTTCTCATAGACATAACATTTTCTTGGGAAGCATCACACCACAAAGGCTTGAAAAAGTTTTCATTGTTAGGACTTCCAGCTTCACTGTGCTGAATTTATGCTTGGTCCTTGGGGAAAGATATGTTGCATCCAGTCACTACTTTCATTTTTATTTCGACATAGCTTCTCATTTTGTAGCTTCTTTTCTAGACATTGGGTTACTTGTTGAATATGTTCATGTTGCTACCAACTTAATAGTTAAGCTTGAATTCTTGGAGAATTTGGACACCATTTTAGTTGTTGCACACTTGACCATTGGGATTCCCTCCATGGACGATATTCCTTAGTTCCTGATTCACGGGGAAGTGGTTCCACTTCAGCCTTTTCTTACTGATCTCCATATCTAAGATTTTGAAGTTCACCGGGAACTTGCCTACATAGGGTATTTAGCCTTGATAGAAGAGGCGTCCTAGATCGATAACTACTACCATCAACAACTTTGCTCACCTTTCTTTTGAATCCTCCTTTTTTTTCTTTTTCGACAAGGATTTTGACATCTAATGTATATATGTGATATATATATTGTGGTTATCTTTCTTAAAAGCACGTTTCACTGTTTATGGCTTTATTATTGTTTCATTTCCGTTCAATTTTGCAAATTGTTTCAATTTCACTCTCATGTTTAAGATACATTTAAGCAGAATTTGCTAATGCAAAAGTCGAGCAAGGAAAACAAAACAAGAAAAAAGAAAAAGAAGAAACCCTAAAAAAAAAAACCTAAGCTAACACTATACTAAACTAACCCTAACTACCCTAACTCTAACTAAGCAATTTATTTCAATTTCTACAGCTATTTCCTCTACAGTTTTAGTACGAATTGCAACAGGTTTATCTTTAAATTCCCTTATCAACATCTTCAATATCCTACTGTAATAATGAAATGTCTTAAGTTTCATATATTTAAACATCATAAATTTGAAGGTGTACTTACCCAAAATTTGGCTTAAATGTATGAAAATGATCTCATTAGAGACCGATTGCACACATTATGTCTGGTGCGGCAATATTGTACCTTCTCCCAACCCTGGTCCAGTTCCATGAACAATTATGTTCATTTCTTTATTTCCTTCTCTTTTGAAAACCTTCATATCTTCGGTCCTGTCTTTCCTTTGCATTGTGCTAGACCAAGATGTATCACTATTTATATCATTATCAGAAAGAGAAAAAGTAAAAACTTGATATTTTATATCTTGTATAAAATCAGGAAAATGTCTTTTTCTAGCTAATGAATTTTCAGCTTGAGGCACAATACACAGGTCTCCCACTCGATTTTCCCGCTTTATCTCGTTGTGTACATTTTCCACGTATATAGGGAATGATGATTCATCCATATCTTCTTATTTATGATGAAATATCTCTGAATCTCAACATTATCACCTATTCCCCTGCAAGACGTTAGGATTTTTTCTAAAATAATCACAAATTTCTAACTGTTTCAATTCATTAGTTAATTTTTTAATATTTCCAGATCCACTAGGGTAGAAAATTTCTCTCATGAACAATCCTTTTCTTTTAGCAGTTAAAACTTCTTTTGTTAACGAAATTGCTCCACTTATGGCTAAACTTACCCTAGATAAAAAAATTCACACTCGATTTCACCGTGATCAGTTGTATCATGAATTATACACTCAATGACTCTTCCAAAAGTAAACAAACTCAAAGGATGCATTTTATGGTTAAAGATTTTACAAAGTTTTCCAATTTCCATCATAAAACTAGCTTGTGTTAAGTTTTTGTGTGTTTACAAGCTTCTTGCCAAATTAGGAAGGATATTTCAAAATACAAATCCACTTCCAAAAGATAAAACCTAAAAATATCAAAGAAACCAGAAAGAAAGAAAAAAATCATATGTGTATTTGCACATAACCGTCGAAGTGCCAAGTGCCTGCCCTCCTTCTAGCGCCAATTCCTGTTGACGACGGTTTTACTCGCAGTAAACAGGTTGAATAAAATCTCCACAGACAAGACTACAAAGAGCCTATCCTTCTTGAAAGATATGAAACAAATACAACCAAAGAGAGAATTCTGCATTTACAGAACAAAGATTGACTTTCGTTTAATCCCAAGTCTTCAATAACTAGGTCATGGTTGCACTAGGGTCGCTCTCAAGTAATGATGTGACAATTGTTGTTATTTTCCTTTCAGGGGAAATCCACATATACACATACACATATATATACATTTTTATGTATCATTTCTTTGAACATTTTAGATCAACTTTCCAATTTGAAAAGATAAACTTGGAATTCATGAAAGCAATATATTTTGACATTGAATTTCAAAGATCATCACCAATTTTCTTGCTATCACTTAAGTAGATTTAGCATTAAGCATTCAACAATTTCATGGAAAATAAAAGATTTGCAACAAAACTATTTCCATTCACTTATATTTTTTGGAACATTTTCAAAAATATTAAACATCTAATCTAAAGAAAAAATAAATACTGAAAAAAAAATTCTCCTGGTTATTCTCCATGGATGCCCCAAAAAATTAATCAAAACAGAGCAAAACGCTTTATATTTCACCAGATTGCTTCACAGCTACGTATAAAATAGAGCAAGCTTTTAAAGAGGGGGTTTTGTTTATGGACACCAAGTAGGTTCTGTATGCACCCTTAAATGATGCAGCATACAATCTTGTTTAGCCGAACTTACAAAACTAGCTACAAAAGATACTTAGATATGTAGCTATCCATAAAGCTCTAATATCAATTAATGTCTACGTGCATACAAATTTTTACACCGAATTGGTTCAAAAAATAGGAAAAAAGAACAAAACTTAAAAGAAATTTTTTGCTACTCCAACATCCACAAATTCCAAACTTAAAAATAAAATTAAGCATCCTCTAGCCTTTTATAGAACACAAGGCTCAGACAGGATAAGACATCTACATGAGAGGGAATCTAAGGGACCAATCTCATCAAGGCACATGGACTATTGTGACCAATAGGAGAATTGCAATTGAACTCAATGGTAGTCAACTTCAATTACTCGTTGAAGCTCTTCGGGTTCTACTTTTCATATTTTTTAGGATTCCTTCAGAAATCAAACAAATTTACCCAAACAAAGATATATAGGAGCCTTCCATTATAACAAAGTGATTAGGTGGAAGTTGAACTCCTATATCTCAGGCTTCCCGATTTGAACATTCCAGGAATAAAATACCCCTGGAATAGATACACTTTCTTAAAACATGCTTGAACTCCAACATCCTGGTAGCTGGCACATCCTTGCAACAAACTTTGTTCTAGCATGAGTCCCTTAAGTGCATCATTGAGCCTAGTAATAAAGTAAAATTTGTGTGCTAGCATAATTTTCCCGACCGTCCATACCTGAGCTTTGCATCACAATCGGTATCTCCTGCAATCACAAAATTCCAAATATTAAATCCCTTTTTAAACAAAAATGCCACCATATCTCATATAAATAAAACCATTATTCAAATGTTAGTACAAAATTCTATAAAACTCACTTCTAAAAAAAACATATCACAAATCCTTGCATATATACCAAATCACTGAGATCACTATACAAATTAAAAAAAAACATTTTGCTTCACGTTTCAACCCAGTACTTGGTATTTAGCTTTACCCACTTACTTTCCCGAACCTTGGTTATACCAGAACTCCAACTTACCGGACCAGAGCCATTCGGTTGATCTTTACATTACCTTTTTCCTTTTTTGTGTTTCTGGTACCGGTACCCGGTGCACAAAACACGTAGCATACAAAGTACTTTCTTTTAATCAAAGATTTCTCTTCTTCCTTTTCACTTTTGGTGATCTTCCAATTTGTTAGCTCCTGCCATAGAAGTTATATTTTCACTTGGGTCCCCAAGCCTTTTCAGTCTTGGGGTGTGTTGTGAGACCACACAACAAGTAGTTTGAAGAAATTCCTTGAATAAATGTGGTATGATGGTGATGGAATGACATTCCATCACTATGAGACCACGTTTCTTTGAGGCATTTTTTCAAACAGCTCACTACCTGAAGAATAAAAACCAACCCTTTAGCCAAAATTCCCCTCCAAATTCTTTTCAAGGTCCTCATCCTCAATTTACCAATCCATGGAACCTTCCACCTTTTATTCCACTTGTTCATGTTCCCACCCCTCCCTCTTCATGTCATGTTCACCCTCTATCTCGTAACCAAGACCACACTATACCATCCACCCCATCCTAGCATAATACCATAGAGAAGGCAATGAATTGTTTGAAAAAATCCCTCAAAGAAATGTGATCTCATGGTGATGGAATGCCATGACACATTTGTTTGTAATGGCATTCCATCACCATGAGATCACATTTCTTTGAGGCATTTTTTCAAACAATTCACTACCTTCTCTATGCTACCACAGTTATCGTACATGTCTACAAAAGAATTTTATCAAACAATTCGCCGCCTTGTTGCTATGGATAAAATCCTAAAAATAGGTGCTTTCGAACAAGCTATGGATAGGGAAAATAGTAAGCATGATAGTAAAAAATACATAGTTTAATAAGTATTGAAAATTATGTTCATTAGCTTATACATTATAAGCCATGGTGTGCATCACTATTGTAGTTTATGTTATTGAATAATTTGTTGTTTTATTTTCAGATGTTGGAAGCGGATACACCTCTACATGTTCATAGGGAAATGGAGCTTGGTGTTTCTTCTGCTATAGACTCCTCGATGCCTCTCATGAAGGTATGAGGTAGATTATTAAATTTCAATTTACATTCGTTGTTATAGTTGTTAGTTAGTGAAAAATCAAACCATTAATGATTCGTAGTTTAATTTCTCTTTGGATGGTTTCTATAGGGATTTAGTATGCCACATCATGGGCATGAGAATATTTCCCTCGAGGAGAGAGATCGTCTATTGACGGTAAGTGATTATTTTGTTAAATATATCATTTTTTATAATGTAATTTCTATATATTAATGTCTTTACTTGTTATTGTAACAGATACAACTTGACCAGGAACTAAACCCTAGGAGGAGCACTCCTCGACCTCAGAACAAATGAGTTACAGACTTATCACCATCCGGTTGACAAACAAAGGGCAATAATTTATTTTGAGAGCATGGAGAGCAATGAATTTTGATTCCAAATCCCTTTGTTGTATGCCTATATGGCTATTTTGTACATATTTTGTATTGGATATATTTGACATTGTATTCCTATATGGCATTCTCATAAGCCTATATGGCTATTTTGTATATATTTTATACTTATATTGACATATATTGATATATTCCTACATGGCTATTTGGTTAATACAAATCTTTCTTATTGATGGTGTCCATATTTGCATTATAAATCCACAGTTCAATAGATATAAGTTACGTGTATTCAAGTGTATGCTTTACAAATTACGTGTATACTTTGTGATTTACGTGTGGGTCTATGAAAGATCATGGGGTCCAAAAGTGGCGATGTGAAAAAAGGCATTTTTAACTCACCCAAAAACATAAATTTTTGTTTTGAATTTTTGTAGGCTTAGGTAGAAAGTACTAGTGTCGAACCTAATACTAGATCGAAATGGATATCCATTTATTTTAAGCCAAAAATTTTAAATTCGTTGGGTCTGGGCAGACCAATTTATTTATTTTATATATTATAATAATTTTTTAATATATTTATAACCATGTTTATTAATATATATTTTTTGATTTCTAAATATTGTTTGTATTGATAATAAGAAAGATATTACATTTCATATCAGTTTTTAGGAAAATACCAACCACCTAGAGAGACCCGACAACCATCAAAACCCTACCAGCACATCAACCAAACAACCAACCAGACCCTAAATAGAACCCCTATACGAGCATCCAGCTCGCAAACCCTAACATCCCATTCTTACAACAAAACGAGCAAAATATACAAAACCTGAAAGAGAATGAACTAGTCAATCCACCCATATCACTCCATCCATAATCAAAAAATATTTGAACAACCTTCGCCAATCTATCCCACCAAAAGGCTCTAGAAAGAGATAGTGTTTTAAGAATATCAAACCGCATCTAGCCCGTTCACGATGCCTTTGAAGCTCCTCACCTCTAATGTCCAAGATAAAAGGATACAACTTTACCCTTTCACCAGGAACCAGAGCTCATTGTAGGTTGTGAGGATGAGGAACCCCAACACCTAGCTCAACAACAATTATGACATCCATTGCCCCTTTCAAGAGGTTGTCCCAGACTAGCTTTCTAGCAATGAGCATCACCATAGATCGCGACACCCCCAAATCTAAGAGCGTAGCTAAAAGTCTCGCCTCTATGTTTGCATTTTTCCTCCACCTCTCAGTTGTTCTCATGAATTCTTCTCCCAACAACACTTCCACCGCCCACAGCACCAAATCGTCCCAAACCTTGATCACATATTTCAATCTCCCGTGCCGAATTCTCCCATAAAACACATAATTTTCTACCCGACGACAGGCTGATAGGGGTCTCCATCGAAAATGTTTGGAGGAATCAACAATGTCATCAGTCGAAGATCCTTTTAACTTTAGGCCAGGAAAATACATCCCATCAACCACATTTTCCAATGCCACCCCATCCTTCCATAGACTATCACATTAAAACAGGTTGAACAAATGACCAATACTTAGCCTTCGCCACCCTCCAGCATTAATTACACGTCGTCACCCAACACATCCTCTGTTTATTAATATATTGATCATAATGAAATTAAATTGAAAAACATTATTATATAATAATACATTTAATATATTATATTTTATTATAATAATTACATAATATTATATTATAATATATTAAATATAATATTAAATTTATTATATTATATTATAAAATGAAATATATTATATTATAATATAATATAATATTAATTATATCATATTATAATATTATATTATATTATTATAATAATATAATATTATATAATAATATTATAATATATATAATATATTATAATATATTATATTATATATAGTATATATATATTATATTATAATATATAATATATATTATACATAATATATAGTATATATTATACATAATATAATGTATATTATAATATATACAATATATTATATAATATAATTTTATATTATACATTTGAAAAAAATGCCGCCAATAACTAATGGTCGGGTCCTGAACCCAACCATATATTGAAAAAAGTATAAAATAGAAAAAAAATATCTGTTTCAAAATAGATATCCATTTTAAAATGAATATTTGTTTCCTGTTTTATAAAATAAAAAACAAAAAACCCAAGAGCTCATTTTTAGCTCAGTGCGCACGGGTTTCTCTAGTTTTCAACTTGGATGTTCATTCCAGTGAATCATTTTGCACAAAATCAATCAAATTTGAAAGGTATGTTTGGATTTTGATGTTTTTATTCAATTTATATTATTTTTGCATTGCTTTTTTTTTTTAATTTTAGTCAAAAATAGGGTATTTGATAGGTTTTTTATTGCAATTAAAATCATTGTTAATTTTGAAAAAAAAAATCAATTAACAGGCTTAAAATTGCTCAACATGAAAACCTTAACCCCACACAAGATGAAAACCCTCCAAATCCTCCTTCACTACAACCGTTGTTTCCAAACCAAAATGTGCCAACAATACATTAATCTATTCATAGAAATTTAGATCAATTGAGAAATGTATGTCGAAGCTATGAAACACTCACTGAGCTATCATACATGAAAAACACTTTGGAAATAATCATTTCAAATGTTGAAACTTTGGCAACTCAGCACAATAGATTTTCACAGTGGCGAGAGGAACAAAGTCTATTTTATGTCGATGGGTTATCATATGATGAGGTGAGGGCACTTGATATTGATAAAGCCCAATTAGCCCAGTTATTCATCAATCACAGAACATGACAACCTGTTAATGTGCATAAGCCAAAGTTTTCAATTAAATGGTGCACCCATAGAGGCATATTAGATAATTTCTAGAGACGGTGGATGGTTTTTGATAAACCACCCAACAACAATCTTGATGTCCCTTAATATTTTGTCTGAAAATTATATGTTGAGTTTGTGTTAGGGAAACATGTCAATTACTTTGACATGCGAGATTTCCAGGGTGTTGGTAGAGGGATGCCACAAGATAGACCTAGAGCACACCGAGTCACCCCAGTTCATCCTCCTCCACCTATTCTTTCCTTGACTCCACTACCTTACCCTAAGATTTCTTTAGATGCAGGGACTCAGAGCATTTATGCTTTACATTCATTGAGTGATCATTTGGTCATGCAAAGCCATCATGTTTTGCAGCCATTTGACGGTGCATCCCATCACAATGGTGATGCACCTAATACATCCCAACATGATGGTGATGCACCTGCTACATCAACTCCCACTGGTACACCGTCCTCTTTGGTACATCTTTGTGTGCCTCATTATTGCATGACATGCAACAATTTATGTTTGGGTCCTCTCTGACAGTCCACTGAGGCTCCCATAGACACATCTGACTATGAGGTTCATGATATGTCAGATGTAGGAGTTGATAGAGCACAAAGAGCACCATTTGCAGGAGATACATTGATTTCAGAGACGATATGGGAGCATTGGTATGACTTAAAGTAATTTCATAGTGTGTTTTATCTAAATTCTTTCATATTTGATGAGAGATATTTGTACTAATATATGTTTATGTGTTGGAATCTTTAATAGGTGCTGACAGAGGTGTAGTTATTGCAAGTATAGGAGGCTATGTAGATATCCATTTAATTTTCCCTAGAGAATCAATATATGGTATTATTTAAATTGTTATTTTAGATGTTAATATTTGAAATATATTATGTTTAAATATATGTACTACATAAATTGATAGTCTAATGTAATCTTGTATTTTTATGCAGCAACCTGGTTCTTATACAACTTTGTTGACTGGGTCTGACCCATTGGATGAAGCTGCACAATATATATATATATATATATATATATATTGACATTATGATTATATGTGCATGTGCATTTAAATTGTGTTATATTCTTGTCATTTTTTATATATGAAACCATCTTAGTTGCTTCATCCACTATGATCCCATCTAGTGTTGTAGCATCACAACAGGTATCTGTTTAATTTATATTGCAGATATTTATGTTTAGATAGGAGTAGATATATGTTTAGTAAATATGATTATTTGTCAACACTTATATGTTAATTTGTATCATTTTGATTTGACTTGCTATAGTCCTCTGTTCGAATCAACACTATCACCAGTGTGAGACCACTTCTTTATACGAGGACTCCCGATCATCCTAAGGGACAATCATATGTAGACCATCTTGTAGAAAAGAGAGCAAAAAATGAGGTAAGAAAAAATTGCTTTGTTGATATAATATAGTACACATATAGTGATTTTGATGTTAAATTCATAATTTATAAATGATAGTATATAAGTTTTTAATTACTAGTCTATCTTGTCAACCATTCACATAATTAATCTAATTTGTGGTTTGAATTGTTATTGTGTAGGAAGCTTCAGAGCAATTAAGTTCTTCGAGGAGGCTCGATTTTGATGGTCCAACACAGGATTAGGATATGATATATATTGATATGTACTTAGGGTTTGATAGGTCTCAAGATGGCATATATGCCACAATTTGTAAAACTTGTTGTAAAACTTGTTCTAAGTAGGCATATATATGCCAAATTTGTATATGCACAAACACAATTATTCTACATTTTGATATATAAGAATTGATATTCGATCTAATTTGTTCCTCGTGTGCATGTCTTTCTACTTTGAATTTTCAAAATGGAATGTATAATTATCTTTGAATGGTTTAAAGTTATGATCGATAATGTATGTTATAGATTAACAAAATTGCATTTTAATAGAAGTTATGAATTACAATTGGTAATCCATCTATGTTAGAGTTCATTCATATTAAGGTTCACATACATTACATTCTATGAGACCACATTTCTTTAAGGAGTTTTTTCAAACAATTCATTGCATTTTCTATTGCACCACATTTTTTATACATGTCTACCAAAACATTTTTATCAAACACTCAATTTGAGAATACACATGATTTCAAGCTCTGTTGAATGAATTTACATTTGACATTATTTTATTTTTTCAACTCCTGTAATGAAGTGGGCAGCTAATTTTATTCCAAAATAAATTTAAATTAATGAAAAATGGTATGAGAAGCACTATATAATATTTGTGGAGAAGAATTGTTTGAAAATATGCCTCAAAGAATTGTGGTCTCATAGAGAAGGCAAAAAAGATGAAAAGAGTAGCTTGTGACAGTCTCATGGCATTGATTCTTTTGATTGATTAAAAAATTCAAACAAATGGATACAACTTAATGTAATATATATCATGTTACAGTGTTCATTCAAAAGTAATATAATCATCTTGATAAAAATCAATGTCACTTAATGTGCGTTCAAGCTTACTAACATGTAAAAGGTATAAAATCATCTTGAATAAGAATCACTATCTTTCAACCATAGGGGTTTGATGTGACCTTCAAACAAAGTCCTTACAACTGAACAAGATACATGTTCATTAGATTGTTCATGTGAAATCTATACAATAATCATGATCAACAATTAAGACATTACTCAACCATGATGCAACCATTAAAAAAACCAAATGAGTGTGATACTACCATTAAACAAACCAAATACAACTCAATGACATGCATGTTATTTGACCTTCGACATGCAATTTGTATTATCATAATGCACCAATGAATGTTGCTAACCATAATGCATCAATAAGGAAACTAGGCATACCATATGGGCTTGATGCACACTATTCATAATGCACACTTCGCACAAAAGCAATAACACCGATATGAAATTGTCATATATGTCAATCAACCTTGACCCAAACCAAACTTTCTATATTGCAATTGTTGTCATATATTCCATTCAACCTAATGTAATTGAGCTTTTGTATTTGGTAAGAATTTGTGCAAACAAATAAATTCAAATATGATGGTTAAGGTGGATTTTAACAAATGAAGTTGTTGTCCTAAGCGTTGAAAACTCTATCAAACAAAGGTATCTTGTTTTCCTAAGCATTGAAATTGAAGCAAAACAACTAAAGAGTAAAATTAACCACTTACAAAAGGAATGAAAGGATAAGAAGAAGATTTGATCATCAATGAAAAGGAGGTTAGTATTCTCTAAAAATAGTTTCAATGCATGTAGATGGGTATGTTTAGGCTAGGCATGGTCCTATTTCGAACCCCAACATGTCGAAATAGTTAGAGCTACATTAGACTGATGATATCCCTTAAGAGTCCAAAACGCAAAAAGGAAACAATCTTTGACGGGCTATTACTCAAAGACCGCGATGCTTAAAAACTCTTCATATGAGGCTATGGGATCATGTTGGGACCCTCTTCAATAACCTCTCTTGGTTTTTGCTATCTCAGAGGTGTTTTGGTGACGAGTTATTGGTTGAGGAAAAAGTTGTTGGATGCAAATAGTGTAAACTTGCAAAGTGGTACAACTTTTGTTCTGCAACTTGTACGACCAAACAAACTGTTCCAACATGTCCAGATGGGTACATGTACACTAGGCATGGTCTTATTTTGCACCCAAACATTTTGAATCACTCTGAGCTACATTGGACCAGTGATTTCCCTTAAGAGTCCAAAGTGCTAAAACACAACAATATTTGACAGGCTATTTCTCAGAAACCATGATGCTTACAAAGTCTCTGCCTGAGTTTATGGTATCATTTTGGTACCCTCTACAATAACCTCTCTCATTTTTTTCTATCTCAGAGGCATTTTCCCGCAATGACGAGTTTTCAGTTGAGGAAAAAGTTGTCAGATGCAAGCAGTGTAAATTTGCTAAGTAGTGTAACTTTCATTTTGCAACTCATACGACCAAATGGATTGTTCCAACATGTCCGAATGGGTACATTTACGCTAAGCATGGTCCTCTTTTGCACCCAAACATGCCAAACCACTTTGAGCTACATTGGACCGACAATTTTCCTTAAGAGTCCAAAGTGCTAAAAGGCAACAATCTTTAACGAGCTATTTCTCAGAAACCGTGACGTTTAAAGACTCTCCGTGTAAGGCTATGGGATTGTGTTGGGACCCTCTTCAATAAGATCTCTCGGTTTTTGCTATCTCAGAGACGTTTTCTTGTGGTGAAAAGTTTTCAGTTGAGAAAAAAGTTGTTAGTTGCAAGTGGTGAAACTTTTATTTTGCAACTCGTATGACAAAATGGACTGTTCCAACATGTTCAGATGGGTACGTTTATGCTAGGAATGGTCATATTTTGCACCCAAACACACTAAATCACTTTGAGCTACATTGAGTCGATGATTTCCCTTATGAGTCCAAAGTGTTAAAAGACAACAATCTTTGATGGGCTATTTCTCAGAAGCCATGACCCTTAAAGACTCTCCTTGGGATTGTGTTGGGACCCTCTTCAATAACTGTGTGAGTGTAAAATGTGTATAATAAAAAATATCACACAAGCAATGAGACATATTACATTAAAGATTTGAATCATAAAATTAATCTAATTTCAAACAAAGCAAAATCTCTAAAATTGTCCCATTGTTCTCTATTCTCAAGGATTCATTAAATCATATTGGCTCTTAGATTTGTGTATACACTATGATTGTTAGAATGACAACTTGAGAAACAAGATGCTATTTAAAATGCAAGAAATCTAGTTCCTACATGATTTATCAACAAATGATAATGGTGATATGACAATGGATAATGATGCTAGAGATTATGATGCAAATGTTGTATAAAAGCTAAGATGATAATGAAAATTCAAAATAATAAACTAAAACATGATTCTAAGTTAAAATGATACTATAATGCAACTTGCTAAATGCTAAAATATTCTAAATGCTCCAATGCTCTAATGTGATTATTGCATAGTAAGTTTGCTCAAAGATGGGATTGTAAAATGTTGTAGAATGGGCTTGCATTTATAAGATTTCCAAAGCATTTTGTGATGTGGCAACAATCAACGGTTGATATTTCAGCATGAGAGATGAACGATGGAGATGGAAGAATCATGGAGGATGTTCCCTTGACCAAGGGCAACATGCCAAATGTATGAGAGAATAAAATGTGTGAGATTGCCAAGTGTCCAAAGTTTGTTTTGGAATTGGTTGAGAATAATGTAATTTAAATATTAGTCATATTTAAATACATGTGACACTTGATGATGTGGCCAAAAAGTGTTGTAGGCATGCGACTAAATTTGAATTTGGAATTATTCAAACTCAGTGAGAAGATATTTAATTAAACAAACTATTGACATTTGTTTATTTAATTAAATTTAGAAGAATGTGATTTAAGATGAAAAATTTAGAAAAGTGTGAACTATATAAATAAATTGAGAATTTATTTATAAGTAGATGAAATAAAAGGCGTCATTAATTAAATAAATAGTATTTAATTAATTAATTGTCTTGACCAATTTTAGGTGTATTAATTAAATAAATAGTATTTAATTAATTAATTTTCTTGACCAATTTTAGGTGTATACATTTTGCCCCTCTTTGAAGTAATGTGTTTACATGTTGCTTCAAAGAATAATTTGCTATTGATGTTGACAAAAAAAAATTGATGCCCCAGACGCTAATTTTTAGGTGATAACGGATATATGCCCCCTCGGGAGATAAATCGATGAATTTTTGAATTTTTAGGAATTTTTGAATTTTTGAATTTTTGAAAACTTTTGATGATTTTTCGATGATTTCAAAATTTTATGATCCAGAAACAATTTATCTCCCGAAAAATGATGTTGAACCTGCTAGATGATGGAGTGATTAATTAAGCCCCTTTTTGACTCCTTATGTTTGATGATTTATAATCGCTTCAACCGATTGTTTGATTTGATGATGTTTGATGATGTTGATAGATTGACCTCATGATAGGTGAGGATCAATGATAGGATGATGATGATTGCCCTCATGATAGGTGAGGATCAATGATATGATGATGATGATTTCCCTCATGATAGGTGATGATCAATGATATGATGATGATGATTGACCTCATGATAGGTGAAGGTCAATGATAGACGCTCAACGAGATTTGATCGAAATCTCATTGGAGTTGATTAGATTTGATTAATTGATTGATAAGATTGCTGATTTCTGATATTTTATGATCATAGGAGAATTTTAGAATTCCCCAGTCTAGGGAACACTTCCTAAAGACACGGGAAATGATTTCACATCTGGTGCAGAATGATTTAAATATTATCAGTTGATGTGGTTTATCATCTTTGATTGATATGCCCCAGTATAGGATTGATTAATGTACCGAGACTTGATGATGTACTAATACTTGATGTATACACTTATTCAGTCAGAGATTTTGTGATTTTTTCCACTTTGTTGATGTATCTCTCCATGTTTGGATATCATTGTACACTTGACATTATTATTTTGAGGTTTATATGATATGCAGCAGACTATTGATTTATATGGTGTCGATATGTGTTTATGATGGATGCCTATGATGGATGCATTTAATTTCTATTATATATGCTATGTGATATTTTATATGATGATGGTATGATATGCTATGGATGCAAATGATGAAACATGCGTTATGATTCTATGATGCTTTATGAATGATGCCTATATGATACATATGATGGATCTTATTTATGCCAATGAAATGTGATGCATTTTATGTTTTTGTACTTTTCTAATGCAAATAGATGATGCAATGAATGGTTGAATGTATGGTAATATTAATGCACGAGTGAATGGATGGATGTAATGATCGTATGATGGTGCATAGTTCTATGTGTTTATGATGTTTATATGATGCTTATGTGATGCTTATGTAATGATTATGTGATGTATGTAATGATGATATGATAATGCATGATTAATGATTCTATATGCTTTATGGATGATGTTTTATGCTATGTGAGATGGATTTGATTATGCAAATGATGTGTGATGTTTATGTACATTCATGTGATGATTGTGCTGATCTAGTTAGTCCTTTATTAGTCTTGGATTTGAGTAATAACAAATTCATAGGTTGTATTCCATACACCCTAGAAAATCTATCTTCACTACTAGTTTTAGATGTTCATAACAATGGCATTATATCTTTATAGGGAAATATTCTTACTAGTCATGTTCCTCAACAAATTTTTCTTCTTGGAAATCTTACTCTACTAGATATGTCTTTCAATCATCTTAATGGACCATTTTCTTAATCCATTAATAATAGATGAAATGATTTTGATTATGCAAGTGAGATGCAATGTACTTCTTTTTGTGTTTTCTGATGTGGATATTATGATGTAATGCATGGATGGATGAATGATGTAAGAATGATTTCTAATGTATGCAATTGATGTGCAACTATATGAGAATGATGTGTTTTTGGAAATGTCAAATGTACTCAATCCATTAATGCTAGAGATATCATCATTGTGAAATTGTTTTAGCCTTAGAAATCCCATAAATACAGATGCAACACCGATATGAATGCAATCTAACTTAACCATGTAGATCTAATATGCAAAGGTTGTCATTGTAACAGTCAATTTGTCATGCGTTTTATCATCATTAAGCCTTTAAAATGTTGAAAGTGAGTACAAGCATCGATGGCACAATTTAGACCATGATGACCTGAGTACTACTTTCATGATTTTTTATATTGCAAGTTAACACAAGCATTTAGGTACAATTGAACCAAGATGACTTGAGTATTCCTCATGTAAATAGACAAGAGTTAACCATTTTCCTATGAAAATTCCAAATGTCATCAATGATACTTTGTAGAGCATGTCCCGCGAAAATTTGCACAATAGTAGTGATCAACTCACAGACAATAGACAAAGAAAAATCATACTCCTTGGCTCCTCTAGTTCAATACATCATCAAGGTGCTCCAGAGATATGATGACAAAAATCAAATTACAACAGTTGAATAGACATGCCAACATGATAAAGCCATGATTCAGAATAACATCATCCATTTAAAGTTTGCTTTGATTTGATTGATTCAGTTATTTGATGTTTGATATGGATGGTTGATGTGTTCATAATTGTGCTTGATGTTCAATGTTGATGTGTACTATGATCATTGTGTTTGTTGTGTTGTCCTATTGTTGTTTGTCTATTTATTTAAGCTCAAAGTTGATTGCCCCTAGTGAGTTTAGGATTTTTCCCCCAGTCTAGGGTGAGACACAACCGCAATGCCAAATATGTACATGATACTTTTTGATGATAGGCATATCGATGGTGAAAGCGAATGGAAAAAGCAAATGGTCAGCATGCTCAAATAGATGGAAAAGCTAACTTATCACAAATAGTGTATGTTTCCAGGTTTTCACTACTTGTTTTTATTGCACTTTTTCAGATATGATTTTTTTTATTTTTCTGATTTTTTTTTACTTTTTTTGTATTTTTCTCCTTTTTGGCTTTTTTTTTTAAAAAAAATCATTTTTTATTTTTTTGTTGTCACCAAGCGCTTGTTTCCCAGGTTTTCATCAAGGCAACCATTTTTTCGAGACATTTTCTTCTTTTTTTTGTATTTTTTTAGGACATTTAAGATGAAATGATATGACCAATTTTCCCCTAATCTCGTCAAGAATAAAGGAAGAAAATGAGACATGGATTTTGATAAGCCAGGAGATATGGAATGGAAGAATGCGAGGATACAGATAATGAATGAGATGATCAAGATCCACTAGATGAGATACGAACGCAAGGCCCAAGTATTTTGTCCCTATTCCTCATCAAGACCAAGGAAAGGAAGAAAGAATGTATTTAGAAAGAATGATGGAATATGGACAAGGCGAAGGATGTGATGTAGAAGATATGGATAAAGCATATAGGATAAGATATATGATATTTAAGAAGATCCTTAACCTTGTCAAGATCAAAGATAGAAATGTGGAAGATAAGATATGCATGATAGGAAGATGGAAGAAGGACTTAAGCATCAAGTTTCACAACCAAATATCCCTCTAATAAACCATGGCAATGGGGATTAGACTCTTAAATGTTGGCCTATTAAAGGTATGATGGAAGAACTAAGGACTTATGCAAAGGTTTGGATTAAAGGAGAATTATAGGGGATGAATGTTGGGTAATGAATAGGAGGTGGGAAGGCTTGCTGATGGATAGATGGAAAGATCAAAATTAGCACACACCTTGAAGGGTGGTGGAATGATGGAGGAAAAATGGATTTGGAAGGTGAAAGGTTTTTAAATGGAAAATTGGAGGAAGCTTTTGGATCAACAAATTTGGGTGCCAATTTAGATTTCATTGCTTCTATGAGACTTTTAGGAATTCACATGATTTTTGACTTTGATATTTGCTTTATGGGCCTTTGTGGACTTTGAGATTTTTCTCTTTGATTTATGGACCTTTGTGGTCTTGGAAATTTTTATTTTTGCTTTGATGGGACTTTATGGCCTTTTTTATTTTTCTTTTGATTGTGGATCAAAATTTCTTTTATTTTTGCATGCCTCTTCAAGGAGACATGTTGATCCTTTGATACATGTGAATTTTGATATGGAAGCTTTTCACATTTGGCACCGAAATTGCTTCCAAGAGCAATAGGAGAGATGGATGGAGATGAATGGTATGGAGGTATCATGGATGAGTTGCTGGAGGTAGAATTTTGAAAGGGCATCAAGGATGTGTGCCTTTTTTGTTCTTGAGGAATAGGATATGGACCTAGGATAGATGGAAGGTTTGATGAAATAGGATGAGGACTTAGGATAGATGGAAGGCTTGATGGATTAGGACAAGGATCTAAGATAGATGGTAGGTTTGATGGACTAGGAAACTTAGGTGTATAACCAAGGCCATGGTAATATGTGTTTTCTTGAGAAAAAAGGGGTTCTAGGATACCTTGTTCATGAAGGCCTAATCCTTTGCCTTTGTAGTTCATACTTTGACACATTTGTTTACCAATGGGATATGTATTGTTTATGAAACAAGATGCAAGTCCATTTTGGGGAGGATATGTTATGGATGAAAGGATAGGTGTTGGAAATAAACTGGACCAGATAAAGTGGAGGATCCCAATTTGTAGGTGTGGGGTTCATGGATAGCTTGTATAGGGGTGATAGGATCCTGTCAAGGGGATGATGGAGTGTTTTGATCTTGACTTGGAAGAGGATCACGAGGTGTAGAAGATGGATTAGCTTTCTCTTTATTACGTGTGGAATCATCATGCAGTGGTGTGAAAGGCATATCTTGATCTTGAGAAGGATGAACATCCTCATGGAATGAAGGGATATCCTCGGGTGGAAACATATCTTGATCTTGATGAGGAAGGGAATCATGAGATTTTGCAGAAAGCATATATTGATCATGAGAAGGTAGGTCATCATTAGATAGGTTGGAATAATTATCATGCTCCTGGGATGCAATGGAATCATGAGATGGTATGGATTCATTAGATGTGGTGGAAGGAGGACTTCAAAGAATACTTTTCTCTTGAGATGGAAAGGAATGACTGTGGATGAAAAGTGAAAGGAGAGGATCATTATAGAATTCTTGAGAGATGGGATCTTGGTCAAATATTGGAAGAACTCATGGAATTTTGGTATCATCAGATGAAGTGGAAAGAATGCTTTGATCTTGATGTGTAAAGGAGTTTATGCTAGCATGGTTTGGACTGAGAGATTGACATGGATCATTAGATGCAGTAGGTATGATAAAAGAAGGTGGTTTGATGGAATCATTAACTTGGGTGAAAGAATCCTAAGATTTATTTTGACTTATGGGAGATGAAGATAGATGCATGACATGGTAAGATTGTTCAATATCATTTGTGTTTGAGGACTGAGATTTGGGCTTTTGATTTAACTTTTTCAAGAATTCAAAGAAATTGAATTTGGATGATGTAGTTGTTGGTGGAGAAGGTGTCATGTCCAAATTTTTGTCAAAGGAATAAGAAAAAATGTCTGGCAGCAAACATCTCTCTGTGGTTTCTCTTTGTATGTCCTGGAGTTGTTGTTGAAGGTTTTGCATCTGATGAGTTAAAGCATTCAATTGATCCTCATCTATTTCAACCATGGTGGTTTGAGTTTCAATTTCTTGATCTTTGAGTTTATGCTTTTTGGGATCTTGTTAAAATGGGCATACAAGTGTTATAGTTTTCACTAAACTTTTGATCTTTGTTTGGAGGAGTGCCAAGGATAAAAGCTAAATCAAATAGAATGACAAATCCTATTGATGAGACTATGTTTAATATGATTATACAGCTTTGTTTCATGATGAAAGGATGAAAAATCCTAATGATGAAACTTGGCTTAACAATCAGAGATGTGATAAGTTTGAGGATTTAGGCACTTTAAGATGTTAGATCTTGGTTTAGTTTAGAGAATTTCATTCACAAATTTTAGTTTCAACAAGTTTAAGACTCTGTTGTGGCTGAGGAATGCTTCTGTTTTGGAAAATATCCTTAATTCTAGTTCAAACTAATGAACAAACAAGGAATTTAGCTCTCTGGTTTTGGATGATCCCACAAAGTTGGTTTACAATTTCTGGGAGTTTCTGATTTTGGTTAAAATCACATATTTTTAGAAAATATAATGATTTAAGCCTTAAAAAGTCCTATTTAAAGCATTCCAATTGAAGAGGCTTTGATCAAACTACCTTAGATCAAACCCCCTTGGATAGAACCCTACTAGTTTTAAACCATACCTATAACGGAGTCTCCTTTACACCTACCAAAATGCTGATAAAAAACCACTTTTGATTTACCTTTTGGGGGATCAAATGAATTCATTTAAAATTTATTTTTGTAAGTATGTAGTACTTATTATAGACTTCCCAAAAAGTATAATTTTAAATAAATTTAATTTAATTATTATATTTATTTTTTATTTCTTGTGAATGTAGGTTTTTCACCGAAAATCAAGCTCTTTGTTCTACACATGTGGAAAAATAGAAGATTATCAATTTTTTTTTGAAAAATATGAGTGCACCAAATATTGAAGTCTTTGATCCAACAAACAACAAAAAAATTTGATACATACAAAAAAAGTTGTGTTATACGGTCCGCCTATGTCTGAATTGTAATTGGTTTGACTTTGAAACTTGATTAAGGAAAAAATATTCAATAAAACACTATGAAACCAATTGGAAGCACTAGATATTGTAGTTAAAAATATAAATGCAAAAAAAAAAGAATTTAATCCTTCATGGAAAAAAGGTTATGTGTTATACGGTCAGCGTCACTCCTTAAAAATAGTGTTTACTGAAAAAAAACTAGTTTTCGAAGGAGATGGAAAAAGAAGTTCAATATGATTCCAAATTTTTTGAAAAGAATATATTTAGAACCTACAGACAAAATGTCACAAATCACGAGTTTGCATCATCTTCAAATTGCTCACGGTTTAACCGCTATAGGTGCCCGAAAGTGAAGATTTAGTTAGAAAAAGTCAGTTCAGTGTCTAGTTTGGCAAAAATTTGTAAACCAATATTGTGGGATCACCCTTTTGCATTTATTGGATGCGCTAAAATAGGGTATGTATGCGCTAAACGATTGCATAGATGTGCTAGAAAACATATCAAATGCGCTATACTGTGCCCAAGATGCGCCAAAAAAAGGACTCTATGCGTTGAATAAAGGACCAGATGCGCTGCAGAATGTACCGAATGTGCTAAAAGATGGACTCAATGTGTTGGACAATGACTGAAATGCACTAGAAAATGGACTAAATGCACTAAAATATGTTGTGAATGTGTTGGAATAGATGGTGTATGCACTAAAAGCTAGACTCAATGTGCTGAAGAATGACTCAGATGCACCAGAAAATGGACTAGATGCGCCAGAAAAAAGCCAGGGATGCGCTAGACTGCCCCTAGATATGTGATTTTTAACTTGGTATTCTATAGGTGAATGCACTGTACAATTTTGCAGATGCGCTAGAATATGGAACCTATGCGCCAGAAAAATGACTCAATGCACTAAAATAGAGTATGGATGTGCTAGAAAATGCAGTGAATGTGCCAAAACAGTGAATGAATGCGCTAAACTATAAGTTTTCAATATTTTTGACACTCTATTTGGTTGTTTTTCTTCGAATCTGAGTGTTTCCAATGTGTAATTTGTTGAACAATGGATTTTTCTTGGTTTTCAGTTTGCAAATTATGGTAACGTGGTGCTTCAAATGGATGATTTCTTGAATTATGACTTCAAACACAACAAGAAGTTGTCAAACGATTGTTTCCACCTAGGAACTAAACATTGAGTGTGTATTCAAGAATTCAGTTTGATTCCTTCAATTTCCACAGGTATGGCACAAGAGAAGACAAATCAAGCACTTTTCTATTCTCAAGGGTCACTTAAAATACCACAACCCACATCTTAAAACTATGTCAACTCACACAGCCGTGTCACCCCCTAGAGGACACCCGAGTTTTTTCCTTTTTCGAGTCTTAACCAAAGTCAAATCCTCCACTTTTGGCCAGGGATCTCTGATAGTTATATGGTGAGTGTCTTGGGGGCAGATTCTTCCCTCCCCTTGCACTGTGATATAGAAAGTGTTCAGAGACTGATTCAGTTGGCTTCTAATCTACGGTTCGTAATAAGGGTTTATGTTCAGTGCGACAATAGATAAACTCCCTAAGGAGACCTCCCAACCTTTAGAACAAAGGCTTTGGGGATGGTTATCTTGCACACTACCATTGAATTGTGGACTTTCCCCGAATTCTCTTTTGATTATAATGGGTCAGAAAACTTGGCTTTAGTTGTTCCCACTTAGGTTGTTCCCATAGGGTGAGTACTTTTTCCCACTACAACAAACCTTCTAAAGGTGTTAACAAAGTATAAAATAGTGAGTCTGGCATTCTGGTCACCTAGTTAAGGGGAAAGCATAGGCCTATCACTTCAAGAACAAAAGACAAGGGGTTCAATTAACCTTTTAATTAAGCTAGATGCCTATCTTAATCAAAAGAAAGCAATAATATTTCCAGCCCCTATAAACACCATTAGCAGTTTCACCAAATGTCTTTGACAAACATATTTAGTACAATGGATATCAAATGATTTTCCTTTCACTGCAATGCTCCATGTTCCTCTTAAAACCTGTAATAAATGCTCAAAATGTTAGATGAGATCAAGAAATAAGAAGACATAAGGGTTAGATGAATGATTAAGCATAAAAACCCTAAAACTTAGACCAAGTTACAATGTGATTTGACTTTAGGCGTAAAATTGAAAATTTTAACTCTACAAAAATTGAGAAACACCTACTCCATTACGTAGCTTATGAAATTCTACCCCATTTCAAAAAAAAAATCTTTGAATAAGACCTCTATATGACCAAGATATGGCCATTTTAAGATTGACTATAAAAATGCTAAAACAGTGACCCAATGCGCTAAAAGCATGGATGTGCCAGAAGACCTCATGGATGCGCTAAAACAGTCCTTAGATGCGCTAAAAGCATGGATGTTCCAGAAGACTTCATGGATGTGCTAAAAGAGTCCTTAGATGCGATAAAATATGTTTTTGTATGCGCCATAACAGTCATCGGATGCACTAAAAGACTTTTCAGATGCGCCGTAACAGGAATCCGATGAGCTAAAAGACTTTTTCATATGCGCCAAAAGAACTCACGATCGCGCTAAAAGTTCACGTCCAAAATCTAGGAAATAGCTTTTCCAGAAAATGTTAAAAATGGGGTTATGCCCCACGGTGGGCGCCAATTTATGTGTGAGTGTAAAATGTGTATAATAAACAAGATCACACAAGTAATGAGACATATTACATTAAAGATTTGAATCATTAAATTAATATAATTTAGACAAAGAAAAATCTCTAAAATCGTTCCATTGTTCTTTATTCTCAAGGATTCATTAAATCATATTGGCTCTCATATTTGTGTATGCACTATGATTGTTAAAATGAAAACTTGAGAAACGGGATGCTATTTAAAATGCAAGAAATCTAGATCCTACATGATTTATCAACAAATGATAATGGTGATATGACAATGGATAATGATGCTAGAGATTATGATGCAAATGTTGTATAAAAGATAAGATGATAATGGAAATGCAAAATACTAAACTAAGACATGATTCTAAGTTAAAATGATAATGCAACTTGCTAAATTCTAAAATATTCTAAATGCTCCAATGCTCTAATGCGATTTTTGCATAGTAAGTTTGCTTAAAGATGGGATTGTAAAATGTTGTAGAATGGGCTTGTATTTATAGGATTTTCAAAACATCTTGTGATGTGGCAACAATCAATGGTCGAGATTTCAGCATGAGAGATGAACGGTGGAGATGGAAGAATCATGGAGGATGTTCCCTTAACTAAGGGAAACATGTCAAATGTATGAGAGAATAAAATGTGTGAGATTTTCAAGTGTCCAAAGTTTGTTTTGGAATTGGTTGAGAATAATGTAATTTAAATATTAGTCATATTTAAATACATGTGACACTTGATGATGTAGCTAAAAAGTGTTGTAGGCATGTGACTAAATTTGAATTTGGAATTATTCAAACTTAGTGAGAAGATATTTAATTAAAAAAACTATTGACATTTTTTTATTTAATTAAATTTAGAAGAATGTGGTTTAAGATGAAGAATTTAGAAAAGTGTGAACTATATAAATAAATTAAGAATTTATGTATAAGTAGATGAAATAAAAGGGGTCATTAATTAAATAAATAGTATTTAATTAATTAATTGTTTTGACTTATTTTAGGTGTATACAATAACCACTCTCGATTTTTGCTATCTTGGAGGCGTTTTCCCGTGGTGACAAGTTTTCAGTTGAGGGAAAAGTTGTCAGATGCAAGCAGTGCAAAATTGCAAAATGGTGGAACTTTCATTTTGCAACTTGTACGACCAAATGGATTGTTCCAACACGTCTAAATGGGTATTTTTATGCTAGGAATGGTCCTCTTTTTCACCCAAACATGTTAAATCATTTCGAGATACATTGGACCAACAATTTCCCTTAAGAGTCCAAATTGCTAAAAGGTAGCAATCTTTGATGGGCTATTTATCAGAAATCATGATGTTTAAAGACTATTTGTTTGAATTTATGGGATCGTGTTGGGACCCTCTTCAATAAACTCTCTCTATTTTTTCTATCTCGGAGGAATTTTTCTGTGGTGACGAGTTTTCAATTGAGGAAAAAGTTGTTAGATGCAAGCAGTGTAAAGTTGTAAAGTGGTGCAATTTTTGTTCTACAACTCGTACGACCAAATGGATTATTCCAACACATCTGTATGGGTACGTTTATGCTAGTCATGGTCCTCTTTTGCACCCAAACACGTTGAATCACTCTGAGCTACATTGGACTGACAATTTCCCTTAAGAGTCCAAAGTGCTAAAAGACAACAATCTTTGACAGACTATTTCTCAAAAACCGTGATGACTACAGACTCTCCATCTAAGGCTATGGGATAATGTTGGGACCCTCTACAATATCCTCTCTCATTTTTTGCTATCTTAGAGGCAATTTCCTATGGTGATGATTTTTCAGTTAAGGAAAAAGTTGTTAGAAGCAAGTAGTGTAAAGTTGCAAAGTGGTGCAACTTTTGTTCTGCAACTCATACGACCAAACAGATTGTTCCAACACGTATGAATGGGTATGTTTATGCTAGGCATGGCTTTCTTTTGTACCCAAACATGCCAAATCACTCTGTGCTACATTGGATTGACGATTTCCTTAAGAGTCCAAAGTGCTAAAAGGAAGCAATCTTTGACGAGCTATTACTTAGAAATTGTGTCACCTAGAAAAAATGTGTTTGAGTCTATGGGATGATGTAGGGCCCCTCTACAATAACCTCTCTCTATTTTTTATATCTTTAAGGCGTTTACCCATGGTGTTGAGTTTTCAGTTGATGGAAAAAGGGTCAGATGGATGCGGTGTAAAGGTGAAAAGGGGTTTAAGCTTCATTCTACTCCTCGTGAGTAAGCAAATAAGTGAATCATTTACTCAAATACACTTAAGTCATGAACTACACACATGAATACAAAGTATACATATGAAAACACGTAGGTTGTAAAGTATACATTGCAATACTCATAAGTGACAAAGTATACACATAAGTTGTAAAGTATACACTTGAATTCACATGAAGTATACACAATACACATGATATTATTATTCAAGAATTGATATCAAATATAGGATTTACAAAATTCCACATAGGCATACAACAAACAACCCTAATACATAGTCATTTCCCAATAAGGGAATGAAATATATCACATGTTGCCTTTGCGGTCAACATACTCTTCCACAATAGTAGCACGTTGACGTTCTGGAGTGACAAGCACCTGTACAAACCATCAAGGTAGTAGTTAAACTACATACAATAGAAAAGGTGCTTAGAATAACAAATCTATATTATTCTAAACAACCTAAGTGATGATGAAATGGTAATGCAAACTAGAAAAGATGCTTAGAATAACAAATCTATATTATTCTAATATGTCACATACCTTTGCGAAAGGATCAAAGCTGGTTATTGTTGCAGTAGCTCCATGATCAATTGTGCCAGGAACATTGCAATATACTTTGAATGACAAATTTATATGGTCACAATATAAAATATGCTTAGAATAACAAATCTATATTATTCTAATCAACCTAAATGATGATGAAATGGTAATGCAAACTAGAAAATATGCTTAGAATAACAAATATATATTATTCTAATCAACCTAAATGATGATGAAATGGTAATGCAAACTAGCAAAGATGCTTAGAATAACAAATCTATATTATTCTAATATGTCGCATACCTCTGCCAAAGGATCAGAGTTGGCTATTGTTGTAGTAACTCCATGATCAATTGTGTTAGGAACATCACAATATACTTCGAATGACAAATCTATATGGTCACAATAGAAAAGATGCTTAGACTAATAAATCTATATTATTCTAAACAACCTGAATGATGATGAATTGATAATGCAAATTAGAAAATATGCTTAGATTAACAAATCTATATTATTCTAAACAACCTAAATAATGAACCTTAGCAGATAAACAATATTAAAATGTGATGAACAATATCATACCTGTCCCATACTGTAGACATGTCAAATTTACATCATGCATAATCATATTCCATTCATCAAATGAATCAGGACTTTATTTAATTCAAATCCAAATCATACTTCATCCTTTTCTGAATTAAATAAATCAAGTATTTAAGTCCTAAAAGTTAAAATCATCTAAGCACCATTAAATCAGCTTAATCTTCATTAATTTAATCTAACCATGATTAAATGTTAATCCCATCCCACTTGCATTCTCTAAATATCTCCACTTGCACAAATAAATCAATTTTATTGATTTATAAAAAACCCTCATTTTCCCTCAACATGACAAGTCCAACATTCCATTTATTGTTGTTTTTCTTGTCCCCCTCTCAAAATTTATTGCAAAATTTGAATTCAAATTCTTCCTCTCATGGGAACTCTTCCCAAATCTTGCACAACCATTAGCCTATGATCACTTGATAAGTGTCCTCTTCTCATTGGAGGATCTTTTAGTCCCACATTCACCATCTTGGCCAATCTATCATCAAGAAAATCTATAAAAGAAGGCCTTCATTCTCATTCATGGATCCACAAAATTTTATGCAAGGTTACTCTCTTGGTTTGAGAAATAATCTTGTTCTTCATCTCCATTGCACTTCATCATTTTAGCTATTGATCAAGGGTTGGGAAAGGGTCACTAGCACATGTGACACCAATCCACTATGGAATAGGTGACTTGTTATTGCTTTCCTAATGCTTTAGTTTTTATTTTGTCAATGTATTTCAGAGGAGTTATTTTGATAGATTTGTATAGTACTAACCCATGTTTGAGATGTTAGTATTTGCAGATTTAAAAAGATGCTCACAATTTGGTGCTAGAAGGAGGGCATTCTCATGTAGAATGATTCAAAGATTATTTGGAATTGAATAAAATCATCTTCACTAATTGTTCTATATAACATTCATAATCGTTTGTCCCCTTGCATTATTTATCAATGTATTAGTTTAGTTTGTATGTGGAGGCACTGGAAATGATCTCTAATCTCTAATCTGTCTTATGATATCCTTTTTTGCTGCATGAATGATAATCCTTCCCTCAGCATACGAACCTCTAAGTTGATTTAAATGCAGGAAATCACAAGTATAGGGTCAGAATTTCATGAGTAAATCCAAATCTTGTTTAAATAGCAAGTCTACTGAGACGCACGACGAATGGTTAGTATTATTTGTTCACATTTTTTTTTGTATAAAGCAAGGTATAATAGTTCCTATGTTAGATATGCATGCTTAATATAGAGGCTCAATGGTCATCTTGTCTCCAAAATTTGCTCACATTTTTGGGCTTTTGTGTGTGGTCGGTATACTGGAAAATTTTCTTCTTATCAAACTTTCTTTATGCCTACGTTCTTTCAAAAAGAAGTAGAAGATATTTAATCATGATCAAATAACTTCAAGGCACACGATTTTCATCTTGCAAGCGGTTATCTATTCTCTGATAGAGGTATATAGCTTTTCATAAGCCAAATAGCATTTAGTTTGGCAATTTTCTAAATAGTAGTGGAGTGCAGTTTTACACCTGCCAATGTTGATTAAATTGAATTTTTTTTGAAGGAAATATAGGCGCCATACTATCTGAACCAACCAACTCATTTAAAATCGCTGCCCACGCATTTGTCTTTCCTCCTGACACTCTCTCAAAGTCCTTGAGCTTTGTTGTCTGTGACAAGATCAGTCTTTCCCCAAGTTGCGCCTATCCTGACATAGTTGTTAAATATACACCTACTCCAACTATCTAGTCATAATAGCAAACATAGAGGATTATACCAGAAATATTCGAGTGCCCTGATGATCAGCACACTTTGACTAAGTTGAGGGATTGGTGCTGGTAGTTGTGCTCTTGGCTGTCACGTATATTTACACTTGCTAACATTTCCTTGCTGCAGGTTTACTTATATCGTTTCAGTAAATCCATTTTGTACAGAGCACGCCATCATTGCATGAAGGTGCGGTTCCCTGAAACATTTAAGGGAGTTGCTGGCCTCTTATACCTAGGGTGTCAAAAAGTTCACATGGCATGTCTGCGCTTCATGTGATATCCTTGATAGACGCCTATATTTCAGATTTGTATTCACCCCTACCGTTAATAAATGAGAAGTTGGTAGAGTCTTTCGCACTAGTAGCTATGTAGCAAGGTGTAGGGTACGAAGGTATATTCTTATAAGCAAGCAAGGGTGTTCTTTTTCATATTTGATTGTTGTCTGTTTTTATTAATTTTCCATGCCTTCTAGTAGAATTTTCATATCTAACATTAGGGTGCAGGTAAAGCTCACGTGGTATCTATTGCATGATTTTTTAATTTAATGAATTGAATGGGGAAGGAAAGAATCACGGGTTGTTATCAGAATTTATTGGAAAGTTGAAGATATTTATTAGCATTTACAAAATCTATAATGAATACTTTTGTAGCACTGTAGTCATTTTCAAGAATGTATCTATTGACATTATAACAACAAGATGAATAATAATTGGAAAATCTAGTTGTGAACTTTTTGTTATAGATGTCATACATAATCATTAGGGCTGTGGGTTCTTTATTAAAATTGTTTTCTTTTAAATTTTGAATAAAATCATGATGTACGAAAGAGAAAGCCATTAAAAGAGTCTTTGAATGACATTTATGGCCTTGGATTTTGGTGTCTTTTTGTTGAGATTTTGTCTACTTTAAAAGATTGATTCTTTAGTCCTAGTTACTTTTAAAAAATTTGGAAGTCAAGATCTTTATCAATGCTCCAAGTCATTTATACTTAAATGCTTAGGAAGAAAATTTAATTAACCTTATTTTAATATGATTTCCTTTTATTTAATATGTACAAAAGCAAACGAAGGAAAACAAAAGTGAACAAGGTACAACGTGAAAACAAAGGAAAGCAAGGAGAAGGCTAGCAAAAGAAAACAAAAGGAGGATTATTTTTTTGAAAACTCAAAGTGTTTTTAAATGCTTTAAGTGTTTGTTTAACACTTTTTTCACAAAATTGTTACCTTTTCGCTCCTAGGACACTAATTTTCGTTTGGGTCTAAAAAGAACAAATTGATTTTTTTCCATTTGCAAAAGGTTAAAATTCAAGCTTAGACACTTACTAGATTTTGTTTTGGGCTAAAAATTGGACAAACAATCTTCATATTTCATTTGGTGCTTAAAACGAATCACACAATTGCTTTGAAGGCTATAAAATGAACAAGTGCTTGAATTGTGTGATTTTGTCTTTGGTGCACTTTGAGTGCGTATCCTCTCCCCTTGCGCTTCGTGCGATCTAGGGTGCAAGAGAAACACTCAAAATGCATTTTATTGCTTTGAAACACTTTGATTTGGGCTTAAAATTGAACAATATCTTGTGCGAGTGTGAGTAGGGGCATTTTCGCGTATATTCTCTTTCTTTGTTTCATCAAAGATTGATCGAGTTACGGATTGTGTCTTTGCTTGCTTTTGTTTATCTTAGAGGGCCTACCTTGGGGAAAAAGTACTCACCCAAGGGAACGACTCAACCGGTAACACTCTAAAGCCAAGAGTATTTCTAGCTGGGATATAAATGTGGGTATTGGTTAAATGCCATTATCACGTGGTTGGCTCTGACAAGATGGATCCGAAAGGGGACTCTTGTTGTATGGGTCAATCTCCACGAACGGAAAGTCCTTACTAGAACCCATGTACTAGAATTTTCCAAAATCCTTAATCTATTTGTTGGTGCAAGAACGGTCATTTTGAAGCCACCCCACACTTTTACGGTCTTTAGTAGAAATGGAAAACATGCCATGGGAGCTTCATGGGTGTTGATGCTTGGCTGCCCTATATAAGTGAGTGTCGTGGAGGGGAGCCAGTGGGATCAAGCATCTAACCATTCGCTAAAGATAGGTGTAGCTGGACTTGTCCAAGTGAGGATTCAACAAATATTGTCTTATACATCCATAGGGCTTGTACTTGTCTTGGTTTGAAAACACAGTGTTGTATTCGAAAACATTTGCAAAACAAACATTCAACATGATTTTCAAAATTTCAAACCCTTTTGAAGACAAATATCATTGACTCAATCCATATGTTATTGCTTTCCCTTGGGATTCACGTCCTTAGAGGTTCCTAAGCATTGGATTATACCTCAATTTGTCTTCTTGAGTAAACAATAGGAAAACCCTTGCCTTAAGTTCATTGAATTTCCACATAAAATATCTTGTGGGGTTTAAAGAAATTAAGACATTGGACATCTTAGTTTGAAACTTTAATCAAAGAAAGTGTTTTTGGTAAAATAAAGCCATTAAACAAAGATAAGAAAAATGAATTTTCATGTGTGATTGAAGACTCACAAATCCCAAAGCAAAAATCATTGGAAATCTGAAAATGAATGTTCAAATGAAATCATTTCTTGGTTACAAAGGTCTTTAGGAAGCATATGCATGCTCTTCAATACCTAGATCTAGGCAAACAAAGTGGTCTTTTTAGGTTCATCTAGGGATCAAAAACATATCAAAACTTTTCATCCATCCTCCAAAACAACATCATCTCATAAATCATCTTTTGAAAAACCTTGAAATCATCCTTGAAGTGCTAGGCTTTATGACAAAATCAAGCAAACACCAAAATCATTGAGACCAAGTCCTTGAAACATTTATCAAAACACCTTTTGACTAGGCATGTGTAGATGCATCCTTTTGCATATACTTAGTCAAAATTATCAAAAATCATCTTGTCTAGCTTAGTGTATGTAGATGAATCCTTCTTCATATACTTAGTGAAACAATCATCTTGTTTGAGTAGGTGCGGGTAGATGCATCCTTCTCCTCACACATATCCAAATCATCATCCTTTGAACAAAACTATCCTTTAGATCATTATCAAACATCTTAGCGTCTTTTTGTTCAAAATCAAAATCAAAATCCAAATCAAGATCAAGGACAAAAACCTCAAAATCTCAAAATCCTAAAATCCTAAAAGCCTAATATTTCATTCAAGGTTTATCAAAAGCCAAAAACATCCATAACATCCATCTTTAAACATCACCATCATATCATCATCACATTTGATCCTAAAAGGCATCCTAAAACTTTCACTTTGGGACATAAAATAAAGATTAATCCAAGGAATCAAGAGATTCATCTCCCATATTCTCGAAGATTGATCCCCGTTTTATGGTTCTAACTAGATCTCAATACAAGAAGAGTATGGAAGCCAACAAAGAAACACCCGCTTCAAGTGATCTTAGCCAAACCACTCCTAAAATGAATCCCATTGGGGATGGAAATCTCACAATTAGCCTTCCAACATCATCACAAAACCCACAAGAGGAAACCCAAGGGAAGGATCTTACCTTTGGAATGTCTCACGAAGAAGTAGCTGAAATGCTCCAAAATCCAGACAACCATAGAATCATCAACTTCATGATGAGACTTAACCCTTCGTTGTACATGCTTGAACTAGCAAAACAAGGGGGCCAAGTTGCCTTCGGATTTTGATGTGAGCACTATAGTGGAGACATCTTTCCCACCAATCTCATCCACCATCCCCATTTCATCTACACTTCCATCTGAAAACATCACACAAAACATCTCGCAACTCACAACATCATTTGCTCCAACTCAACCCAACGTTAACAAGGGAAACACATTCCTCAATGCACTTCAATCACATCCTCTTGTGAATAACCAAAACTTGGATGCAAACACCACATTGGAACAAAACATCCCCCATAATCCATTACAAAAAAATGTTCCTTTCACTTTACATTATGACCCATCATCAACATCTTTTCACGACGCACCTCAAATTCCCCTCCTCACAAATTCACAAGAGGAGGGAGACATGTTCGAACCAGGGGGAATTTTCAACACCACAACACTCTCACAAGGATTCACCCCCCTTACATTTCCACCTCTCCCACCATCACCATTGTCATCTACATCACTCCTTGGTTTAGGGCTTCCCCCTCTACCGAGTATCAATCAAAACAACATCCCAACCATCAATCAAAACATTTTGCCAAATGCTCAAAACTTATTGTTGACATCAAAACAACAAACGGAAAACACACAAGCAATGGCAACATCATCAAAGACCCCCACAACATTGCAAAGCATGGTCTCTCAAGGGCCAATCACATCAACAATGCCACTTACCATATCAACAACACCATCCACCAATCAAGTAATCAACACGACAACACCATCCACCAACCAAATAATCAACACAACATTATCACTCACCATGAACACCATTCCAAATCCACCACCACCAACATTTACCACTGTATACGCATAAAAATGGTCATGTATATAATCCTGGCAATTAATTAAATATTTATTATTTAATTAGTTTTTCTAAAAGTCCTCTACATATGATTAAATTTAATTAATTTAATTATATTGTTCATTCATCTTATTCTTCTTTCATAATTAAATAAATTTATTTTATTTAATTATTTCCATAAGTCCACTTAATTAATTAAATAAATACATTTTATTTATTTAAATTAATTATCATTTGTTTGAATTTAAATTAAATCATTTGATTTAATTAAATTTAAATACCTCCTTTTCTTCTATTTAATTTTCTTCTTCTAATTAATTAAATGTTTCATTTAATTAATTTCATAAAAGTGATTTAATTAAATAAATCTTATTTAATTAAAAATATCTTATGCTTTCTTTCTAAATCAAAATTAGGTATTTTACCTAATTGTGCAATCTTTTCATATCATAATTAAATATTTTATTTAATTATGAGATATTCTGCTTTTTTCAATAAAACATGATTAAAGCTCTCTTCTTATCACAAGCTTCCTTCTGCTTTTAAAAGCTTAATTAAATATTTTATTTAATTAAGAAAAGCTGAATGTCCTCCACAAATAAATAATTGATTTTTTTAATTAATTATTTATCAGCTTTAAATCTTTCTTTTATTCTTTTAAAGAAAGATGATTTCTTATCTTCTCTTCTTTTTCCTCTTTCATAATAAAATAGAAAAATCTTATTTTTAGGGTTCTATTTTCTCTTCAATTTCATCTTTCTTCAACCGTTGATCTGCCAGGAATTATCACAACTGTTAATCGAGACAGCCAATAAAAAACAATCGAAAAACTCTATAAATACCTGTGTGAATCCAAGCATTGGTAATAGGCAATTAATTAGAATTCATGCACTTAATTCATTTAGAGTTCAGTTATCATAGCATCATGTTTATTTCAAGTTTCTTAGTTCAAATCATCATCATAGCTTAATCTTGCATCTACATCATATCAAAATCTCATTCTTTAGGAAGACAGTTTGTTGAGCCTAGCCTACAATCTGAGAACACAAAGCTGGAATCGACAAAAACACTAAAGATAGAGGACAATAGGACGACAATGGAAGCAGGATACTGAGTTTGCACTTCTTTACTCTTTATATTTTGCTTTGATATAATGTCCTATTGCTGTGTTTGAATATTTGTTTCAATTCATTTACACATCTATTTTTCATACACACATTAAATGGCACCCACCGTGGGGCCTATGCCCCTATTTTAGACTTCTTTCTTGCAGGTTTTTCTTGTAGGTTTGCTTACAGGTTTTCTGACATTCGGCAGCGCATTTGGAAGATTCGGAGATTTTTATTTTTGCAGGTATTTCAGCGCATCTGAAGACTGTTTCGGCGCATCTGGGAATTTCTGCGGCACATCTGGGAAATAGAGTGGCGCATACGTCTATTTCTGTAGCGCATATAGGAATTTAGTTAGCGCATATAGGACTTTTTTAGCGCATTTTAATATGTTTCAGAAAATCTATTTTTTTTTTTTGCATTTAGAATAGCGCATATAGGTTCTCTTTTCGCGCATCTGGGTAACAGAGCGGTGCATTTGTATTCTATTTTAGCGCATTTGGGTAACAGAGTTGCGCATCTGGTCCCTGTTTCTACGCATCTAGGGGATAGAGCTTCACATCTAAATTATAACTGAGATTCTGAGTCTGACACCTTCCGCAGACATAATTTCTTTCATTTTCTTGCTGAATTTGAAATGAATCAATCTAGGGTAGCCACCACACCTTTATCATGCAGTTAAAAAGAACCCCATGTCTGTTGTGAAGCAAAATATTCACTTAGATTAAATCACTTTTGATTTTGGTGCACATAAAATGAATTTGTCTTCTCTTATTAACTGTGCTTGAAAGTGGTAAGTGATTATGCTCTCACCCTGTGCAAACTAGGTGATCAGAAAATCAGACCCACTTTTCCGTGTGTAACCCTGACTCAATAATTGAAGTATCCTCTCCCCTTGTGCACTTGTGCGATCCTGGGTGCAAGAGAAACAGTTATTGACTCTAGAAATTGGGCTTGCCTTAAGGGAAAAAGTACTCACCTTAAGGGACGACTCAAACCGACAACGAAGCTAAGGCCAAGCTACCCCCAACCGGTATATAAATGTAAATCTTAAGGGAAAACCTAAGGTTGTTTGTGCGGATGTGTCATACAGACGGAGTAGTACTCCCTTAAACCCTGTTGAGCTTAACCTCTTCAGGCTGGAGTGCCACCTTAATGGTGATTAATTTCTTGCCCCATGTATGGCCACTCGAACGGGGGTCCCGAACTAAAAACCATTGTTTAGAAATCCAAAAACCTTCTATCTGTTAGTCCAGCACCGGTCGGTGTGAAGCCTTCCACACTTTCGCAGTCAATAGTAGAGGTGATCAGCTCGCCATGGGAGTTTCATGGGGGTTGGAAGCTTGGTTGGCCTGAGAAGAGAGTGCACTGTAAGGGGGAGCCCGTGCAGCCAAGCTTCTGGATTCACACGCTACTGATATGCGGTTGGGGAAACCCACGTGGAGTCTAGCGGATATTGTCCTGGCCTAACCTAGGTTGTGCTTGTCTTATTCTGTGCTTGGTTACAAATCAACTTAAATCAGACTGTTTGATGTGCTTTCAAAAATATTAATTCAGATAAAGGATCATCCAAAAATGAACATGATAAATTTCAGCTGAAACTGGTCAAAACTGTCCTTAGAAAAACTGTTTTAGCGCATCTAGGAAAAATTGCAGCACATTTAAACTCTGTTTTGACGCATCTGAGTTCTTTTTCAGCGCATTTAGGGTATTTTGCTGCGCATATGTGCTCTGTTTCTGCGCATCTAAGGTATTATGCAGTGCATTTGACTCTTTCTCCAGCGCATTTACCTTTTTCTGCAGCACATTTAGGAAACAAAATAGCGCTTTTAGGTTTCTGTCATAGACCCGAATCTCTGAGATTTTACTCCCATGTTGAGAAAGTGGAAATCAACCAAGTTCACCAAGAAATCAGTTTTCAATAGGATCAAGAAGCCCAAAACAAACTTAAGTTACAAAAAGACTTTAGATCGCAGAGAATTCCTGTATAAGAGTTGAGACGTCTTGCTTCATTATCGCACATTCCTCCATAGATACCAAGACTACATTAGGGGATTCACCGACGATTATGCTGTAGAACCTTTGGCTACCCAAGCTTATTATCAAAGATTAGCATTGTCTCAACGTCACAATCTTAATCAACCTCTTGAGTTTGAGAATATACCACAACCTTCAATTGAATATTCAACGCATCCTAATCAAATCCTTCAGTGACCTTTGATCATATCCGAGGATTTCTTACATATGCCTGTTTTTACAAGATCTCATCACAACAAGCTAGGAGAAACATCTCAACAAGAAAATTCCACACACAACATTCAAGAAGAAGGTGAACGTGATAGTCCTCTTTTTAGTGTAAGTCGCAATCCCCTTTTCAATGACAACAATATGGCTGATAGAGAGGAAGATTTGTTGCTTAAGAACAAAAACATGAACAAAACTCCTGTAGATAGTGATGATGAGCAAGAGGAAGAACTTCAACTTAAAGAGGCGGAACAAAACCCCAAGTTTCTTAAGATCCTTGAACAGATTATACAACGTGACAAAGAGAAGTACTTTCTTTTCTTGGCAGATCAAGGAGTTAAATTGCCTAAAGACTTTGATACTGAGAAATTAAAAAGCAAGGAAGAAGAACCATCCCTATCTGATTTTGCTTTCTTTAAAAAAGAGTTTAAAGAAATGCAGGGAACAATCAAAGAATTACGGGGGGGAACAACAACCAAGAAATATACTTTGGATGACATATGTCCTTATCCTTTTGATAGAAGTCTCAACATGATTCCATTTCCTAAACACTGTGAAATTCCCAAATTTGATCGTTATAATGGGAAATCAGACCCAATTGACCACGTTAGAGACTTTCGAAACATGACATTGGAATTTTCCCATGAGGATACTTATTTATTGCGATTATTTCCTCGAAGCCTTGGAGTCAACTCTATGGAATGGTTATCTAAGATTACACCTCCTGTTCAAACATTTGAGGAATTGATCAATTTGTTCATAACACAATACGCCTACAACATTCAACACCAAATCACCATGATTGATCTTTGCAAAGTTGCGCGAAAACCCGGTGAATCTTTTACTACCTTTCTTCAAAGATGGAGGAGAATGTTCGCTAGGTACCGACGACCTATTCCTGAAAAGGAGAAAATGGTTACTTTCATCAATAGCCTCAACTCAGAAATGAGCTATCGTTTAAATCTACATTGTCCACCTTCCTTTGAGAAATTGATTGAGGATTCCATCACCATCGAAAGTGCTTTGGTCAAAAGAGGGACAATAAAACTTGATAGGGACAACCCTAGCTCATCTAACCATTACAACAATCAAGACAAGTCTAAATTTTGGACCCACAACAAGAACGTTGTAAACGATGGTGTTGTAGATGCAAATCATATCACGACTAGGCCATTTGTCCTGAGCACTCCTCGCAACAATAATTACAACAATGTCAATTCAGTCGCGAATCTAGGAAACAATCATCCCCCTTCAACGAACAACAATCAGGGGACTGCCAACAACCAAAACTACCGGGGAAACAACAACAACAACACTTTAGGGAATACCTCAAACACGAAACCACAACGCTTTCCATTTTTCTCCAATAGAAGAACTTTCACTCCACTAGGACAATCCTTAGAATCTGCTTTCAAAGAGGTTATGGAAAAGAATGTCCTTATGTTACCACCACAATGCAATTATGAACCTAGTGTAAAACCTCCATCATGGAATGAGGCCTATTTTTGTGACTACCATAGGTGCAGAGGTCATCATACAAACAACTGTCAAGGTTTGAAACATGCTATTCAAGATCTAATTGACAAGGGCATTATCACAGTAGAAGGACAACAGAAATCCAATGAAGATCACCAAGTATTTCGAAATCCTCTACCAAATTATCAAAAGGGAGAGTTTTCTGACAAAAATGTGAACCAAATTGATGACAATGTAATCCGTCACCTCTATACAGACAATGAGCGAGTCAATGTTATAAAAATCAAAGAGAAAGTAGACAATGGACAAGTGAATGTCACAATGAGAGCCCAAGCTAAAGTTATCTTAAAGGGTACCTCTTCCAAATCCACTGAGACCTTCCCTCAACATCAATATGACTTAGTTAACCAACTTCGAAAAACTCCGGCCCAAATCTCCATTTTAGAACTCCTGAAGATTTCCCCTGCACACAAGGAAATTTTAGAAAAAACCCTTTTTGAGATGACTGTATCCACGGATTTGGATGTGAATCGATTTCAAGCCATGGTAGGACATTTGTCCTCACCTACGTGTCTCTCATTTTCAGACAAAGACGATGTTTCCATGACTCATCCCCACAATTCATCATTATACATAGAGGTCATGATCCATAAATTCCGTGTTAAACGTGTTCTAATAGATGGAGGGGCTGGTCTAAATATATGTACCTTAAAGGTGGTTCAAGCATTAGGATTCATAGAAGACTCCATTGATCCTAGAAGGAAGATTACTATAAAAGCCTATGATGATGAGGAAAGAACGTCCAAAGGTCTAATCATGCTACCAATCAGAGTGGGACCTGTTATCAAAAATACCTTTTGTCAAGTTTTAGATCGAGATCTTGCATACAATATCTTGTTGGGTCGTCCTTGGATCCATGAAATGCAAGCTGTTCCATCCACTTACCATCAATGTCTTAAGTTTCCATATGATGGACAGGAAATCACTATACCAGCTGATAATTCAAACACCCAAACTTGTGCTAATGTCAAAGCTCATCAGGATACTTTGGTTCCAAATAATCGAGAAGCACTTGCTAATAATTCTCCTAAGCATGATACACAAATTAGTCAATTAGCCAAAAGCTTTGACAAGAAACTGCAGTTCAAGGAAAGTGGAGTTGTGGAATATTCCCTTTGTCTTGCTAATCTACCTACATCTCCTAGATCACATGGAAAGCCTTCTATTACACAACAACAGATATCAGCAACATCAACATCGGCACAAGTACAAACAGAGCCCACTACCAAGTTCAATGGACAATTTATCAAATAAAAGTTTCCCATGGGAGATCCTGAGGATACAGCAATTCTGGATTGGCTCTATAAGGATGAAGAGGAAACCGTTCTAAATGTTACCTTACCAACAGATCAATATGGGAAGGATATTCCATCATGCAAAAGATGGGATATGACAATGGTCCTCTTGGAAAAAGAAAAGAAGGCGTAGTTGAGCCTATCCATCTCCCAGGGCTTGCTGCATATGATAAAACTGGAATGGGCTATGATGCTACCCAATCTAAACAATCACAAGGTAATGTTTTCACACTACAAGAAGGTTTTGATAAGAAAGAGACACGTTTGGCATCAATCCTGAATTGCATAGAAAATAATTTTGATACCGATTCTGTTGAATATGAATGGGATACCATCCACAATAATGAATTTTGGAGGGACAAAGAGGTAGATGTCATACACAAGTTTATGCCCGCTTTAATCAAAGGAGAAGGTTCAGGGTCCCAACCACAAGAATCTGAACCACAAAGCAACTATGAGTCTAGTGATACTGAGTCGGATTTTAACGAACAAGACTATCAAGACAATAGTACCATCATTGACCTACCTCATACCTCGAATCCTACCGATAACTCAGTCTTGACCCTAACCATCGCCAATTTCACACGACCAAATGACGCATTACCTTTAATCCATCCTGATCTCATTGACTGGGATCTAACCAAACCTATGGATATACCTATTTTTCCAAATGACGAAGCTATCATAAACTTCCTTTCCGCCGATGATGTAAATGATTGTTCCACTAGCGATTTTTAGTATGAAGTCTTTAATCAGGAGAGTGTCCAGTCTCCTAGCTGCAAAAATGAAAATAAAGAAAAATGATCTAGTGGTGAAAACCAGAATCTGGCAGTACTAGATCAAGCAAAAGATAAAATAAAGAGCGTATCAGATGGTGAAAACCTTTTTAAGGCACCACCTGATGGGACTCTTGACACTCTCCCGGAGCACTATCATGAGTGATCGCCCATCTTGATTGAGCCTACAAAGGAAATCAATATTGCAACTACAGATAATCTAAGGATTTTACAGCTAGCTGAATCAATGACAGAAAAAGAAATCCCAGAGTTCATGAACTTTCTTAAAGAAAATCAAGTTAATTTTGCTTGGTCATATGTAGATATGCCAGGCCTTGATCCTGATCTCATTATGCATCATTTGTCTATCAAACCAGGAGCTAAGCCAGTGAAACAAAAACTCAGAAAGATGAATCCTCATGTAGCACTACTAGTTAAGGAAGAACTCAAGAAGCTCCTCGATGCAGGCTTTATAAGATCAATTGCCTATGCATAATGGATCTCCAATATTGTACCAGTAGCAAAACCAGACAAATGTGTAAGAGTATGCACTGATTTCAGAGATCTTAACAAAGCTTGCCCAAAGGATGACTTTCCGCTTCCAAGTATTGACACTATAGTTGATCTAACAGCTGGCCATGCCATGTACTCATTAATAGATGGTTTCTCTGGTTACAACCAAATCAAAATTGCACCAGAAGACCAAGAGAAAATTGCTTTCACTTGTCCGTGGGGAACATACTGTTGGAATGTCGTGCCTTTCGGCTTAAAGAATGTTGGAGCTACTTATCAAAGAGCTATGACTACGATCTTTCACGACATGAGGCACACATTCATGGAAGATTATGTAGATGAAAAATTGGAAAAATCATACACCAGAGAAGGACACTTGGAGATACTGTCTAAAATATTTACCAGATTGGAAAAATTCAAAGTTCACCTAAACCCTAAGAAATGTGTTTTTGGGGTCACATCTGGAAAGCTGCTAGGATATATTGTTTCAGAAAAGGGAATTGAAGTAGATCCTACTAAAGTTCGAGCAATCATGGAGATGCCTCCCCCAAAGAACATTAGTCAATTACGATCATTACAAGGGCGACTTCAGTCTATCAGAAGATTCATTGCACAATTGGCCGACAAAATTCTACCGTTCACACATCTCCTACATAAGAATGTTCCTTTTAGATGGGATGACAAATGTGAAATGGCATTTCAACAAATCAAGCAGTACCTGATGAACCCACCAGTTCTAGTACCACCAAATCCAGACAAACCATTGATCCTGTATATTGCTGCAACCAAGACATCCTTGGGAGCATTATTAGCACAAGAAGATCATGAAGGGAGAGAACGTGCAATCTATTACATTAGCAGAACACTGACAAGTCATGAGCTTAACTACACTTTTATTGAGAAGGATTGTTTAGCAGTAGTCTTTGCTTCACAGAAATTCCGACATTACATGCTAACTCATACAATCAATCTGGTTTCAAAAATTGATCCACTCAAGTATCTACTAAGCAAAGCATCGCTAACAGGGAGGTTAGCAAAATGGGTCATGATTTTGAGTGAGTTCGACATCCACTATGTTGATTGCAAAGCAATCAAAGGACAAGTTATTACGGATCAACTAGCAGACGCTCCTCTCCAAACAGAGCACCCCTTACAAATTGAGTTTCTGGATGCTGATGTTTTCACGGCTGACTCTAAGCAGCTATGGTCCTTATACTTCGATGGTTCTTTTACTCAACATGGATCAGGGGCAGGCATTCTCTTTGTCACCCCTCAAGGACATACCATTCCTCGGTCATATAGGCTAATGTTTCCATGCACCAATAACATAGCCGAATATGAAGCACTAATCACTGGACTGAAAACAACATTGGAATGGAGGATTACAGAGCTACAAGTTTATGGTGACTCACAACTAGTTATTAATCAAATCAATGATGATTATCAGACTAAAGATGACAAGTTGTTGCCATACAAGAAGATGATTGATGAATTCAAGAAGTACTTTGTGGACATTCAGTTCACACAAATTCCAAGGATTGACAACAAAGCGGCTGACGCTATGGCTACGATCGCCTCATTGATACAACTCCCAGAAAAATAGACTCGCTATGAATTTCTGGTGGAACAATTATTTACACCTGCCTATGACACACTTGAAAGCCAAATTATCTGCCACCTGGTAGGATCCGATTCACCTTGGTATGGTAAGATTTATGCATACCTAAAAGATGATATTTTACCACCTGACTTATCCCGCAACCAAAAGCGTAACTTTATCCGACAATCCTCTCGATATACCCTCATCGTTGATACCCTTTATCGCCGTGGTCTTGATGGTACTTTACTTCGATGTCTTGAACGTGACGAATCCGACAAAGCTTTACAAGAAGTTCATGGGGGCATTTGTGGTACTCATTCGAGTGGACTAACCTTATCCAAGAAATTGATTCGAATGGGTTACTACTGACCTACAATGGAAAGGGAATCATTCACTTTTGTTAAAACATGCTCAAAATGTCAGATTCATGGGAATCTTATTCATGCTCCTGCACAAGAACTTCACTCATTCACACCAACCTGGCCATTCTCTCAATGGGGGTTAGATCTAGTGGGCAAAATTCATCCTTCTTCTTCAAATGGGCATAAGTTCATTATCACAGCAACATAATATTTCACTAAGTGGATTGAGGCAGTACCTCTCTCTAAAGTCACTGGAAAATAGATCTCATCCTTCATACTCAACTACATTATTTGTCGATATGGTATTCCTAATGCCATTATTACAGATAATGGTCGCCCTTTCAAAAATTAGGATGTTGATGAACTTTGTGAAAGATTCCATATTCAGCACAGATATTCCACACCTTACTATCCTCAAGGGAATGGCCAAGCAGAGGCCTCAAACAAGACTATACTAAAGATCTTGAAGAAGACTGTCAATGACTCAGGGAAGGATTGGCATGTTCAACTCAATCCCGCCTTGTGGGCTTACAGAACAAGTGTCCGAACATCGACAGGAGCGACACCTTTTGCCCTCATCTATGGAGCAGAAGCCATATTGCCTTTAGAGGTAGAAATACCTTCATCAAGAGTATCACTGAAAGGTCTCATAATAGATGAGGAATACAGAGTTTCCCGACTCCAAGAGTTAGAACTTTTAGATGAAAAGAGACAGAGAGCAGCAGATCATTTGAAAGCGTACCAACAGATGATGTCTCGTAGCTATAATCACAAGGTAAAGCCACGTACCTTTCAGGTGGGTGATCTCGTTCTGAAAGAGAACCCGTGCAATCAACAAGACAGAGAAAAGAAAGGAAAATTTGAACCAAATTGGTTAGGCCCTTATGTGGTTATTGCAGTCTACGGTTCAAGAGCATACAAGTTATCAACGCTAGAAGGAGACCTATTTGATGAACCCATCAACAGTATACATCTTAAGAAATATTATGTTTAAGTCAGAAAAAGTCCTGAAGAAATCCAAAAGCAGCAGAAAAAGTCCTGAAGAAATCCAAAAACAGCAGAAAAAGTCCTAAAAAAATCCAAAAAACAGCAGAAAAGGTCCTGAAAAATTCTAAAAACAGCAGAAAAAGTCCTGAAGAAATCCAAAAACAGTAGAAAAATTCCTGAAGAAATACAAAAAAAATCAAAAGAGAATGTCATAGGGTGAAAACCTGGCAAACAGGCAGTCTATTGACAGAAAAATACAAAAAAATCAAAAAGAAATCAGAAAAATGCAATAAACACAGATAGTGAAAATCTGGCAAACAGACGCTATCTGTACCTCTCCATTTATTAGTTCCTATTTTGCACTTTGTCTTTTCAAAGCTTCTCTTTTTCCGCATATTTTTCACATCTTAGGGTCATTAATCGCATCATCCTGCCGCCATCTGCCTAGAGGGTTAAAACGTCTTACCATGGCTTGATCAATTGTACATATTCCTTTCCGCAAGTTGTGTCAATCAACGGGGAAAAACTCAACTGGGGGCACTTAACTTTCAGAGCATACCAAAATAGCTAGACCATGACATAGGATCTGATCATGCAAACAAACAACACACTCACGCAACAACTCTATCCGATCATGAAACACTTTTCAGCAAGATGTCATATCCTTGTCTATTGGATGATCCAAAAATCTGAATAATGCATGAAATAACAGTATTACATGTTTGACCAAAGGTTGTTTGATTTTCGATATCATTACTCTGGACCACACTCAATGATGTACTGAACTAGAGTGACAAGGAACGAGAATGATTTTTCTTTGTCTGCTGTCTTGAGGTTAACAGTCAATCTGATGCAAATATGTCACAGGACATGACGATCAAAGCAATATCATCGATGACAGTTCCACATTTGCATCAGAAAGGTGGTTAATCTTTGTTTGTTTATGCAAGAAATACTCAGGTCATCTTGGTTCAATTATACCTCGATGCTTGTGTTCGCTTGCTATATCAAAATTCATGAAAGTTGTACTCTAGTCATCATTGGCGCTAATCTCCCCTCTGATGCTTGTACATACTTCCAACATTTCAAAATGTTCTATGATGATTCAAGAAGGCTTCTAAAAGGCTCAACAAACTGGTTAGTTGCATATAGTTGCATATTCATTAGATCATTGCATATATCTGCATATTGGATTCACATCAGTATTTTGCAAGGTTGATTGAACGCATTAACGGTTGTCGTATATTTTTGAGTCTTTGTGGAGGACATTTGGACATTTGATTCATTGCATCCATTCATGGTTCATTTATCATTTCATCATTCATTCTCATTTTATCATTCCTTTTATCATATTTATCTTTATCATTCCCATATCATTTATTATTCATTATCATTCTCATTATCATCATCCTTCTCATATATCATTATCATTGTATCATTATCATTTTCATTAAGACCATTTAATCATTTCCTTTCATCATTGTCATTATCACCTTTTCATTTCATTATTATCCTCATCATTATTGTCATCATATCATTCATTTTATCATTAACATTTATCCTCATTCATTTATCATCTTCATCATTATCATATCATTCCATCACTATCATTTCATTTACCATTACCATTATCATTTATCATTTACCATTTATCATTTATTCCTTTAATCGTTTTATCATTTCATATCATTTCATCACCATTATCATTATACCATTTATCATTTTATCATTTTATCATTTTAACGTCACATATTCATTCATTTACCATTTTATCATCTCATACCGTTTCATTACCATTCGCATTTATCATTTATCACTTCATTATCATCCCTATCATTTATCTTTTCATCATTATTCATACCACATTCATTATCTATCATGTCATGATGCATTGCATACATTGCAAAATTCAAAAATAAATTAACATCTCACATATATACATACATCATCACAAAATCATTGCATTCACATCATAATTACTACACCATCCTGCATCATAATGATTAGTCCGCAAACATAGCAAAAATCATATCAAAATCCATCTCCTATAATAAATGCATATAAATAACATCCATATCATATCACAAATGCATCCACATAAATATCATCAGAAACATCGCTTCTGCATATCATCGCTCATCAAAATAATACAAATGTCCAAATGTCCAATGAAGCTAACAAGGTCAGAACATCATACATAAGACATGATCAAAACTCAATATACATAAGACATGGAGCTAACTGGTGGATGCCCCTAAAGTAGCTGGTCTGGAAGGAGGTGGCCTGCCACTCGTACCTGCATCAGGATCCCGTCGAGGCCCTGTAACCTCTCTGCCATGTGTCGATGTCTGGGATCGGGTCCTCGTCCTGCTGTGAGATTTGGGATAAGGCTCTCGCCGCTCGGGAGGGCATAGCTCCTCATAACGAACTCTATAGTACTCGGCCTCCCTAGCAGCCTCGAACCCCTCTGCAATGGCCTCTCGTAAAGAGGTACTCTCCACGGTACCCATCAGCCTCTGTGCCACACCCTCGGCCTCCAGTGCTCACCGTCTAAGGGCATCCCTCTCCGCTATCAACTGTGACACCTGGGAATCTGGGGCAGGTACCTGTGCCTGTACCTATGCCTGTGCTTGTGCCTGTACATGTGCTTGTGCCTGTGCCTGTCTGGGCCTGTGCAAGCTGTGCCTGTAACTGCACTATCATGCTCTGAGCCTGCTCTAACTGACTCTGTAGCTGTGCCTGCTGCCCCTGAAAGGTCTGCACCTGACCCTGCAAAGCATCTATCTATGCCTGTTGAGACGAGGATGTCACCCTAATCACTGTCTGAGGCCTACCACTGGATCTGGTCCGCCGAGGAATCGGTACTCTGCCTAGGCTGTCTAGTCTCTGTTGCCTCTCCTCATCCCCATCATCTCCATCATCTTTGTCATCTGAGCTGTCCTCCTCCTCCCCATCTCCACTCTCCTCACTCTCCTCTCCCTCCTCCTCTCCTCCACCCATAGCCTGCTCCCCACCGGCCACACCTCCCTGTATCCCTGCTCCTGGCTGTGGTGCTACTCTGATCGCTCGTGCCTCATCTGGCACTATGAACCGTGGAAATAGATGTCTATGAAAGTACAGGGCATAATCATCTGTCATCCTTGCATCCAATACCTCTGGCTTGTCCGCCCATACCTCGGGCTGTAATGAGGTGTACTCTGTATACGCTGCCTGGTATGGAATGCATGGCCCCCATCCTACATCCCCCTTGCGCCGCCCATAATGAGCAACGCCCTGGGGCATCCCCTGAGTGAATCCAAACTGCCTCAGAACCCGTAGTGCCAGAAACCTCTCAATAATAAAGGACGTCCACCCTATCAGGTATCGTGGTCTACTCACAAAAGGCATCTCTAGGTGATCAGTCGCCCATGCCTCGCAGTCTGTGTAGGGCCTCCATATCACCGCATCAACATCATCCAAAACTCGCCGCCAGTACTCTACCTTGCCCAGCCTCTGTTGGACAACTGCGCCAAAATATGCATACACATACGGCCTCCCTACTGGTCTCACTCTAGTGCAAAGTGGTCTCATGATAGCAATGTGCTCCCACGCCCGATCTGTAACAATGTAACTCCACTCGCCAGGCTCGTCGATCCTCTGTAAACAATCCAATGAAGATCGTGGTACATGTCCGCTAGGACACAGCTCCCCCAGGCAAATCTCCATGGCTGTGTAATCATCCACTCCAGCATCCTCCCCCAACCCATGACGAATCCCTTGGACCGATGGTCCGGTCCAAGGAAACCTCCAACAAATGTAGCCAACACTGCAACTAGAGCAGGATATCTACTGAAATCATCCCAATCTATCCAGTAACCATATATACCAGGATCACCACATATCCGCTGCAACGCCTCGGTCCCACTAATCTCCTTATGGTCATAAACCACAAGGGCACCAACAACCGGAATCCCCAGAATTCGATACACGTCCTCAGGCGTCACACTCATCTCACCTGTCGGCAGGTGGAAGGTGTTATGCTCTGAGTGCCATCTCTCGACCAAGGCCGTCAGTAGCCCCCTGTTGGCCCGAATGCCTCGCGGCATGGTCAACAATGGTCCCAATCCACAGTCTGCTATCACCTATAACTCTGCTGGAGTCAACTCTCCTATCCGCTCCCAACATAATGGGAACCGCTCTCTGATCTAGAGGCTTTTGAAAGCCTCCTATTTTGTTCAACCATCACAACACATACATCAAATCAGATCCATATCACATGATCTATCTAGCCAACATAACATATCAATGACCCATATCAGGCGCTACATCAATCTATCAGCATGTCAAATCAATCTACTCTATAATCATTTACTATTTGTTTTTCTTTTCAGGGAAGCAAATTTATCAACACACATATCATTTTCTATTTGTATTTCAATCATGAATGCAAATTTTTATCTCCATTTTTACTATTTGTTTTCTATCGCAGAATGCAAATTTATCACACATCTACTCTTTGTTTTTCAATCGCGAGAAGCAAAGTTATCAAACTCACATCACTCAATCATTCAGTTTACTCTTTGTTGTTTGTCACAAAGTTATCAGCTATCTACTCTTTGTTTTCTATTTTGAAAGCAACGTTATCAGTTCTCTATCAAATTTTCTATTCTATCAACATGATGGCCCTACAATTTTATCTATCTATTGACTAAGGAAGCAATGTTAATCATCATTTTCCATCACATCAGCGTTATGGGAAAAATTTCCTAAATGCGCAATTCTGTTGCCCATATGCGCTAAAAACCCATATGCGCTAAGGTTTTCCTCCTATGCACTAAACTGTTTCCCCAATGCGCTAAACCTCCGTATGCGCAACTCTATCTATCGAATGCGCTAGAGGATCATTTTTTACCCTGTCCCTAGATGTGCTATGGAAATTCTTAGATGTGCTAAAGGATTTGTCGAATGCGCTAAGACTATCCCTAGATGCGCTAAAACGTTCAGAAAATTTTTAATCAGATTTAAAAACAATCCAAATTCGATCTCAAAAGCAAAAATTGACAACATAGATGGTTCGAATCACTCACCGATGGTCCATACGCCGCTGGTCTCTGATATCATCGCGCTCGCTTGAATCTATGTCTGTGCACGGGGATCACCATCTCGCCAAGTCACTCTCATAGCTCAAATTTTACTGTAGCAGCAGGGTGAAAATGACACTTCATTTTACCCCTTTTACCTTATAAGGGTCTTTTTAGGATGGGCATTAATGGCATTTTCCATTTTTTTATCCTCTTTTTCACTGGGGCATTGGACACATCATCTATCAGGAGCTAAATCACTGTTCCCCTATCACTGTCAATTTCTTCTTCCGTGATTTATCTCCCGAGGGGGCATCATCATCAATATAAAAAATCAGAAACATATCAGGGGCATTTTTTTTATTTTCTTTGAAGCAATGCGTTTCACACATCACTTCAAAGAGGGGCAAAATGTATACGCATAAAAATGGTCATGTCTATAATCCTGGCAATTAATTAAATATTTATTATTTAATTAGTTTTTCTAAAAGTCCTCTACATATGATTAAATTTAATTAATTTAATTATATTGTTCATTCATCTTATTCTTCTTTCATAATTAAATAAATTTATTTTATTTAATTATTTCCATAAGTCCACTTAATTAATTAAATAAATACATTTTATTTATTTAAATTAATTATCATTTGTTTGAATTTAAATTAAATCATTTGATTTAATTAAATTTAAATACCTCCTTTTCTTCTATTTAATTTTCTTCTTCTAATTAATTAAATGTTTCATTTAATTAATTTCATAAAAGTGATTTAATTAAATAAATCTTATTTAATTAAAAATATCTTATGCTTTCTTTCTAAATCAAAATTAGGTATTTTACCTAATTGTGCAATCTTCTCATATCATAATTAAATATTTTATTTAATTATGAGATATTCTGCTTTTTTCAATAAAACATGATTAAAGCTCTCTTCTTATCACAAGCTTCCTTCTGCTTTTAAAAGCTTAATTAAATATTTTATTTAATTAAGAAAAGCTGAATGTCCTCCACAAATAAATAATTGATTTTTTTAATTAATTATTTATCAGCTTTAAATCTTTTATTCTTTTAAAGAAAGATGATTTCTTATCTTCTCTTCTTTTTCCTCTTTCATAATAAAATAGAAAAATCTTATTTTTAGGGTTCTTCTATTTTCTCTTCAATTTCATCTTTCTTCAACCGTTCGATCTGCCAGGAATTATCACAACGTTAATCGAGACAGCCAATAAAAAACAATCGAAAAACTCTATAAATACCTGTGTGAATCCAAGCATTGGTAATAGGCAATTAATTAGAATTCATGCACTTAATTCATTTAGAGTTCAGTTATCATAGCATCATGTTTATTTCAAGTTTCTTAGTTCAAATCATCATCATAGCTTAATCTTGCATCTACATCATATCAAAATCTCGTTCTTTAGGAAGACAGTTTGTTGAGCCTAGCCTACAATCTGAGAACACAAAGCTGGAATCGACAAAAACACTAAAGATAGAGGACAATAGGACGACAATGGAAGCAGGATACTGAGTTTGCACTTCTTTACTCTTTATATTTTGCTTTGATATAATGTCCTATTGCTGTGTTTGAATATTTGTTTCAATTCATTTACACATCTATTTTTCATACACACAACCACATCAAACCAATTTGACGTAGCATTACAAGCCGCTTTCCAAAGAGGCTATCAACAAGTGCAAAAACAAAAAACCATGCAACAAGCCACTCAAGCTGTACAAGCTACCAAAGCTGCACAAGCTGCAATACAAGCGCAATAAGTGCAACAAGCTCAAGCGTTATTACAACAACAACAGCAAAAACAAGCCGCTCAAGCTGCCCAAGCCACGCAAGCATTGCAAGCACAAAGGGTCACTCAAGCACAACTATTATTGCAGCAACAAGCCGCACAAGCGCAAGCCCAAGCACAAGCTCAAGCGCAAGCACAACAAGCACAAGCACAAGCACAACTTCTTACACAAGCAACGCAATTGCAAGCGTATCAGCAAGCACTAAAGCAATACCAAGAGCAGCAAGAAGCAGTAGAATTGGCAGCCCAACAACAAGCGTTGTGGGAACAACAACAAGCAGAACAACAAGCATTGTTAGAACAGTAACAAGCACAACAACAAGCACAACAACAAGCATTGTTGGAACAATAGCAAGTGCAACAACAACAAGAGCAACAACAAGCATTGTTCATCCAAAAGCAAGTAGAAGCCTACTTCACCCGCCACAACATACCGATACCATTGAACAATGCACCAACCAATCCACCCATCCAAACCACGATCACGATACCCCAAAACACCTTCATTCCACCCCCTAACCCACAAGATGATATGATGACACAACTCAAGTTTCTCTCGCAACAAGTGCATGATCTTCAATCAGGGCGAACAACCAAAACACAGAGCAACTTGTGTCCCTATCCATTTGATAGGAGCTTAGACATGAAACCATTCCCTAAGGGATTTGAGATCCCTAAATTTGACAAATATCAAGGGACGGGAAACCCTAAAGATCACATCAGGGAATTCTAGGTTCATTGTATGGAGGTTGCATATGATGATACTTATCTGATGCGGCTATTCCCTAGGAGCTTGGCAGTCAATGCTATAGAATGGTTCTCTCACTTACCCTCAGGCATCAGAACATTCCAAGAAATCAGAGATGAATTAATTAGAAACTATGCATGCAACATTACAATGGATGTTAGTCTCGAAGAACTATATGCTCTAAAACAAGGAAAAAATGAATCTTTTGCTTCATTTCTTTAATGATGGTGATCCAAGGCCAATCGGAGCAAGTGGACCATGCCATAAGAGCAACAAGTTTGCACAATCATCACCAACCTTGAAAGTCGCTTTTCATTCCACCTCAAGGTTCAGGGAATCACCACCTATGATCAACTGATCTCCAAGGCACTTAGCATCGAAAGAGCCCTTGCAACCCAACCCGTCGAATCAACATCATATCACGAACCACAAAACAACCACCCATCATCTAATTACAATGATAAACCTCGTACATGGGCGAGAAACAAGAACATCACTAATGATGGCATCGTCGATGCTAAGGTGGTCATTAGTGGTCCACGTCAAAATACACCCGCACCACAAATCCAACCACAACGCCAAAACACTCATCACACAACATACCAACCCAATAATCCCATCATCAATAACCTCAATGACCAAATAGGACCACCTCAATGCAAAACATACCCCAAATAAAAATACACTACTTTGGGGGAACCACTTGAGGACATCATGAAAAAGCTAATCGACGAAAAACTCATCCAAGCTCCTACATTTGAGAATTACCAAGAACCTAATGTCAAACCTCCTTGGTACAATGAGAATCAATTGTGTGAGTTCCACAAAATCAAAGACCACACCACAAACAATTGTATGAGACTCAAGAACATCATCCAAGATCTCATCAACAAAAGAATCATAAATGTGGAAGCACCTGCTGGGAATCAAGATCTTAAAATCTACACGAATCCGATGCCGAATCATGGCAACAAAGGGAATAACAAGGATAAAGGAAAAGGTATACAGTTGTAAATCATGTATACAAAATAAATACCAACCTCAATGAAAATTTCATGGTCATCACCATCAAAGGCGCCCATGCCGAAGATTGTGGAGTCACCACAAGAGGCGGCAAAGTCGCCATTACAGGATCATCCCAACCAAATAGAGTCCCTACATCAAGAGTCGTTCTGTATAGCTGCAATGTTGTAGAACAACTCAAAAGAATGCCAGCACACATCTCCATCATGGAGTTGTTAAAAATCTCATCAGCACATAAAAAGATCCTTGAGGAAGCATTAGCCTCATCTACCATCCCCGCAGACCTCGATGCGGAACAATTCCAAGCTATGGTCGGAAACATCATAACACCTAATATCCTTACGTTTTATAACCAAGATTTTCCCGCCCAACCATCTCACAATCGCGCACTTCACTTGGAGGTCATTGTGAACAAAAACAAAATCAAAAGGGTCTTGGTGGATGGAGGTGCAGGTTTGAACATCTATTCTTTTAGCCTCATCAAGCAGTTAAAAATATCAGAAGATTCCATTGACAAAGGAAAGGGTATCACAATAAGAGCATATGATGACCAAGAAAGAGTGTCTCAGGGCACAATTAAGCTCCCTATCCAAGTAGGGCCAACACTCATGGAAACCACATGTCAGGTCTTGGACCTCGAATTTCCATACAATATCCTCTTGGGACGCCCATAGATTCATGCGATGAAAGCCGTAGCATCAACCTTCCACTAATGTGTGAAATTCACACATAATGGACAAGAGGTTACCATCCATGGAGATCCTGAGCCATTTTCATACTGCAAGAACCTTGAAGCCAAATATTACAAAATCCCCCAAGTGTCGAAGAATGATGAGGGCCCGTCCACATCATACATCGATCCTGCCACTCTCACGTCCACTTCTGCGACAGAGACACCCGCCATTCCCACCATATCTGATATCAAGCTCATCATCCAAGAAGACAGTTGTGGAAGTTATAGGCTCCCTAAAAATGCTTTTGTGATAAGAGAGTTACCACAATCTCCAAGATCACGAGGACGCCCACAAGAAAATCAAGCTCCCACATCACAAACCTATCCTCAAAATTATCCTGAATTCACAAGGTGGGGAGACCTTGGCCATGAGGTAATTGAAGTAGATCCATCAAACATGTTGCATCAAGATGAAAGACCAGTAGCTAATCTACCAATGGATGAAAGAAGCAAAGGCCTACACATGATACTTGCGATGGGCTATGACTGAAATCAAAGACTGGGAAAAAATGACAATGGGCTCATAACACCAATCATACCAGAGACACAACCCATAACAAATCTTGGTCTTGGATGTGCCACTCCGAGAATAACCATACGTGGCCGAAGTCCTCCGATTAGAGCTGCTAATGTTTCTCCTTAGCCAGTACTAGTACAAGTACACTCACCAATAGTCACAGGTAGGGACACACATAATTTTATAACCGAGCCCTATATTAGTAGCGATGACGAAGATACCTTATCTAATCTACCTAGGCTATTCGAAGATACCACCCTGTGTATGATTAGTACCATATCCTTTGAACCAAATAGCCAAAATCATGAGATCCACTTAGTCTACCCCCAATTGATCGATTATGACCAATGAGGACCACCAGTTCTCGATACATTCGAAAATGATGAAGAACTCTCAGAATTCATGGGGTTGAGGGATAACATTCCAGATGGAGATCACAAGGCAGGATTCATAATGGAGTTGGGCACACGCCTATTATGGGGAAATGATTGAATCCTTCAGTCGCAAAAGTGAGAAACTAAGAATCATATCCAAGTCCTTGAGTGAAAACCACACCGTGGCACTCTTTGACAAGAAAATAGTAAAAATAAAGGACATATCCAATGGTGAAAACCTCTCTGAGGCACCGAGGATGGAGGATTCAATCTTCCCCTAAGAGCTATTCATCAAGAGAAGTCAGCAGTCTTGGCCGAAAAATGCAACCCAGTCAACCTAGGAATAGAGGAGACCTCGCATATCACATTCTATGTGGAATCACTATTATCAGAAGAGCAAGAACTCCTAGTAGCATTCCTAAAGGAAAGACAAATAAACTTCACATGGAGTTATGCTGATATGCCAGGACTTGATCCAAATACTATGGTCCACCACCTAGGAGTGTATCCAGATGCAAAACCTATTAGATAGAAGCTTCACAAAATGCATCCTCAAATTGCTTTGTTAGTCAAAATGGAGCTCAAAAATCTATTAGATGCTGGATTCATCCGACCAATTGATTATCCAGAATGGGTGTCGAACTTGGTACCTGTTTCAAAACCTGATGGAGCTATCCGAATCTGTACAGATTTTAGAGATTTGAACAAAGCATGTCCCAAGGATGACTTTCCACTTCCCAATATCGATATGATAATGGACATGACAACAGGGCATGAGATGCTATCACTAATGGACAAATTTTCAGGATACAACCAGATTATGATAGCAAAAGAAGATCAACACAAGACAACTTTTACTTGTCTGTGGGGGACCTATTGTTGGAACATGATGCCATTTAGCCTAAAGAATGCCGGAGTAACCTATCAAAGGGCCATGACATTGATCTTCCATGACATGATTCACAAGATAGTTGAAGATTATGTCAACGACATCTTAGCAAAATCAAGAAAAAGAAAAGATCATATAGCAACCTTAAGTGCTATCTTTGACAAATTGGAGGAATACAAGGTCAGAGTAAATCCCAAGAAGTGCGTATTTGGTGTACAATCAAGAAAATTGCTAGGATACATAGTGTCCATGAGGGGTATCGAAGTGGATCCAGCAAAAGTCAAAGCAATCCTTGAGATGGAAGCACCAAGGAACTTAAAGCAACTAAGAGGCCTCCAAGGTAGGCTCCAATCCATTAGAAAGTTCATAGCACAACTGGCAGACAAGCAGAACCCATATTCGCACCTTCTCCACAAGGGGGTATCATACAAATGGGATACAAAATGCGAAGAGGCATTCAACAAAATAAAGGAATATCTACTGACACCTCCAGTGTTAATGCCACCTATCCTGAGAAATCCATTGATCTTATATGTGTCAGCCACAGCAGCAGCCCTTGGGGCTTTATTAGCCCAACATGATGAAAATGAAACAAAGAGATTCATCTACTATATCAGCAGGACAATGGTGGGTCATGAGCTAAATTACTCATTCATCGAGAAAGCTTTCCTCGCAGTAGTGTTTGCATCCCAAAAATTCAGACATTATATGTTGGCACACAAGATCAAGCTTATTGCCAAAATTTACCCCCTTAAATATCTCTTATCAAAGGCAATGTTAACTGGCAGAATGGCAAAATGGGTCATGATATTATCAAAATATGACATTGAGTATGTTGAGAGAAAAGCCATTAAGGGTCAAGTTATTGCAAACCAATTAGTGTTGGTATGTGGCGACTAATCATGCTATATTGTATAGCCCATGGTATACTGTACACCCTGGCCCCATCCTCGTAGGGTTAGGGGCAGTTTGGGCGGGTTGGGGCACGAGAGAAAATTCTTCCTACTTTTGGCGTGATCACCGAAAGGGAAAAATCAATGAAAAAAGAAAAATCCGATTTTGTAGAACCCAAAAATCTGGAAGCTTCTAAGCTTGGTAAAAGGGGGTTCGGATGGGTATTACTGTATGATGAAAAACGCGATTATTCGCAAGATTGTAAGAAGGTTTTTTCACTAGATAATAAAAGTATTGGATGGCTGCGGTTTGGTGGATGTAGCCCAGATTGGGTGAACCACGTTAAATTTTGTGTTATGATTTATTCTGTGCATGTTTTAGTTTCTCTGTTTTGTTTATTAAATTTGCATTTAATTGTTAGATCTGCCATCTCTAACCCTAACAATTAGCAGAAGCACCTATGTATTCTGAGAATCCTCTTGTATCTGAATTTCCAGACGAATCCATCTTTAACCTCAACGTTGTTGATCACTGGAAACTATACTTCTATGGGTCATATACACAACATGGATCAGGAGCTAGTGTCTTCTTCATCACCCCATAGGGGGACTACATACCAAGATCATACAAACTGGCATTTCCTTTCACTAACAACATAGCGGAATATGAGGCTTTGACTATAGGTCTCAAGATAGCAGTGCAGTGGAATATCATAGCTCTTAAGGTCTACGGTGACTCACAATTGATCCTAAATCAAGTTAATAATGAATATCAGACTAAGGATGACAAGCTAACCCCATATAAGAAACTGGTGGAGACTTTAAAGGAATCCTTCATTGACATAACATTTGAGCAGATTCCAAGAACCAACAACAGAGTTGCTGACGCCATGGCTACAATTGGGTCTCTAGTAGACATCCCTCACAACGTGCCAAAATATGAATTTCTGATCAAGTAGCTTCTCGTTCCCACATTTGAGGTACCAGAATCAGAATATGTGTGTGAAATCATTAGTCTTGGCGATCCTTGGTATCATGACATCTATACATATCTTCGAATAGGAGTCTTACCCGCTGACCTACCATCAAGCCTAAAATGAACCTTTATCAAAAAGGCATCCATATTTGTCATCCTAGGTGATACCTTATACTGTAGAAGCATAGAGGGCACCTTACTACGCTGTCTAAATGTTGAGGAGGCATTAACCGCTCTAACCGAGGTTCATAACGGTATATGTGGCTCACACTCGAGTGGAATAACCATTGCCAAGAAACTGCTGAGGCTGGGGTATTACTGGCCCACGATGGAAAGAGAAGCATATGATCATGCTAAAAGATGTTTACAATGTCAACAGCATGGGGACCTCATCCATGCTCTAGCTCAAGAGCTTCATCTGATCATTACACCATGGCCTTTTTCACAGTGGGGACTCGATCTCATTGGGAAAATCTCACCCACCTCATCCAACGGCCATAAATTCATTATCACTGCAACTGAATACTTCACAAAGTGGGTGGAAGCCATACCCATGACCTATATCACTAGGAAGCAAATCTCAAAATTTATCTTGAACTATCTCATCTGTCGTTACGGTGTCCCACAAGCCATTATTTCAGATAATGGCACACCATTCAAGAACCAAGAGGTTCACGACTTGTGCGAGAAATTCAAAATCCAGCATCGCTTCTCCACCTCATACTATCTCCAAGGCAATGGCCAAGCAAAAGCCACGAAAAAAACCATCCTCAAAATCATTAAGAAAATAGTTAATGACGCAAGTCGTGACTGGCATCTGCAGCTTAATCCCACCCTCTGGGCTTATCGAACTAGCATCCGCACACCCACTGGTGCCACCCCATTCTCCTTGGTCTACGGATTAGAAGTTGTACTCCCAATTGAGATCGAGCTCCCATCCCTTAGAATATCACTACAAAATCTCATCACTGATGAAGAATATCGAGTCTCAAGACTAAACGAGCTAGAGTTACTAGACGAGAGAAGGATTGATGCTTTGAATCACTTACAAGTCTATCAAAATAGACTCAAACGAAGCTACAACAAGAGGATCAGAAGCAAGACTTTCCAAGTCAGAGAATTGGTCTTAAAAGAAAATCAAAATAATGTCCTGAATCCTAGCAGCAAAGGCAAGTTCGAACCTAATTGGTTAGGGCCTTTCATAGTCATAGCAAGCTATAAATCAAGGGAATATCAGCTATCAACACCCGAAGGGGAACCTCTGCAGGAGCCCATGAATAGCTCCCATCTCAAAAAAATTTATGCCTAATTCTTTCAAGGTATAGAACCAAAAAATCCAAAAAAATTAGAAAGTCCTGAAAAAATGTTTACTTCGGCGAAAACTTGGCAAACAGGCATCTTGGTAACAACAAAAAAAGCACAAAAAATCCAAAAAAAATCAGAAAAAGGATTAAAAATAGTAAAGAGAAAAAATCGTGCTCTAGTGAAAACCACTTTGGTGGCACTTTGGGCAAGTACCTTGGTGAAAACCTGGCAAATAGGCACCTTGTGTAAATAAGCACTTTCCATCCACCAGGACCTTTACAACTTGTCCGTGCATTATCCCTCCGTTTCACTTCCATCATCCATCTCATCCATATCTCCATTCATCACTCATCCACTCGCATCCGCACCATAGCTTGGTCCTGTGTTTGTATCATGATCCCTCATAGTACTACTCAGCCCATTCTCAAGGTTAGTTTGTCCTGCCTTTATCGGAGTAGTCTATTGCATCACGTTGGAGGCACATTCTCATTGGATCGGATTCGTGTATGGTCTTAAAGTTCTCAAAACATCAGAAAATCCAAAAACATCAGAAAATCCAAAAATCCAAAAAGATCAGAAAATCCAAAAATCCAAAAGAAACATCAAAAATCAAAAAAATCCAAAAAGCAGGTCAAAGTCATTCCAAAACCAAAAGCAAAGATTAGTCTTGTCGTTTCGTCATCTACGAGCTTGAACATAGGCAAGTTGATCTTTGATCATCCCTCTCAGAAGATTTATTTAATTCGATCCTATAAAGAGTCCATCATAATAAACTGACATCTCATCATGTATATCGTCATCTGTAAATTGGTCAAGTTGTCAGTCGAACTACATGGTCTCTGCGTGTATAATGTAGGCAAGGCTAATATGTCGATCAGCCCTCGAGGCCCCTAGGATAGGTCTTTATGTTAGTATCTTGGTCAAAATCTCAGAAAATACCAAAAACATTGGAAAACATAAAATCAAAACATTTGTAAAACCTCGAAAAATACCAAAAAATAGCCTCAAAACATTTCAAAATGTCAAAAACATCCAAATATTTGAAGAAATCCATCCGCCTCATCTTGCTTACACCTGCAATAAACACCATTCATAATAAACTGATCGTCATCCTCAATCTTTGGTGAAACAGTTAGAAACAAGTCTAGCAGGTTAAAAGTAAATCTCAAAAGCGTCAAGTCTTAAGTCTTAGTCAGTACGTAAACAAGTTGGTCAAGTCTTTGTGTCGATAGTCCATCATCCAAATAGTCTAATATCAATCATCTGATAACATCATGTCCTAGGATGAATCCTTCCTACAAAGGGCATTAGTTATCAGAAAGAACATTTTGGATAAACGAAATGACGTGCCGCCATCCACTAACATGTCCTAGGATGTATCCTTCCTACAATGGGAATTATCTTTTGGCAATAAGTTTCGGTTCTTATCCTTAAAAATACATTCCCTTTTGGTTAGCGGTATTGAAGAACATTGACTTGTTTGCATACTTGGTTTTTTTCTTTTGACTTATCTTATTGCGCTCATTCCAAGGCCCTCTCGATGATATCCAAACAGAGGATTTAGAGAGATAGGAATGGGGCAACGATCATTATCCTTTTGTTTGCTATGCTTGTTGGACATTCTTGTAAAATAACTTGGTGAATACTTTCTTTGTTAGATATGTATGGAGCATGTTTCAGATAGCTTGTTGACTATTGCATTGATTGGTTGCTTGCATGTTTTGATGCGAGATGTTTGAGACTTCAAAGTGCATCCTAGCAAGGTTTTAGTATGTCAAGTGTGAACAAGAATACTCCTATCTGCTTGTTGATTGAAAGTCCATCACACTAGGTACAATGCCATACTGGTTCTGTATACCTTGATGCATCATACTTAGGTGTGTTATCAAAAATAAAGTAAGTGACCCTTTGAAAATCCCAATCCTTGATAAGCAAAATCATCCATCTATCATCATCATTTCTTATCATCATTTCTCATCATCATCTCTCATAATGTTGGCTTGTTGGATCCTCTTGTCATCATCTCATTTCCGCACTAACATCATCATCATCAATGCATCCATCATGCATCCATCCTACATCCACAAACAATCAGCAGTTGGCATATCATTCATATCATACATAATAGGAAACATCAATCATTTCACATGCATTGCATAATCATCATCATAATATAGATCTGTTAGTCTAAGCATCTGCATAAATCATCCATTGCATATCATAGCATATCACATCATCAATCTCATCCATCTCATATCATAAGCATCATTTAAGTTGTTTAGGATAATATAGATTTGTTATTCTAAGCATCTTGAAATCATCATCTTTGCATCGTCCATAACCACCCATTTTGAACCTCTTTATCGTGAGATCGACCCTCAAATCGAATCTTTTCGCTCGATCTCTCAAGGGGGCAATGTACCAGTGTACTTTCCACTGGGGCATCTGAAAAATCAGAATTTTTTTGATTTTGATCGTGACAAGTTATTCTTTGAACCAACGCAACAAGTACATTGCTTCAAAGAGGGGCAAAATGTAGACACGTCAAATTTGCATTATGCATATTCATCCGCTCAATAAATAAATCAAATGCATCACATCCATTCACCTGGTAAATCGGGTTCTTATCATTTAAATAAATCAAAAGCTCACATCATAGTTTAATTAAATAAATCAAACTTTATTTAATTAAAATCTCAAAAATGCATCTTCCATCCTTTTTTGATTTAAATAAATCAAATATTTAAATCCTAAAAGTCAAAATCATCTAATCATCATTAAACTAAGATAATCATCATTTATTTAATCTAACCCTGATTAAATGATAATCTCACCCACTTGCATTCTCTAGATATCTCCACTTGCACAAGTAAATCAATTTTATTGATTTATTTAAAAACCCTCATTTTCCCTCAACATGACAAGTCCAACATAGTATTTATTGCTCCTTTTCTTGTCTCCCTCTCAAAATTTATTGCAAAATTGAATTCAAATTCTCCCTCTCATGGGCACTCTTCCCAAATCGTGCACAACCATTGACCACTCACCACTTGACAAGTGTCTTCTTCTCATTGGAGGATCTTTAGTCCCACATTCACCATCTTGGCCAATATCTCACCAAGAAAATCTATAAAAGAAGGCTTAACCCTCACTTATTGGATCCACAATTTTTATGCAAGGTTACTCTCTTGGTTTGAGAAATAATCTTGTTTTCATCTCCATTGCACTTCATCATTTTAGCTATTGATCAAGGGTTGGGAAAGGGTCACTAGCACATGTGACACCAATCCACTATGGAATAGGTAATTTGTTGAGTGTTTTCATTATGCTTGTGGTTTTTTTATTATCTTTTGTTGCATTTTGGAACATTTGCAAGGTATTTTATAGGGTCATGCTTGAGGAATTTGTGATTTACTAACCTTGTATGAAGCTTAGTCTTTTGCAGATTTCAAAAACATGCACCACAACACCAATCCACTATGGAATAGGTACATGCAATGCTTTTATATGTCTTTTAATACTTGTTATTTGTTGTATTTCTTGAGCATTGACATGTTATTTCATAGGGGTATTTAGCAAATTTGTATGCACTAACCTTTTTCATGAAGTTTAATAGGTATGCATATTTGAGAGATGCTCATAGAAATAATACAAATAACTTATTCAAATTTTTACGTCAAATTGCCTAACTCTGATTTTTTTAAATTTTTCGCCACTTAAGGACCTGTTTTTCCCATAATGATCCTACACATACCCTACATAATCAATGAAAAGTCATTTACATAGATAACATATTAACATTGAATCATGTTAGTGTGAATAAATGTCTTGTACCTAGTTATTTCACTTACTAGGGACTTACATGACATATTCACATGTTAAGTTTAAACTTAGGTCATAAGATTCTTTCTAGAAGGTGTTAGTTGTCATTTGTTGTTATCTTATCTTTTGACTTATAACAAATGTGACCTAGGTAGTTGTGATAAGTTGTCTCATGTGATAAGATTACGACACTTGTCATAATCTTATGAAATCTTAGGTCTGACCTTGGCTATATAATCAAGGGTCTCTCTCACATTGTACATCAATTCCTTTTGCATTCATTGATAGAAATATAGTTTATTCTTGTCATATTGATCTTCTGAGTATTTTGTACTTTCCATAAGCCTTTAGATATTGAGTGGATATCTTCATAACCAAATATTACACATCAAATTAATATAAAAAATTTAAATCATTATATCATAATATACATCTCAATAACTTAACATAATTTATAATATATTTAAATGTTATAATCATACTAAAAACTTATTTCATCCTAATTATTAATTAATAAATTTATCAAATAATAAAAATAAAATAAAAACCCCAAGGACTTTCCATCCATGCTCCAAACCACCAACATATCCTACTTCAACACCACAAATGAACTATTAATAAACTCAATATAAAAGAATGGATTTGGAAACATGGATATTTACTAATGATAGTTTCATTCTTTCTTCTAATAATAAAGTAGAATTCTTCTAGTAGTGGGAGAAATTTTTGTTCATAGTTGAAAGCTCTTGGTTTTACTTTTGTTTCTTTGAGCTAAATTTAATATAGCTAGACTTGGTGGGGACAATCCATCAAATGCATGCAATAAATTATGCTATAAATTTTAGTGTTAACAATAATTTTCTAGTAGTAATCTTGAAAGAATTTGCATGGCCACCTTCAAGCCACGTATACTTTTTCTTTAGTTTTTTAAGATATCATTTCTTCTTAAAGGTGAGAATCTTTGTTTTATTGATAAAATAATTCTTTTGATTATTTTTAAAGCATAATAAAAACTTAACAACAATAAAATGATATCTAATAGAGTGGGGGTCTTGGATTAATTAGTTGAAAGTATTCTCTTGTCCAATCCTCTCATTTGTATGGTATTGGAGGGCGTGTTGCATCAATGTTGTCTATCACGTTAAAAACAATATAGATTTGAACATTGATAATGATTTTAGCTAGACAATTAATTTAATTGAAAGAAGGGGTAACAAAAAATTATGTATGTTAACAAATATATGATGAAATCTCAAGTTTTAATAAATATTGTTAAGTTCCCAATTATTGTCCAAATTAGTAGATTTTAATTTGCAATAAAAGAATGTGAATTTAATAATATTATAGATTAATTTGTGAAAAGTTGAAATTGGTTTATGAGGTTAGAAAGTAGAATAAAAATATAAAAAGTAAACATGCAATTCTTGTAAGTTCATAAGAAAACAAAATTATTACAAAAGAGAAGTAATTATAAAAATAAATTGTATGATTAGATGTATGATAAGTTTGCTTCCCACTCAATTCTTAAGAAGAAATAATGTGAAGGAAAGAAATGACATTTGAAGTATAAATAAATAGTTAAAAGAACGAAATGTATCCAAACAATTAATATGTATATGTTAAGAAAATATATTTTAGGATGTTTACAGTTTAAATCATGATATTTCCACAATCTATTTTATTGAATGATGAGTTTTTTGATAAAATTTCATAATAATGATTGTTCTAATTTCTTTTAGACTACAAGAATCGGGTACTTCCCCCTATAAATTGATTTTTTTCCATGTGGTCGGTGACGTTGATGCGACATGCCCTCCAATACCATGAGGATGGAAGGGAGAATAGACTTCATGACCTCTTGCCTGCAACATGATGCTTTAGCCAATCGAGTTAGGCCCTCCACCCCAATACTCATTTTAATTGAATTAATTGAACTTGATGAAGATAATAACATATTCCTTTATTATATCAACTATTAAAATTAGATTCTTAAGTAATCATAATAAACTGATTTCTCCTACTAAAAACCGCTTAAAAAAAAAAACAACTTTTAATTTAAATATATAAATATCATATTGTAATCCACTTGAAAACAAAATTGCCCATATCTATTCAATCAAATTCTTTCCATCAAAAGAATAGAAGGGAATCTGATACAAGCGACAAATCTTATATTTGGCAATCTGCCCAACTTGCATATTTGTTTTGTTTTGTTATTTGGCAGAATATTGTTGAAATCCCAATATGCAGACAAACCTTCTAAACAGCACTACCAACGGTGAAAATAAGGTTAAGAAATACAAGGCAATGATTTTAAAGAAAATGCTAAACTTAGATATATTTCATGGCATCTTCTTTACAACATAAAATAAAGAGAAAGGGACAACCTCACCCACAAAGAGATGATACAAAACAAAAATGATGAAGAAAAGCATTTGGATTTTATTGTAATTAGTAGTAAGAAGCACTTGTGCCCAAGCTGCCATATGTCGTACACCCTGTCATAACTTTATACCATTCCTTCCTTCTTATGGGTCTTCATTTTATAATTTTTCTTTCTTAATCAATCAAGGTTTTCTACATTAAGCAAACTATAAAACATTTTTGAATCATAAAAGATATTGTTTCTTTTTTGAATAGGTGGACTTTATTGTCTTGCCTTTATCTTTCCTTCTTATATTTGAACTTTGGCTCTCATGTGATCTTATTTTTGGTCTGGGCCTTTGTACATTTAAAAAATGGATTTTGATTTGTTTTCTTGGATTGTTTGAAATGTTATCTTAGTGATGAATTAAGTTGTAAATCAATATGAAAGTCTTTAATTCTTGTTTGAAAGAAGAAATAATTTATAAAAAAAAATTCATTCGGTATACTATTTTCTATGGCTCTAGGAAAATTCACCACTAACAATTCATCGATGGAAAATTCACTATGAGCAATTCACTGCCATGGAAAATTCACCAACGGAAAATTTACTGCTAAGTAAAATTCATCGCCAGCAATTCACCGCATTGGAAAATTAACCGTATTAATATTTTTTAATATATATTTCAAAAACTTTGATTTTATTAAAAATATTAATGCAGTTAATTTTCCACGATGGTGAATTGCTGGCTATGAATTTTACTTGGTGGTGAATTTTCCATCGGTGAATTGTTGGAGATGAATTTGTCGTATGCCATTTTCTATACCTTAAGTGATTTGAATTATGTGGAAACCTAGCTCCTTCATGTCTGAATTGCTTTTATCGCATGCTTTTAAAATCTTCATTCAAGATTGTGGAGTTGCAGATTCCTAACTCACACTCATGAAACTAGCTAGTTCTCTACCCCCAACCACTCTCTGCATTCCCACAACATATATAATTTATAGATTTGTAGACTTTCCATGTCCAGTTGCCTAACTAGAAAAGTATTTGCTTACATTTAGATCTTATATCTTGACTTAAATATATATTAGGATTGTGGACTTGCCACACATCCCTACACATCTACCAATTGCAAGCTCATCCCCAAGTTCTAAATTTTTGCCATCTGTGTCTTGAATGTTTGTGGACATCTTGTGCACCTTCACATTACTTGCTAATTGATTGATTGCTTTTGCATTATGTAATAAATAAATCTTTTGTATACTTGTGCTCTCATTTATCCTTTGTTCTTTTACCTTCTTGGAACCTAATATGACTTGTCCAAAATTTAAAGATATGAAGTACAAGTTCAAAAGGGTAACATCTCATTTAAATATTGCATCTACACTTAATGAAGTGTCAGACACAAATCCAAGACACATTGATATGGTATATTTTATAAAGAAAGTGAATGTTCGAGATATAATGACATGTGTAAGGAGCATTGTTGACAAGATAATGCAAGAATTTTTCTTCCCAACTTCTATTCAACCTATAGAAGTGGGCATCATGACTTGTGCAAAATTCAATGACCCTCAAAGAAAGAAGCTTGCAGGTATTTCCAATGAAATATTTCTTGACATCACGCTAGATAGTATTGAAGAGACATTTCAAATTTATGACCATGTAGAATATGTACCACTAAGTATTGTTATTGGCTTGGATGTTTATATATGATATTCAAACCTCTATCTTAAGCTCATAAATAATAATTGGTCAATCAAATCAAGATCATTTATTTCATAATTGTCTAAGAAAATCCCAAAGAGTGATTTCAAGCCAAAGATTAATGACTCGATCACCAAGTATTGAATAATATAATGGGCGTCCTCAATGTTTGGGAGTTCAAACCTTGGATGTTCAAGTTTAGTGTCATTATCCGAGAGAACATACAAAAGATTGATTGGGAAACCATCATTAGAAAAACTTTTCACAAACAAGTTATATATATGAGTGCAAGATACTAAGAAGTTTTATATGAACTCTTACATCATTTATCACATGAAAAGAAGATAAATTTTCTTGGCTTGACCAAAAAATAGAATAATGAGTGTATGAGTAGGCTAGAATAAGATTTATGAGTTATATCCTCAATTATAGTTCAATGAAATCTATAATCACTTTAAGAGGGTCAATGATGTCTTCTTATTCTTCCTAATCAAATGGACAAAGAATAATTTGAGCAAATGCTTATCTTTGGAGGCTATAGCTGCTATTATCAAGTGAAGTAATTGGTTTATCCATTTCCTAAAATTCACATACATTAGAATAGGAGGCTTCACATGTGTCCCTTTCAAGTTGCCCAAGTATGTAAGAGACAAGATAACACTACTTGAATTGATAAGTCAATTGTGTGAAATGCAGTCTTATCTAATAAACACAAGACATCATCTCAAGTTCCCTCTCAATGTCAACCCATATACTTGTACCTCTCTCCTCCATGCAAATATCTCGTAGGATGAATTGTCTAAATTTAACTTGTTTATGTAATTATTAAAATTATATACCCTTGAAATTTTGCATTATATTTTGGGCTCACTTTGGTGGTTGTATCACCTAATACATTATAGGTTTATTTTATCCTTTTTCCACCCATGGTGTTAAGGCCTAGCCTCTTGTGGTCATTTTTCCCAAAATAGATGTTATAGTCAACATATTTATGTTACATGCTAGAATTTCATGATAGTTCATGATTCCATGGTTACTTTTAGTGTTTATTTACCTATCACCTACCTAATTTATATGTAACCACTTTAGAGTGAGTCTAAACAAATACCCATCTCCCTTATCTCCCTCCATTTGATATATTTTAAATCTATCCTTTTATGTTGCAATAATTAATACTGCCTTATAATTATATACCATTGTTACTAGTATTTTGAGTAGTCTGCCAATATTTTTGAAGTGTATGTGAAGACTCCAACATCCTGTTGAGCTCTTGGGAGAATTACTAGTATCCTACAATATCACTTTTTCCTTTATTAGTCTCACAAGGATTGTAAGGTGATTTTTATTTATCCTCTTTTTTTTTTAATTTTATCATTCTAGAATCCTAGTTGTTGTCATCTTTGGAACCTAGGATCTCATTTCCTACCTATCAACACTCTTGTTTTCAATTTAGTTTATTATACTTTCCTTTTTCACTACTTTTCTTATTTTTAGACACATATAGGATATGATCACACACTTTATTTCAATATTTCCTTATCTTGGATATTCGTGGAGGTCAAAAGGCCAAAATTGGGCTTGACCACTCTTGGAAAGCTCCCAAATAGCTCTAAACATTTTTCCTATTTCTTATATCTAGAACTATTTTGGGAGTATTTGATTACACAGAGGTTTTGCAACTGTTTCCCTATTTAATGCTTATTTTAAATTTTTTATTTCAATCAATTTAAATATTCTTGTCTCTCATTTCTTCATATTTTTGTCACTTGGAATACTATTCATATGTGCCTATTTCTAGTTGTGCAAACTAGGTAAGCAATTAGATTGAAATAGAGTATTTTATGGAAGTTTCTTAACATTTTAAGCCATACAAACTACAATGAGATGTTTGGTCATCCATACGATGCACTAGCATCCTAGATATCATTCTCCATCTTTGAGTGCCAAGTTCTTTATTTTCTACTATTTACATTTTTGAATTTAGTTTTTCAATTGTATACTTCATATTCTAGTAAATTAGTATTTTCATTCCTAGCTCATATTAATATAATCTTAAAACTTAATGTAGCCCACATTTTATATTGCATTTTGGTGAACCTGTTGATTTGAAAAAAAAAAAAATTATCCTTTCTCTTTCTTCCAAAAAATAAAACCAAAAAATTGCTTTCCTCATTTTTTTTTTCTGAGGTGCTACCTCAAACCCGATTCCATAATTATAAAGGAGAAATACAATGGAATTTAGTTAAATTCATCTCCATCTTGGTTACACTTCTCCCTCTAATATTATTATAAACTTCTTATCTTCTTTTATTGTATCATTTTTATCTCTTTTGAAAATTTTCAAGATATTCCATTCCATACATGCAATGGCGACTTAGCCCTTCCTATGTCACTCTATTATTTTGACCCCTCACCTAAAATTCCTCCCATTTTCTAAGAATATTCTATCAAAAGAGGATAAAATAATTGCTAATTTTATTAATATTACTTTACTTTCTCTTCAATCCAATGCTCTCCCCTTAATTGATGAAGCCTTATTGGATGAATATTTTCACTTTACATTAGATCCTATATGAATAGACATTGAGCACATTCTTTGTTTTTCTTCTCCTACATCATATATTCCTCATCAATAAAATTATGTAATCAATGCAATAATTGTGAATAAAGTTATCCCACCTACTGAGGTGAAGCTTGATAAGTGTATTAATATTCAAAATTTATCGTATTGAAATCCTCCTAAAACTATATACATGGGGTCCCTAATCTACCCCAACATTCACATCCCATGATCATCGTTTATGGTATCTTTGATGTTTCTTGACATTCTAATTATATCACTCATGTTTCTCAATCTATAAAGTATAATGTGACTATGGATAGTGATTATGATATGGTAGCATACACATATAACATGACAAAATAAATAGGTTACCCGTGTCCCTATTTCACTTTCTCATTCAAATTATATTCTTTCCCCTCATTTTTATATAAAGAATACCAAAGAGTAAGATCTTATTAAATAGCTCTAAGCTACACAAGATATCATCTACCTTTAGGAGTTAATACAAGCTTTACCTTCTTATCATAGTATCCTTCAACAAGCTTGCAAAAGATCCATTCCATATTCCATGAAGCGCATTGTCATAGATATGCTAATCTCTATTGTATTTATTCAAGTACATCCGATATCCCTTTTCTTTAATCTAAAATCCCTTCTCTTGAAGCCCATAAATAAAATTTTCCTCTTTTAATCATCTTTGGTATAAATTCAATGAGGATTGAGTGAACAATTACTAATAATGGTTATGGTATCAATGTCTAAATTTTAGGTCTCATTCATTGCATCAATATTGATGTTTCTTTTATTTCTCCATTGGAATTTACCTTTAAAAGGTTTTTATAATGTGAGTCACATGAATCTTGGGATTATCACATTTCTTATTACATCACCTACTCATGAATTTCATTTCATGTTTTAAGGAATATTTATTATAACCTCCTTTTGGGTAGACTATTACGTCATTCCATGGGTATAATTATCTCCACCCTACATCAATGTATTAAATTCATTCATAGTGGTATCTATAAGACTCATAATCAAAGGACAATCTTGACCCCTTCTAATACTATCAATAAGATGAATCAATTCATGTAAATCCTTCTTATTCTCTTTGTAATTTTATACCTTCTTCTATGTGCCAAATTCACAAAAATCATCTTCACCCTATGTTGATGATGTCAAGTGCCTTTTTTCACTTTAAATGTATGTATTGGTGATAATCGGGAATTTCTAGAATTCAACCCTTCCTACCCTAGTGAATATAATTTTAACCTTTCTAAATTTGAACTTATCCCTATTTTCAATAAGTATTGGTATTATCATGGTATAATTGATCCTTCTTTTAAAAAATCTACTAAGTTACTTCTCTAACATGTGGATATTGATCTCATTTTGACAATGCTAGTGATGTTGATCCTCCTCTTTCTAACTTGGAGACACATTTCAAGCTTGGATTCAAGATTCTTTCTAAACATGGATACAATAAAAATGGACTTGGGTGTATGGAATACAGAGTTAGTGTCCTTTTGAAACTAACACTACACTTTTCTATAATAGTTTTAGGTTATCGACCTTTTCCTCTATCTACATATCCTCCTCCATTAGTTGATATTCTTAGGATTCATTATTTTCAAACATTATGCATTTCTCCACATCAAAAAGGTTTAATTCCTACTCTACCCACTTCTTATAAACCCAATAAAAAAATTCAAAATCCTTCTCTTCTATCTAAACAAAAACATATCTTGCCTATACTTCTAAAATATTGCTTCATCACACTTCCTCCTCTTACAAATTAGAAATTTCCCGAGCACATCCAACCAACACTTTTTTTCCCTACATATCATTCAATTCTTGACATTCCACTAATGAATGACAAGACTTGAAAGCTAAAATCCAACACCTTCTCAGTATTGGTGTCATCACTCTTCCTCCTACTAATACACATCTCTTATTTACATTGTACATGATATTTATGCTCACCTCTATCCAATTTATTCTACACTATAAACATTGTTGTTTCTTTATTATGACATTGAGACCACCTCTATCATAATATAAGAAAATAACATCATTATATTAATATTCATTTATTATGTCCAATTAAGATTACATTTGTTATCATATTGATATCACCTCTATCATTCTTATCAGCATCGCATGATATAGATTCTACTTCTATCATATTCTCTCTTATATTATCATGAGATATTTGCACATCTTTGCCTATTATTCTGTTATTCACTATGTGGCACACATAACATTATTTATTTTCTTGTTTCAATTCATGGTGATACAATCTCAAGTGTAATTATGTTCTCTTTTGGTAACAATACAATATTATTCATCATTATTTTCCTCACCTATATTTGGGGGGCATGGAAAATAATTCTATGGGAATGCATCCTTCCTAAGGATTCATCCTCTTCTTTCTTCCTCTTTACATTTCCTTAAAATATTTGTATGTCATACATGTAAATATTTTGAGGGGAACAAAGGGTGGGGGGCACACACTCTAATCAAATGCATATTCAAATATATACACACTCTTATTATCATATATTTTACTTGTGGTGTTGGTATCTTGTAAACCACCTAGATATGGCATTTGCTAGCATGTGCACTTTATATCACCTACCTTGGTATCCTATGAGTCACCTAACTATATAACTTGATAGGATATTTGTTTCACATGCCCTACTTTAGTGGCATATGAGTCAATTAGAAATAATCATTTCTATCATGTGCACTTTATATGGCCTACCATTTTACACCTCTCATAATCACCTTGCAACCCAATGTACAATGCTTATGATCTAGGAAGGTATTATGTGATTTGTATAACCCTTAGTAAAAAAGAAATGTAACACCTAATTCATGTACCCTCTTTTGTATTATCTTCCTTACATCCTTGTATGCATTCTCTTTTTGAACCAATCAATCAATTTATTACATTCCTCTAATTGTATAAGAATTATTCTATTTGTTGTTTCTTTTATTTATGTAACATTTTGGGCACAATGTAAACTATTGAGATGGGCGGAGGGCCTAGCTCAATTGGCTAAAGCATCATGTTGTAGGCAAGAGGTCATGAGGTCTAGTCTCCACTCCGTCCTCATGGTATTGGAGGGCATGTCATGCCAGCATTATTGGTCACATATAAAATTTTTACCAAGTGCATTGCAATTTATAAGGGGGGCTACTCGATTCTTGTAGTCTAAAAAATGTAAAGTATTGAGATAACTTCCACATCAAGGTATCTTTATTTTTCTAAAAAAAATCTCTAATTTTTCATGCTATGTGCTTTTATCCTTTGTGTATTTGTTGTTTATATATCCCTATATAGATTAGTGATATTCTAAAATTATGGTTTTGCGGGTTTATGTTTTCTAACACTACTTTTCTTGTGCAATTTTTTGTCATCCAATATATTTATTTTTACTAGTTGTCAACTTGGGGGCATCATCATTGTTGGGACTCAAATATTTAATGTCAAATTTTCTTTAGTCCCTTTAATTTTGTGTATATTAGTCATATTTGACCTATTGTTATAAACAATATGAGATGATCCTAAATGGGTCCCCTAAGTGTCAAGAGAGGTTGAAATCCATAAAAGGTCTAGGTCTAGGCCATTCCTAGGGTCTTGATATTTTGTATGTTTTTTTTCCTTTGAAACTTTTGAGGTTGTCCATACTTGCATGCCTTCCTTCTTGATCCCAACAACCTACTTAAATCCCTATTAAATTTTGTCTAAGTGTTGTTTTCATAGAGTTTTAGAGTTTCACATCTTGGAATTCCTATCAAACTTGTCATCCCTAGCATACAATAGAGTCACCACTCCTCTTACCATAGGATATTTAAGTTTGAGTACACACAATAACAAAATTTATCTAATATTATCACTAGGGTCTTCAAAGTAAACTTTTGATTAATGTATCCCTAGAAATGATGCAAAAATATTAGGCCCAAAAAATACTCTCCCAAATCCTAGTTTGTTTCTCCACCTTTAAGGCTAAGGGTTTTTCTTCAAGAAGGTAAATATAGGCTCATCAATAAACTTAGGATGGAGGAAGGCTAAATATGAGAGTGAGTAGTCTTTCCTAATCTTTAGCCTAATCATTCAAGTCAAACAAAATGGACAACCAAAATAACAAATGATAGTTGTACCCAAACTACACACTTGATCCCCAAAATTTTCACTAAGTCAAGCCCAACTAGCTAAAATGACCTCTACATAGATGATAAATACTTTGCACATGTATTTATAGACGATAACAATATAATAATTTATTAGGATAATTTTATTTTTTACTCCATAAGTATTCACAAAGTATGAATATATTGAACATGATTTTCATAAAGATAAAATATTTATGTTTTGCTTTAATTTTTTTTAGATTTTGACACTAAATAATGAAAAACATACATAAATATACTCATTTTATCCATAATATTGGTGTAATTTTTTTATGTTTCAACATGATGTGGAGGATTTGAGTCTTCAATACCAATGCCTTATTAGGTAATAGAGTCATATATAGCCATTCAAAAATCAAATAAGAAGTTGTAGTGAGACATGATATTGTGCAAAAAAAATACTTATTTATTCTTCATCAAACTTACAAGCATTCATATGCATCATAGAGAAGAAAAATACAAAAACTATCTTGCATTGGTTTAAAATACTATGACATTTATCTAATCTATGTTACAATCACAATAGAAAATATGGTGAAGAAGTATCTTATAAAAACAAGAAACCTATCATATCCTACTACTCAAGACCTTTTGAAATTCTTATAACTGATTAGGGAGACATATGATTACGCATATTTTTTTATTCTAGTTACCTTCCTTCAAGTTTATGAGTAAAAAATATAATGGAAAACATACCAAAAAAAATGGAAAATGTAGGAATATTAACACCTATATTATGTGAAAACATGAAATGACAAACCCTTTGAATCAATGAAAAATTACATTTAAAAACTTGCAACCTAGGTACACTAGCAATGAAGGAGAAAACATGGAAATATACTATTGCAGAGATCTTTCATGTCCTAGCCATCACTTAGATAAATTATCTACACAAATATTCCCCTTTAGGATTCATAAAATTCTAAGAAAGTGAGAAAATCATTCTCTATACATTTTCCATACCTCTAAGAATTAATGGCCTATGGATTTTGAGTGTTAAGAAATGAAAAGGGCCTACAAATTCTACTAAAATAGTGGCATAGAGATGACATGAATGGTCAAGTTCTATGATCTCAGTTGCTATAATCAATTAGAGCATGATCACAATACAACATCTTGTAATCTCAAAAAAGTAATCTCTAAGGTTTAAGAACATGATCACCACCGTTAAAATATTTCCATGAGGACTTATCATTGTTAGGATTAAAGTGTCATTAACCTTTTAAATTATATGCATTTGATTGAAATTATAATATTATTTATAAATAATTCACAGGGGATGATGGATTCACCAAATCAGTAGTAATTATTTTTTACCATCAATGTTTTACTTGTATGATAATTATTTTTATTAGGGGTCAGTAACTAATTTTCCATCAATAATGAGTTACTATTTACTAGAAGAGATTATTGGAGGTTATGGTGGTTTTGAGTTCCCAAATTCCCATGAGGTCATTATAATTTTTTGTCACCTTGTGTGACTATTATTAAAGCTAAAACATCTTGTGATTATAAACAATAACCATCTAGGAACTAACAACAATTAGGTGCCCAAATCAAGTAGCTTAGTAATTTGATCACAACTTATATTATCCTATGTCATTAATGATTTATTTTTGTAAGGAGGTGTGTTGTGATATGATAACTAGCTTGGATGCCCCATTTAGGGGGTACAAATTCTATATAAGCAAGGCTTAAGGTGGTAGTAAGGCAAGTAGATTAGCAAGTAAGACATTTTTGTTTATTTTTAAGGATTGAAGATTGAAGAGGAGAAATGATGGATTGTATGCAATCTCTATTTTTAAGATCTAGTATAGACTTGGGCCTCTCTTTTTGGTGAATTTTTTCTTTAAAGGGTTTCTCCATGTAAACATTGTGTTGTGTGATTTTTCTTTTGTTCCATATTTTTGTTGTTGTTGTTGATTTAATTCCATGCAATCTCCATTTGGTTATATATTGGTTAGTATAATTTTAATATTTGAATTTAAATTTACATATATAGTGTTAAACTTCATTTCTAATAGTCATTAAGTTTCTCATTGGAATCATATCCCAATCTATGCATGAAATGACCAAAAAATCTATGAAATCCCATTATAAAAACCACTTGAGATGGCATGAGGTTTTTCTTCCTATAATATTTGATTTGTTGTAATATATTTGGCATGGATATGAAATTTTTCATTAAATCTATGATACTTGGGTACAAAAAGTGATTGTGAGAGCTCTTTTAGTAGTTGTAGGGCCAAATCGAGTCATAAATGAAACCTTAACTACTTACATCTTTCAACTGATGAAAGCCACTCAAATCATGTACTAAAACTATGCTTAATACTCCTTGAGTATTGAAAAAAATATTTGTAATGACTATTAGTAATTTTCTAACATGTTGGGTCCTTTTTCAACAATCATGTGGGTTTTCATGTTGTTTTGGCGAGCTTTAGAGAAACCATCAAAAAATGAATGAGAGTGTTATACTTTGTAGTTTGAAGAGAATTCATACGTCAGGAGATGTGATTAGATCCTTAGAATTTAGATTTGACAAGAAATTTATTCCAAGAAGGGATGTATAATGGAGGAAGTAAAAAAGGGGAACCCCAAAAAGGAATAAATCTTTAGGATATCAATATTGGGGTGTTGGGGAAGCTATATTATAGGTATCAAGAGAAGGAATGGTTGAAAGTCTAACTTTGATAGTTTTTTAATAAGGAATGGTAGAGTTTTGGGATTTTAGGGTGGTGGGAAATATGTACTTGATTATGGGGTAGTTGAAACTCTAACTATGAAAAGCTTACAAATTTTTAGAGCATGGAAATATGATGTTAGTAGGTATGGATCAACAAGTATGTCTAAAAATGGATGATATTGGCATTATGCAAATATGACATTAGAAAATATGGATCACCTCACAACTCTGTTAGAAGGGTTACATCAACATCAAGGAATCAAAGTGGAAAGGTTTGGAGAGTAGTGGTATTTAGGTATGGAAAAGTCCAATAGCCCAATGGGATTTTTTCTAAGACACAACACAACCCTTTCAAACATGGGATGGACGAAATGTCATCACCAACAATGTGAAAGGATAAAAAAATGAAAAAATAAAAAAAATTCAATGAGGGCATGAGAAGGTTGTTGGGATTGGTAGGAAGGATAGGATGGTGTGAACAATCTCATAGCTTGATAAGCCAAAAAACACAATAACCAAAGGAAAATACCCTTACAGCTTCAATTCTTGGAAATTTTTGGATTTTGAAGATATTGAAGCACAATGAACATGTATAGGATATATCATAAAGAAGACGAGAGAAATTATGACAAAGGAGAAACTCACTTATACTTTCTCAGATTGGTTATAAATAATGGGTCAAATAGTGCACTATGACATGTAAAAAGGGAAAGAACTCAAGCAAAAATTGACAATACGAGATTGAGTCCTAATAAGTGTGATACCACCCAATGGAAAAGGATAAGTAAGAATATATATGAAAGAAAGGGGAGACATGTTTCCACTATTCTAAATAATTAGCTCTCGGAGCAAGGTAAGATAATGAAAGAAAAAATAACTTTAGGAAGACATGATTCTCCCAACATAAAGATATGGAAATAGAAGCACCATGTCAAATGAGGAAGGAATGATGGTCTTGGTTCTAGTAAGATAACTCTAGGAGTGTGATATGACAATGTAGGCTCATGAAAAGTGGTATAATATAAAGCATGAGGATCCTAAGAATGTGGTATGACTATCGTAAATGTGTAAATATGAGGAATACAATCATAAATATGCATAACAAAAATGCACAATGGGAAATTAAAGTGGTAAGGTATAGATTATAAATTCATGGGTTTAACAAATGATCATAAAAAGTAAAAGAAATAAGGATGCACAAGGTGAGGTAGAAAATAGTAGGTAAATGATTAATATAATAGAAAGCATAGCTAAAAGCAAGGATAAAATAATACATAAGAATAAAGATAAATAATCATAAGAAGGAATGCATAAATCAATGAAGAGAGAAATAAGTAAATGTATCCCAAGTTCTGGAATACTAAACAAGTAACCAAAAATAGAAGGTGAAATGAGCATGTGGCACAAAAAAAGGCACAATCAAAATTTCAAGGTTAAATATTCATAAGTAAAAAATAAAATATAAAATATAGATAAACATGTATATATTCTATGGTGATGCTCATGTATCATTGAAAAAATTTGGGAGGATATCCTCATCCAAAAGACCACCATCATCCCAATAAATATCCTTATTTTTGTTGAATTCATTCATCTTATCTTATTCTTTCTCTTTACCTGATTTTTAATTTTACATACATGATTCATCTTTATAATCCTTCATGCTTGGCACAAATACATGATCAATTAGTGTCAAATTAAGAGCTTCTTCTCTTATGCAAATATCTTGCTTCTTTGCTTGTTTTATGGTAGACCTATTGGAATTTGATGCACAATTTTTTTCCAAGTAGTGTTTTTGGGCATGAAACTCTATCACTATATCACTTTTGCTTCTAGTATGTTTTATGTTTTCATTATTTATATTTTGTTTTGGCACATGATTATCAACTTGAGGATCTTTATTTTTTGGAGGATAGACTTGTCATTTTACTTTGTTGAATTCTTTTAATTTAAACCAAGTGTTTCTTGTATAGATTGTGTATGTGGCAACAAAAAAAAGTATCCCTTTACTTTTCCTTGCTCGTTTGGGCCCTCCTTGTTTGAGCTTAATGTTGCCTTGATTTAGTGTTGTAATGTGTTTGACACATTCACATTAGGTCTTGGGCCCTTGTGAACTAAATGGACTTAACTATGCCCTATTTAGAGTGTCGTAAATTGTTGTAACACACTTTCACACTGTTCTAGGGTTGTCATTTTCTAATGGGGCTTCTTTATGCTTTAATTGGCCTTATTTTGCATCCACAAGCCTTAATTAATGCATCTTTTTGAGGATAATCTTGACATAAATCAACATCCAATCATAATTTAGGTTTTTTTAGGTTGCGTGGCCTAGATTTAGTGATCTAGGACTCATACGCCACCTTGGGTGTATGAGTCGCACCTAGGTTTTTAGGCCCCAATCTAAATTTCACACCTTTCTAAGTAATTTTTAAACTGTGTCCCATAATTATGCCTAATGGGACTCATACACCACTTCTAGCATATGAGTCCCATGCAGCCCAAAATTAAATTAAATTCAAATTTTTGGAAAAAATTTATCCTCCTAGATCTAATGTCGGCTTTTAGTGTTGTAATTTCAGGAAATTTGGCATAAAAAAGTATAAATACAAGGTTATTTCACTCATTTTTCATCTAGCAAGCTAAGACTTTCATGAGAGAATTCCTAATAGCAAATGTGAGTTCACAAGAGTATTCAAGTGTTTACAAGAGCATTCAAGATTCTTTAAGAGCTGATTATCAAGTGTTTTAGAGCATTGTTCAGGCATCAAGCATCATGTCAAAGTCATCATGCATTATGTTTGTTTATGAGCTAACATTTGTGATGTAGGGTTTCATGATTCAAGTTAGCATTCAATTCAAGATCTATCACATTCAAGCAAGAGCCAAGATCTACATCCATTGGAGCCAACTCAAACATGCTTGCAACACTTTATTGCTAGGGTTTGGTGAGGTGGAACATTACATTTTGTTCATTCATCATTCTCCTTTCCTATTTCCTTTCATTTTAAGGTTTGATTATAAAAACAGGGTTTGACCAAGGAAAACCCCTTTGTACTAAGAAAACAACATTTTTCGCTCTTTAGTGTGCGATTTGCAGACCTAGGTTGAAGACACATTGAATAGAAAGTTTGGATGAAGTTTTCAAAGCATTCAAAGTTTTCAAAGTTGTCACCTTGCATTGAAGATCATTAGAGAACATCTACAGGTTGCAAATTAAAGATTCAGATCCAAAAATCAGGTGAAAAGGATAGGATAGATATTGAAGATCAATTCCAAACTTCAAATTTCCAAAAACCCTAACTAGACTGATATGCCACTTCTGGCATATGAGTCCCAGTATAGGAAAGTTTTCAGATTTCAGCAGTTCCAAACACCTCTCTACCAGATTTTAGTTTCTGCCCAAAAACCCTAATATGGGACTAAATCATCTAGTTTGGTGTATGAGTCCTAGTCAGCATTAAATTTAGTTTTTTTTAGCATTCCAAGCCTTCATCCAACCATCTTCATATTTCCAATTGCACACCTTTCATCTTTCAACTTTGTTTTCTATTTTACATGCTTTTCTAGGTCATTTAGTGAAGTATTGCATCACATTAGGTTTTAGCATTAGGTCTTGCATTTTATTAGTCTTTACAAGCCCTAGCTTGGTGGTGAACCCCCATTTAGTTTATAATCAGACCCTAGGACAACCCTATTGCAAGATCGCTTTATCCTTTGCATACTTTAGATTCAGATCTCTAGGGTTTCCCTTCAATGGAACGATTGTGAAATGGGTTGTTTTATGTCCTAAAACATAAACCAAACCCATTTTCCATTGTTTTAGTGTATGATATCATTTCTCCCATAAGATGCAAATTATTTAGTATTTTCATAAATGTGTCTAATGTGAAGTTAGTATAATTGAATATTGGGTTATAATGAGCCCTTTCAATCTTTACCACTTTTTCTTCATGTATAAATTTAAGACATCAGTACAAAATGAAAAGAATAGCTTTATGGTATTGGATCATGGTCATTCAAGTGAAACATAAAATCTATTGGATGATGGTATAACATGATAGAAAACCAATAAAATGATGCATCAAAATGTATAACATCCCATTTGTCATCTTTAATAAAATATGGTAATGTGTATACTATTGATGTTTAATATGAATCAAATAAAAGTTCATCAATACATATATTAGATTGACATACCGGGTTAATGAGTAATCACATAAATAATGAACCTTTATGAATTATTTGTGTGTATAGTAAATCATATCGGTTATCTTTTGGGATCTCCTCTTTGCAAAAAATAATCAATGAGGGAGTAAGAGAAGTGGAAGAATGTGTAACATTATTTTCAATTGATCCCACAAAGGAATGCACATATGATGAATCTTCACTTTTAATTGTATCATCATGTGTGTCATTATATGCCTCAAAATTATTTGTGGGATATATAAATGGATTTGTGTAAATTTTTAGTCAACTATTTATAAGTACAATTGAACAATTTTTATTATCATTGACACCTTCAATAGTATAATTCTAAATTTTATGGAAGACCATGCAAAATGATTACTCATTATATATTCTAAGAAATTGTTTATTTGGATCCAAAGGACATACTTGATAAGTGTAATTATCACTCAATAAAATTTGGAGTACATCATCAAAGGATTATCAAATCTTAGTGAACTTCCTAAGGGCATTTTATATGTGGATCTCCCAAAAATATCTTCAATATCTTTTATGTTAATGTTTGAAGTTAGTTGTGATAGGAAAAAGTGGTTTGATTATTTAGGAGACTTCCTCATTTCGTACCTTGGGTGGTATACTTAAACATTTAACTATAGCATTTATATACATTGGAATGTGTGATCCTATGTGGGGTGTTGGTGGTGTACGCAAGTTATTGTAACTACCATTAAACTTGGGATAACATTTATTACTATGATGGTTTTTTCTTGTGTAGTGGAGGACAAGATATGTTATGGAATGCATCACATATGCTAGGTATTTGGTCAAGAGAGATCATATCTACAAGTATTTTAGAGAGGAAATACCCTAGCAATAATGGAGGATTTGGTGTATGAGATTTCAAATGGGAATGCTTAGAGAGTGTGATAGATGGTGAGGAGCAAGATATGAATACTAGTATGAGGAGGAGATATGGAGATCAAAGGAATGTTCCAACCATGGTAGATTTTAAAATCTTAGATAGTGAGGAATGCAAGGAAATGATGTAGTTATAAAAACTTGGTATCATATCTTTGGAAGGAAACTTATTAAGTGTTCACAAGAGAGTGTACAAAAGTGCATAAAACTCTAATAAATATCAAGATGAGGAAATAATTATTTCTATAGAGTTCTCTATGGAATATATTAATTATAAATCTCACTATTTGAAAAAGCCAGGGTTATGGATTTATCCATTTTTCAAATGAAAATTTTCAAAATTTGAGTTGAATATTCACTAGCATCAAATCGTTTATGTGTCCTATACACTAGCATTTGGGTGTTAGTGTTATTTTTGGAGCTTGGGTCTAAAATTATTAGGATAGGTTTGAGGTGCATATGAAAGATTGGGAGTGCATGCAAAACATATTAGTGAGTTTTAAGCTAAGAAATAGGAAAAATAAATCCTAAACATGTCTATGGGATGAGGAAAATGGGATGAGGAAAATGAATTTAAAAGAATAAGGTGAAGAATACAAAATATGGAATTTTTTACCTTATAATATCATCTTCCTATGAACCATCATTCTTAGTTTTATAAAAAAAATAGGTCTAATTCAATATCACATACCATGTAAGGAGTATAATTATTAATATGAAAAGTAATATTGTGTGAGGAAGAGAATAAATAATGGGCATGTCTTATGCAAAGATCATGGTATTCCTCATTGTATATATCATGAAAAGAGGGTGAGATACCCAAGGAAATTTCAACGTCATTATTCATAGAAAGAGTATGAGATATGTTGGCACTATTCTATGCCTAAAATGTAATTTTTTAAAATTTTGGTGTCTTCTCTATATTTCCTTGGCCTTACTTTTTTGATAATTGATAATTGATTAGATATTTCCTTCAATGGGACCCCCCTAGTAAAATATCTGCTTGATGGTATGCTTTGCCTCCACCATAGTTTTTTCATGTTCCTAAATTATAAAAATATTAAAATTATCTAAGTTTGCTGATTGTTTGAGTCAATGTCTATACTTGGGAAATCTAGGATTTCCCTTTCTTAGTACCTTTTCCCCCACTTACTTTTTCCCTTGATTCCTTAGGTTTTAGGACTTTAGGTTTCTTCTTGCCTTAGTGACATTTCCTTCAATTTATTTGTTCCTCAAACCCCTAATTATACTTATCTAGTTTAGTTTAAAAATTTCCCATGATAGATTCCTTTTCTTTTATTTCCATTAAGTCCTTGATTCCTTAATTCTAGGTATATTTCAAGATCATAGGATTTTCCTTCCTTACATACCTTCTTACTAATCATTTAATTCTCACTATTCATATGGGGTGATATTCTATTGCATAATTATTTTTATTCATATCATATAGTGATTTATCTTCCTTTAGCCCATTGTCTGATGAAGTGGTATGTTTTTCTCTTCCATTCATTCTTTTTCCTCCAAGTCCTCGTTCTTCCATTCCCTTGAGTCCCAATTTTTTTTGAGATTTTTTTTGTTTGATTCTCTCTCCTTCATCACAATCCCCAATCACTTCTTCCTTACAGGTTTTTGGAAATTTACTTCCCCCTTTATTCCAATCTATGATGGTTTGATTTCCTTGAGTCCTAACCTTGACTATGTGGTGAGATTCTAAAAATTTCCCTTCTATCTTCCCTAAGGGAAATGAAATCACATATCCCTATATCTCATAACCTAATAGGATTTTAGGACTCCATTTTTTGCAGTGATCTAGTATCGAGTATCCTAAGTCTCTAATCCTCACTTACCTTTTTTGTTGGTATCGGGAATTCCTAGATCTTGATCCCCATTTCCCCTTTCTAGTCGCTCATGAAATTTCATATTTATTCATTCCCCTCTCTAGTTCACATTGGGGCATATCTTAACCCTTGATTTCTCACTCCATATTTCCCATGGGATTTTGGGATTTCCCTTGATTCTCTATCCTTCTTATGATAGTGAACACCATATTTTATTGATCTCTCTCCCTCATCATGCATTCTACCTTAGACCTTTGAGGTTTTCCTTACCATGGAATCCTCCTATACAAAATTATTCCCAAGGATCCTAATCCCTAGTTCCCCATGGATTTCCCCATTATTACACCTTCCTAGGACCATGAACTTTGTTCTTCCCCTTGTGCCTAATATTCATACATCTCATCCCCTAAGCCCTTGAATTCAAACCTTCAAAGATATTAATTCTATTGTACTTATTAAAAAAAAAAAGAACATCCCAACCCCTAATTTCCCCATCCTTCTTTCATATAAAATACCATTTGGTATTAAAATCCTTAAACCTGTAGATGTTTGAAAAAATTGAGTTTCTTCTTACTCATGCATGATTTAGTCATTGAAAACCATAGACTCTTATTATTGAATTCCAAGTTTTACCTACTCCTTACATGACCTAGGATGCTATTGATTCACATATTTGCATGCAAAGGAGCTATACAACCACTCAAAATATTTCCAAAACACCATTAGAATCCTCAAGGGCATAGATGCACACCCAAGGCCATGTGAAGATGATTAAAATGGTATAGAGAACTTAAATTCCATTAATACAAGCCCTAGACATTGTAGGTCTATGTATAGATACATGACTAACTCCTTAATAATGGGAAGACTGTTTTGTCACTCCAAGTTTCCTAGTAGTAGATTTAAGAAATATTTTCATGTAGGTTGATTTTCTAGTAAATTCAAATATTTGTCTAATATGAGAATCCTATGATTCCGAATAGGAAAAAAATTTGTTGTGTAACAAGATGATATAATTACAAGAATGAAAGATATCATAAGCATTGGTTTCTACACCAATTTCCTTCCCCATTTGTTGAAAGTGTATTCTATGGGATCAATCAATATATGTGCAACATTGTAAGGGAAATATATTTCTTGTATGGGTTGTAGTAAAGTGTAGTCTAGATGGGTAGTTGCATGGTCATATGTCTCCATTGTAGATTGTAATATCTTAGGGAAATCTTCAAATATAGATGCTAGTTCTCTCTAGCCAAATTTTCTAGCCTACTCCAATGAGGAGTTGATTAATTTCAAAACATTATCTCATAAAAACTCTTTTATAATGGTCTCTCTTTATTTCATGTGAGGTGTTGTTGATTTGAGATGTATTACTATGTAGATATGATGTGTAATGTTTCCTTCTGTTTAAGATTTTATTTTACTCCAATATAGTAAATTCTTTCTTTCTTGTATGTTGTGAATCTATTTACTAATGGATTTGGCCCTAAGTAGATTGGATTTGGATTAATATTTTTTTGAAACATCTTTTCTTTTCTATTCTATTTTAAGTTTCCTATCTGTCTTAAATGTACAAATCAATTTTATAACTTTGGTCATATCTTAAGGGAGTCACACTAGAATTAGATCTTGAGATATTTATGCATGTACGAGCTCTACCCAC